>LPNX010942412.1:0-65074 GCA_001517045.1 Pseudotsuga menziesii
AATGACCAACTCCGTCAATAAACACCTGTCTAACAGCCTCCTTATGGATTATATAATCTGTTGCATACTTGGGCAGCAGATAAGGTGTCCTTGACCCACTAAACATTCTAAGATACATCCCGTTCTCTGTCAAGAAATAATCACCATACTCCTCCACTACCTGCATAGCTTCTTCAGACATGCAGTCACATTCCTTTCGGAAGATAAGAGTGTGCAGAGGCATGATAAAATGCTCACATATTTCTCGATAATAACTATGGTATTGATGAGCCCCCAGTAGCTTGTAGGCTGCATATACGGGCATTCTGTCCCTGTCCCAAACACATTTGAGCCCGGGGAAGGGCTGGTGGCATAGTATGCAGTCAATCAGGATCGAGCTCATATAAAACTCAGATTTTTTCTGTTCTATTCCTCCTTTTACTGCAGCTATACAAGAAGATAGACTACTAGATACCAAGCTGGACCAGTTGAAGATGGTCCCTTTTGTGGCCACATGGAAAATCAGGGGTATCCATTCGAATTTGAATAATCTGCCATTAGCCCTCCCGAAGATCCTATTCAACATTAGAGCTATGAATCTGTAAGGGGCTCTAAGGCTGGCTGTGTCATAATCTTCAGTAGCTCTATGTCTATAGAGCTTCCCTGGTAATAGCATTCTCCTCATGGTTTCTATCAAATCCATCCTGAGATTTTCCAACCATTCATTGGACAAGAAAACTTGAGGCTCAGGCAGGTGGTAAGCTAAGGCCACATATCCAGGGCTAAAGGCAACATAGCCCTGACCTTCAACATTACAGATAAGCATTGAGCCATGGTTTGTGTGTGGCAGGATCCACTTCATCACCTTAGAACATGGAAACATCTCTGGCCTGGTGGAAACCTTCATAATTGCAGATCTTTCTATGTTTGCGTAAATGGGTTCTTCCTCCAGGCCCATATCTGGGACTTCCCTACGGGAAATCAGCCTGTATATGTCTCCCCACTTATACTCAGGGTCCACCCCCATGACACACTGGGTATCCTCATACATATACTCAGTTGGTAGGACGGCCTCTATTGCTGTTTGTTCTTCTACCACAGGGGCCTTCTTTTTCTGTCTTCTGGACATTTTAAAATCCTCCTGCAATGTAAAACATCATGATATTAAGCAATTAAAATTTGTGAATATTATGAAGGAGTTTATTCTTTCTCCATTGTCTATATGACTATAATGATATCAGATATAGGATCTTCAAGTTGAAGGATTTGAACTAGTCATGCAATCTTTTGAGCTATGCTATTATCTTATATCAATGTGTAAGTAAGAAAGCAACCCTCACATGTATGCACAACCAATCTATATCCTGACTATCTGAAACTATCAGCACAAAAACTCAGACTATTTCTGCAATATAATGAGCTATAGTACTAACATGAATTTACTCATTAACCGGTCCATCATCCAACTTACATTACTTTCCAGTATGCCATTTTTACCAATGAAACGATATGCGATGCAAATGCATAGATTTTAAATGCTAGGTGCGACTATCTTTCAAACCTATACACAGTTTTAGCAAGGACAAAAATGGCAAAGCTTATGCCGCACGCAGATATAGTAATTACATCGATGCGGCCATAAGCTACGGGAATCCATGACAACCTTTCGCGCAAGGTGCTCCCACCAGTACCACCGTTCATTTTACCCTCAAATCGTAAAAAACCAACAGTGGCGCGGCCCTAGGGTTTTGCGTGGTGGAAAACAACGAACGGTGCGGTGCAAGCACAGGCTAGGGCTCGAGAGAAGGGCAAATGCGGGGGAACTGACTGGCCGGATATCTACCATGAATTTTCACCTAAAACCCCATCAAAATACTGATAGAACCCATCATTACTAGCACCAAACCAGGTGCAGGCGGCATAATGGCCGCCTGCACCTCGTCTTCCTCCACTTGTTCAAGGTGAAACCAAAACGGCCCGAGGGTTCTATATAGAAAAAAAACCCCCCCCCTTCTAACCGTGGACACTTATCCAACCGTGTATTCTTAGATGAATGAACCAAAACCACCGGGGAATAAGATGGGCCTAACCGCGGGAAGGAAAAAACACTAAGGATGCGGCAAAATGCAAAGAGGAACCAAACCTAATAACCCCCACCAAAGCTAACACTATCCAGTCAAAAAAACTTTGAAAAGCATTAGGCAAGGTGGTTACGATCCTACCTGGCAGGGGTGCACAGATGCTGTGGCGACAATGGTTGAGTTTCCAATCGACAGCTGGACAAGGTACGAGCACGATGCTTCCACAAGACTCACGAGTTCGACAACGCGGAGCGGACTACGACGGCTTGGGCGAAAAATACAATTAACAAAAACCAAAACATGCCCACCGTATATATAGAACTCCACACGTGCGACAGGTCAACTCAGTCGGAGCGGTCATGAAAGTTATGTCGGGCGACTGAAGCTCATCTTTCTCCGCAACGGCAAACCATCCTCTCTACTCCATCATCCGCAACGTAAAACATAGCTCATGCGATCAAGAACCGCAGTCGGGCGGTGGCAGATACATTGGTCGGTTGACCGAGAGTCTGGCCCTTCCTGCAACGGCGGAGACTCGGAATAAGATACTATCCGAAACAAAGAAAAAGGCAATCTACCGGGCTCCGAAACACGTCGATCGGCAAAAAACAAAATTCTGAACTCCCAACGATCCACAACGGCGGAGATGGAAGTCTTTATGCCCCTCCGATGCGGAATAAACAACGCCCGAAACAGACAGGAAAATTCCACCACCCGCAACGGTAAACGAAGTAACCTACCTCCGCAGTAGTCAACGCGAAACAAACAGTCGGAGGGACAAAACCAATCGAGACTTGAAAATCTCCCGCAATGGCGGGCTCGACAAAACCAATCAAGAGTTCAAAGGCACCCGCAACGGCGGAACAGTCAAATGAAAAACCTCCCGATATAAGAAAACTTTGAAGGAATTTGCAAAGCAAGAAAAAGGAGCTCAAGATGGGATTCCTTAGATCATTTAAAAGAGGAGAAACCATGATTGATAGAAACCAAAATTCCTGGAAGACGCTTCAAAATCCAAAGGCCAAAAAACAATAAGCTGAAAACAAGAAGAGAACTGACTAACTCAAAGAGAAAGGGGGGGTCCCAAATTTTTTAGAATTTTGGGGAATTGTTGCAGACGCAATAGGATCCTCCTATTTTATTTTTTCCTTTAGTCTAATTTAGCATCTTGTGCATATCCCTTTTAATAATATGCCAACAAACCCTATAAAATTGACTAGAGAACTTGTTTGGTATTTGGTACTTGTTATGGTCCAAGATTTAAATGGATTCCAATAGCTCATATTTTGAAATATCATTTTCCAATAGCTCATATTCTGAAATATCATCTTTGGTATATTTTGCAACATCTTTCCTTGGCCTTTAAGATTCTTAAAATGACTATATCCTTGATTCTTTATGAATTTATAGTTATTGATCCATTTACCCTATGAGTCATACATCTCTTTGATGGCGTTCCTTCTTTCTAGCATACTTATGGAAAAAAGAAGTATTCCTAACTCACCCTTTGATACTCAAGCTCTTGGATTCGATCTCTATAATTATTCCCCTTGTTGATGCAACCTGTGTATTTTTTGATTGAGCTCTTTCTCTCTCTTCAATAACTATTTTTTGGTGTGTATGTAGTCCATTTTCTTCTACATATTTTCTAGCTCTTGTTGAGATTATATTCTCTTGATGGTGATTTATGCTAAGTTTTCACCCATTTCTTCAAAATGGCCTTTACAAGGTAAAGTTTGGATTTTGAAACTTAAGTTTGTGATACCTAAATGGAAGAGATCCATTGATCCTTGATGATTTTCATGTATTCCTCCTCTTATAGATTGAGAGGATTGAGTCTAAATCGTATTGGGCCAAACTTTTCCTTCTCCTGGAAAAATAAGAGGATTGACTTGTATATGATGTATCCAACTTGGGAAGATATTGGTTGATATGACAAAGGAATCCAAGAGAAAGGATTTGTAAATTAATAACTTGTCTAATATTGTAGTTATATACCATGGACCAAATATTTGATTTATCCAAGTATAAATCCCCTTTTTTGGAGACATTTCAACGAGGCCCCCTATACAATTAAGTCTTCCACGTGTTCATTGAATTGGTCTATTACCAAAATTCCTCCCCTTTTCTTCTTTTGAGAAATAGATACATTGAAGTCCCATGCTTCTGTAATCCTATATGTTAGTCCTTTTTCTTTCAAGAGCGATAATGAAATCCAAAAACCTATTTCCCCCCATATGTTACGGGAACATATACATTGCATATCCTAAAAACTTATTTTCTATCAATGTTTTCCAGCCCCGCCATTATAAGGTGTTGAGTTTATATTTTCTCCAATTTCTTATATTCTCTTTCATTCCAAAAAGTGTCTATCCCTCTTGATGCTCCCTAGGAACTTAATGTTGTCCCTTCATAATGCTTCCAAATTTTTAATACCATTGATATTGCTTCTTCTCTTTCCATTTTGGTCTCTTGAATGAGAAGAATGGAAGGTCTTTCACTCTTAAATATATCCTTTGCTGCTTCCACCTTATTTCTAATCCCTAATCCTCTACAATTCTACAATACCATGCTCAATATCCAATAGAAGGTAGAGTTTCTTTTCCATATTTATTTTCTATGCTTCTTCCAATGGGAATTTTTGGAGGGGATTTCTTGTAGTTATCCATATTTTACAAATCCATAGTTTTTTCTTTTGCAGACTGTTCCTTTCTCCTTTCCTTAGATAACTTTCTTCCATTTTTAGGAGAAGGCTTGTCCTCCTTTGATTCCTCCATTTATTCATCCAATTGTTGATTTGCCTTATTTTGGGTGACGATAGAGGTTGAAGTGGAGGGTGTTTTTGCTTGAGTCACATTAAATTCCTTATAAGTTTCTCAAGGAAAACTTGTTAAGCCCTTAATGATCACACATTACCCCATATATTGTGGCACATTACCCCCTATATTGTTTTGCATTACATATTTTTTATGTCAGCTTGGGTTTATTAGTTGTCATTGTACTTTTTTGTCTTCTATATATAGGAAGGAGATATTCTCATTTTAGTCATCATTGTATATTATCTTGTCTTGTGTACTTAGTACATTGTGTAAGGAGGTTCCTCCCTCGAATATGATTGATATTTATCTCTATTATTCATTTTTAAGGCATGGATTACTCTCTTATTTTCTATTTATTCTCTTTTTATGCTATTTATGGGACTTGATTGCATAACATTTGGTATAAGAGCTCTTCCCTCCATACTGGCTTCTGCAAAAAATTTCACATTGGAATTTTCGCTACAATTTTTTTTCTACAAGGAATCACAGATCTAGGTTAAAAACCCACTTCTAAAACAAGATGAGATATCTCCAGTCCAAAATTCATATCTTGATCCATTACATTTTTGGAGATAATTGCAGAGGAATCTAGGGTTTTTTACTAGTCCAAAACCTAGTCTAAAACAAGTTTTCTAGGGAAAAAGGTCATATATGAGGCATCCGAGATCCAAATTAAGTAAGACAAGTTTCATTTGAAAGAAAACATACTAGGTTATATGTGGTATAAGTTTCAGCTATAGAAGTATTGGACACATGGCATATAGTACAAGTTTTCTCTTCTGGATAGGCTAAAAATAAGAAGCTTTGGTATATTTGCACTAACTTTTTGTTGGAACATCCAAATTAGGTCAGACCTGTGGAATTTTGAAGAGGACACATTAGGGTACCATAGAACAAATTTTTAAACCTAGAGAAGTCAAAATTCAAATTTTACCTCAGTTACAATCATCCCAAACTTCTAATCAAGGTTTGAAAAGGGTACGCCATTTTTCATTTGAATAGCTTTGAGTAGAAGGATATATTTGTGGTAAACCCTAGGGATTTGTATATATATTTATTTTTCAAAATGCCACCAAATGGAAGTGGAAAAAATCAAACTCCACTCAAAACCTCATATGATTCATTCTCAAGATACGATGAAATGAAAGACATATCTTTTATAACGTCCAAGTTGGAAGATATGATTAAAGGAAATGTGAAAATTGATGACTTAGTTAAATTGGAAAATAAGATGGCTAGTAAAGAGGATTTCAAAAGGATGGCTAGTAAAGAGGATCTCAAAGGAATGTCTAGAAAAGAAGATCTTCATGACTTGATGGAATTAATGAAGGATATAAAACATACATTTATTCCTCATGTAGAGGGTAACGAGGAAAAATAGGACTTATTCCATTCACGTCTGGAGAAAATTGCAAAAACATTAGAGAGCAAGAAGTTGGAGTCCTCAAAAATTGATGATTCACTACAACATCATCGGCTCAATTCAGGTCCAAGGAAATACTTTATCCCCAATATTTATACGAGAAATTTTGATGGAAAGGATCCAACCACGTGTATTTTTCAGATGAAGCGATTCTTTGATCTACACCAGGTGCCCACTTTGCAAAAGGTAACTATTGCATCTTTACATTTAGAATGTGATCAATTTGTATGGTACCAATAGATTTGTGACCGTAAAAAGGACTCTATTATCTATTGGTCTATATTCACATAAGAATTTATTGAACATTATGGGGATATAAATATAAACTCCTTATTTATCCAGTTGGTAAATCTTAGCAAAAAGGTCCAGTTACAGAGCACATCAAGCAATTTCAACAACTAAGTTTCCGAGTGAAGAATATTTTAGAAGATAATTTGTTAGATATCTTTATTGGAATCTTTAAAGATAACATTCAACATGAGGTGCGCCTCTTTGAACCATCATCCCTAAAGAAGGCTTTCATGATGGCAAGGAAGGGTTAAAATAAAAATATGGAAATGACTACTACAAAGGCCTTCTCCAACACATATAAAGAAAATAATGTTCCCTCTTATAAACCACCACAAAGGTTGAAACCCCAACAAATAGATGAAAGAAGAGAAAAATGATTATGATTTAATTGTGACAAAAAGTATAGTAAGGGACATAAGTGCAGAGAGAAGAAATTATTCTACATAGATTGTGAAGAGGAAGATCCAAAAGAAGAGGAAGCATCTCAAGAAGAGGCGACTTCAAAAGAAATATAAGAGGAACTTCAAAAGAAATTAATCCCATGATATCTTGTCATGCATTGGATAGAATTAGAACTCCTCAAACTCTCAAGATTGAGGGATACATAAAAAACAAGAAGGTAATATGTTGATTGATTCCAGTAGCACTCATAATTTCATTCACTATAAATTAGCCAAAGTTCTTATTTGTTTTGTATATCCAGCACCAAAGTTTCAAGTAATGATTGCATATGGAGGAACTATAAATTGCTCAGGAAAATTCCATAATATCAATATGTCTATGGTGGAATATGTATTGAATAGTCCAATGATTTCTATCCCAATGGGTGTTGTTGATGTTGTCTTAGGTGTCTAATGGTTACAATCATTGGGAACAATGGATTTTAATTTCCAAAAAAAATTAATGAAATTTTCATGGGAATGAAAAGAATATGAGCTAAATGGTATCACAGAAAAACAAAGCAAGGTAATAAGCTCAACTGGTATGACAAAGTTGTTAAAAAGGGACGTCAAGGTGTAGTTGCACAATTATGCTCATTAGATGTTCAAACCTCAAAGTTCCCTATATCCTAGATCTCCAAGGGGTCATTAATAAGAATTACAAGGTATTTGAAGATATTCCACCTATTTGAGACTTTGATCATTATATCAACTTAATTCCATCTAGTGTTCCTCATAACATCAAACCTTACCGATATCCCTATAGAAAGAAGAGTGAAATTGAGTGTATGGTTGCTGAAATGTTAGAGGCTGGCATAATTAGGCTTATCCAAATTTATTACTCTGCACCAGTGGTAATGGTACCCAATCCAGATGGATCATGGTGTACGTGTCTTTATTATAGAGAGCTCAATAAGATCACCATTAAAGATAAGTTTCCCATTCCTATCATTGATGAATTAATACACGAATTACATGGAGTAGTTGTCTTCACAAATTTGTATCTTTGTTCTAGGTATCATCAATTTCGAATGAAGGGTGAAGACATCCCCAAAACAACATTTAGAACTCATGATGGTCACTATGAATTTTTGGTCATGCCATTTGGTCTCACAAATTCACCTTCCACATTTCAAGGTTTGATGAATTATATAGTTCAAGCCTTTCCTTAGAAAATTTTTGTTGGTATTATTTGATGATATACTAATCTATAGCAAGTCTTAGGAAGAACATGTTCAACATGTTGACAGTGTACTACAAATACTAAAGGAGAAAGAATTGTATGCAAAACCCTCAAAGTGTTTCTTTGGGATAAAGGAGGTAGAGTATTTTGGCCATATTGTATCTCATGAAGGTTTTAAGGTAGACCCTAACAAAATTAAATCCATTATGGACTATAAGATTCCCAAAACCCTGAAGAATCTCCAAGGATTATAAGGCCTGACAGGGTGCTACCGCAATCTTGTTGGAAACTATGGAAGAATAAAAACTCCTCTAACAACATTACTGAAAAAAGATGTATTTTCATGAACTCTAGAGGCAAATCAAGCTTTTAAAAAACTCAAAGAATCCATGAGTAGAGCTCCTATTTTGGTGACACTGAAATTCACAAAAACCTTTATTTTGGAATGTGATGCTTCAGGAAATGGAATTGGAGTTGTATTAATTCAAGAAGAACACCCTCTTTCCTTCAAAAGACTTCATCCAATCAAGGGAAAGAACTTAAAAAATCCCATTTATGAGAAGGAAATGTTGTCGATACTGCATTCCTTTAAGCAATGGTGAGTTTACCTTATAGGGATACATTTGAAGGTTAAAACTAATCATGATAGACTTAAATACTTCATGGAACAAAGGCTATCTTCCAAAGAGCAACAAAAATGGATGACAAAGATGTTGGGATATGACTTTGAAATCATCTACAAAAATGGGAAGCAAAATGTTGTCCCATATGCACTCTCCAAGAAATATGAGGATTTTGAAGCATTAATCTATGTTGTCTCAATCATCCAACCATATTGGATAGCCGAAGCAAGCGATGAATGAAAAAAATGACGAAGAAATATGGACATTTATTCAAAAGCTGCAGCAGGATCCCAATGCCTCTAATACATTTAGGTGGAAAGATGACTTGCTATGGTACAAGGATCGCTTATATATTGGTAAGAGTTCCCATCTCAAGTAAAAGGTACTTTTTGAATTCCACTCCTCACCGATTGGAGGGCACTTAGGTTTCCTAAAAACCTACCACAAGGTAAGGAAATATTTTTTGGGATGGTCTTAAAACTGATGTTCAAAAATTTATGACAGGATGTTTGGTTTGCCAAAAAAATAAAGTGGAAACAATTAAGACCCCTGGTCTCCTACAACCACTTTCCTTTCCAAGACAAAGGTGGACATAGGTCTCGATGGATTTTATCATAGGTTTACCAAATTCTGGAGGAAAGAGTGTAATCATGGTGGTTGTTGATATAATTACTAAATATGCACACTTCTGTCCACTATATCACCCCTTCAAGAAATCATGGTTGCCAATTCTTTTATGGAGACAGTCCAAAAACTACATGGTGCTCCAAATATTATAGTAAGTTACAAGGATCCCATTTTCACTGGAAATTTTTGGACTGAATTATTTTCTTGTTTGAGTACTGAACTAGCTCATATGTCATCTTATCATCCTCAATATAATGGACAAACATAGATCATAAACAAATGTTTGGAAGGATATCTTTGATGTTTTGAAGCTAATAAACAAACACAATAGTTCAAGTGGTTGCCCTTGGCAGAATGGTGGTATAACACTTCCTTCCATACATCAACAAAAATGACCCCATTTATGGAACTTTATGGATATCATCCACCATCCATCACATATTCACTAAGAGACACCTCTAAGGTTCAAGCAGTGGAATACCACATGAAGCATCAACAACAAGTTCTTCAACTCTTAAAGGACAACTTGAATCTAGAACAAAATCGAATGAAACAACAAGCATATCAACACCGCAATGAATGAAGCTTTAATGTGGGTGATTGGGTGTTTTTAAGCCTACAACCATATAAACAAATGTCCCTGAAGAACACCAATAAGAATAATAAATTATCACCTAAATACTAAGGTCCCTACAAGGTGTTACAAAATATTGGTAGTATGGCCTACAAATTGGAACTACCTGGATATTCACGAGTCCATGTAGTTTTCCATGTTTCTTGTTTAAAGAAGGTAATCAGTGACTAGATACTAGTTCAAACGATATTACCATAACTTGATGGGGAAGGAAAAATCACCTTGGAGCCTGAAGAAATCATTGAAATACGAACTAGACAGCTTTGAAATCGATCAATTCCGGAGTATCTCATAAAATGAAAGAACTTTCCTGCTTAAGATTCAACATGGGAGGATGAGTCCTTTATACAGCAATATCCATAACTAATTCAGCATTGATGACGACACTTTTTGAAGGGGAGGGGCATGTTAATCCCTTAATGATGGCACATTACCCCATATAGTGTGGCACATTACCCCCTATATTGTGGTGCATTACATATTATTTATGTTGGCTTCGGTCTATTAGTGGGTCTATTAGTTGTAATTGTACACTTTTGTATTTTATGTATAGGAAGGAGATATTCTCATTTTAATCATCGTTGTATCTTATCTTGTCTTGTATACTTAGTACATTGTGTAAGGAGGTTCCTCCCTAGAAGAGGATTGATATTTATCTTTATTATTCTTTATTAAGGCATGTATTACTCTCTTATTGTCTATTTCTACTCTTTTTATATTGCCATTTTTGGGACTTGGTTGCATAACAAAACTTGATCTAGTGTTATCGTTTGTTGTGATTTATTCAGTTACTAGTACCTTGTTTTCATAGAGGGGGTTGCTAATGACTTACCTTAATTAACAATAATTTCCTCTAGTTCCTGTTGTGACAAGATTTGAAATTTTCTTGTAATAGGAACTGGAGTGGATGTTGGTCAATATCTAAACAAACTAGATGTGCCTACCTATTTCAATCCTTTCTTTAATTTTAGCAATCATCAACTTCAGAGACTAGAGTTTGAGTAGATGATTTGGGGCAGTTCCTTGCAAAATGGACATATTCATGGAAAGGAAGGTGTGGAAGACAAACCTGAACTGGAACACTAGAGATAATATATTTTCTAGTTCAAAATCCAAAGACCAGTGGTTCAATTACATTCCTCTAGGTCCCATGAAGTAGGGATCACTCTTGAAAATTATATCACAAATTTCTTTCTTCTCAAAGAGGAAGGTGAAATAACCTCATCCACATATTTTTTGTTGAACATCCCCCTTGATAAGTAGTCTCCATTTTTTTATTGAGAAAAATATTTATTGCTATTGGAAATTACCACAAACAAGTGAACTATCCGAATAACCCTTACTCAGATAGTGAATTTCCTTTGACTTTCAAGGTGGCGGAGTTGATCTTGACCTTTGGGCTAGAGAGAAGCTTAACAAAACCTAAAGGTACATAAGAGTTTGCAACTAGGGGGTGACACAAAGGATTGCAAAGTCATTGATGAAATGGAGAGAGGCCTCTCCTAAATAAAAGTTTTAAAGAGTTTCCATTTATTTTCTAAACTACGGGGAAAGGGAAACTAGCTAGGGTTTAGAGAGAGAAATTCATTATGTCCTAAATTATTCACATTCATTTGTACCTCCTAGAATCTTATCATACATTGAATTCCAATTACAACCACATTAATATGCTTAGAATAGAATTAATATGTGAGAACCATAGTGTTGGTGGTGGAAGATGGCTAAGATAGTGGTGGTGGTATCCATGTACTATGCTTAAAATTACTAGGGATTGTAGTAGGTAGGGAGTAAATAATCTGAACCTTCTCCATTTCCACTGCAAAATCCTTAGGCTTCTTATATTATTACTACCAATATAATATATTACCTCTCCTCTTCTTATTCCATTTCTCTTTCTCGAGATTCGCCTCTCCTCTTTCTCAAGAGTCACTTCGACTCATGCATCCCTTGTTTGCAAAGGAGAAACTAGATTGCATTTTTCAAGTGTTACAAAGTTAGGAAAGATCTAATGTGGGGGAAAATTCTTGATATAAATAATGTATATAATTGAAAGAAAAGTGAATATATACTAACTTTCTCCAATCTTGAGCCCTCCGCCTTCACCTTGTTGTCTATATGAATTGATGATTTTATGTAAGTAAGAAACATTTGGCTCTTGCATAAAACTTGAGATTCAAATCCTAGTTCTTCCCAAACCCTACTAAATTCTCATAGGTCTTGGCGAGAACAAAGAGCCTTCTGTGACTAAACTACATGATCCTTGAAATATCTATAGAGTATATGGGAGGCCAGGATACTATGACTATGAACCCAAAGCATCAATCACTAGTTTGAGGGAAGAGCGAATATGGGTGCTGTGTAGTAGGGATAAGGATAGGGCATGCCTAATATGGGAAGGTTGAGTTGCTTTATTTCTTAACATTGCCACAAATATTAATTTTAGTGCGAGTGATTACCTTAAATTCACATCCTAGGTAAGTGTCCGTTCAATATTAGTATTTCATACAATAGTTCCTCTTTACATATACTATTATGTCAAATTTTCATTAATAATGCAGTGGTGGATAGTGTTACCCCCCATTTGCATGGGTGTTCACATGTGATTTTTATCACATTTTCGATAGGGCGTATAGATTGATGGACATTTGGGATGGCCTATGCTCCTTCATGATATATTTTTTCTTCATTATTGTGATGATTCCCTAGTCCTTATAATGTGCTAACATATGTATGTTCATGATGATATATGGTTGATATTTCTATGGTGGCCATTGAAGGCCTATGTTAATGGAGTGATCTAGCTCACAACACATGGGTTATACTTGAGGCCCCTTTTTTGGTTATTTTACATTGAATTCCTTCATTATGGAACTTGTTTGATGATTTGTAGATCTTTCTCTTGTCTATATATCTTGCCTCTTATCACATAAATGAATTTCATAACACTATTGGGGACGATTTCAGCCGAGCACCCTCTTGTTTTCTTCATCTTTGGCATGTGGGGACATATTATTAGATTGTACAAAGGGTCATTCCATCCTTCATGATGGTGGTTATATATTGTAAACACTTTCTCCTTTGTTTTGATGCTTCTATCATACAATGATGGTTCCCTTGGTTCACGTACTGGTAAGGAAACGTGGAGGTTGGATTAGTTAACATGTGGATTGATTTGCACATATGTGACTTCTATTCCTACTTCGATGTTACATTACACATGGAGGATTTTCATTCAATGGATGAATTGTTCTACACTCATGTTCTACACTCATGTTTTGTTCTACACTCATGTTTTAGGCCATTTGCATACCCACCTATTCACGATTGTTGGATCATTCACCATTATCGAGTTTGTTGCATTCACATATATCTTGCATGATGTAATTATAACTCTTTTAGGGTTTAGTATATTAGAGCATTCACTCATCATCTTATGCTACTTTTTGAGCTAGTGTTCTAGGGTTTGTTGCACATTTATGGAGTATCATTCCATATTTGGAGGGTTTTTTGCTAGTTTGATGGAACGTTCCACCTTCGATACACCATACACGATAATTGAAATCCCCTTTCATGGATAACCTTCACTTATTGGAAGCTTGTGCCCTGCTTTGGTTATGTTTAGGTAGTTATTGTTTCCATTTAGAGCTAGTAACCACCCTTTGGATGGTTTCTTGTGTGGATTTTTCTTAGCAGATAGATGTTTTTAACTTTTTAAAACTTTTCTATCACATAAACACAAAATGCATGCATAAAATTATCATTGAAATAAACACATCCAAAGTAGACACAATGTATACTCTAGGAAAACCCTCTGATCACGAGAAAAACCTAGTGCCTAACACTAGGCACAAAAACATAATAATGATATATACGAAAGAGATAGAATGACCTCTGAATAGGTGTGCCCTTTTGAGAACAATGAGAGAGAGAGAGAGAGAGAGAGAGAGAGAGAGAGAGAGAGAGAGGAGATACTACAATAGCCCCAAATATTATGCCTTTTGTGTTCCTAACATGTCCTCCTAGAGAAGTGCACATCACTTGAGAGAGAGAGAGATGTGCTTGATTGATGGTAGAATGAAGTGTGGAAATTTTTTATTTAATTCTTATTTTCACTAGAAGTTTCCATAGTTACGTTGGATTGACTTTTATTTATGTTAGTTTTTCTTTAGTTCTGATTAGTTTATCTAGGATCTTTTTCTGAAAGAATGAAAAGTACAACAAGATGCATAAGATATAAAAGATACATGAGACACAAAAAATTTCACTAGGGAAGCCATAAAGGAGAAAACCTCACAAACTTCTTCAGAATATTAAGATGATCAAAAGCAATAATAAGAAGTATTCAACAACTATTTGTCTCTCCTCCCTTTTATCTCTTTCTCTCTCTCATGCGAACTTGAGAGTGTGAGGTGTGTATAAATGAGGGAGAGCACCTCCCTATTTATACCCTTTTAAGTCACTAACCAAGCATAAGACTTGGGCCCACATGTCTTCCCTAACAGGGCCGAATTCTCCCAGAGAGCCTCCAAATACACATTACATGATGTTACACTGGGGACTATTTCCTCGACTTACAAGAGAGGTTACACCTCAAGGTCTAGAAACAATTAAGACATCCCTCAAGGGGGTAAACACATATTCAATGGGGGTACAACAACATATAATGATAATACACATCAAAATATATTATAAAGTTACAAAGACATCAACACTCTCTCTTAACTAGGAAGGTATTCTCTCTCTTCACAGTAATCAACACATATGGTCAAGTCTTCATCACAGAGTCATAGAGTCATCATCATATATGTATCCATCATCATCTTATTAATTTGATCACTGTACCATACTATCTGTCATCGAAAGTTTCTACAGATCCAACCCTTTTTCATGTTGGATGTAAGCCTAGTCCTCTTCCAAGTATTCATCACATCTTGAGTAAGCCATGATGTAGGAACTGTCTAGGACCTTATTTACATTTCCACGAAAACAACCTGCATGTTCTACCTTCTTATCGTCATATCCAGATCATCTATTTTGTCCTGCACAAGACAAAACAAAGCATCCAAGGTCGACCTGTATTCTATCAGAGAACCACCTAAGTGCACCTCTCGTGCTTCGTGACCTTATCATCTCAACATGGGAACACACATTTATGGATATATATGTAAGGAATGATTATGACCCAACAACTTGCTATATCAGGAATTTTATGTTCTAGGTCAACCTCAAGGGATTACATCTAAACAACCTGCGTCCATGATATTTTTCGTTCAGATAACCTTCAGGGCCTATTACATCGAAGTAGCATGTATATCATTCCAGGTCTCATGTTTGTACTCAAACAAACCATGTGCATATTACATCCGAATAACCTGCGTACCATGCAAGGTCTCATTTTTACATTAGGATAACCCTTCACATGACTGATCACATCCAAGGATAACCTACAATATTTGCCAAGACTGATTGCATCCGAGGAAAACCTACATGACTGATTATGTTCGAGCATCCTGCTGCAGCAAGATTTTTGCCACTCAGATAATCTATCTCATTTCCCATGTGAGATATTATGCTTACATATCAGGACTGATTACATCCAAGGATAACCTGCGAGCTAACACATAGGATATCTGATCCTCTGTTGCCACGTACTGAAGCCTCACTGCTCCTCTTTCCACCATATCCCTAATATAGTGGAAATTGATCTCGATGTGCTTTGACTTGTCATGGAACACAAGATTATATGACAGCTTCATGCAACTCTGGTTGTCGTAGAAGATACAATTCACATCCAACTGGAGATCAAACAAGCCAGACAATATATTTTGAAGCCACACTGCCTCGCAACTAGCCAAGAAAGTGGCAACATACTCTACCTCAGTTGTACTCAATGCCACACATGATTGCTTCCTGTTGAACCAAGAGATCATGCCAAATTGCAAACTGAAGCAACAACCATAGGTGCTCTTCCTTTCAATGGCGCTACCCGCCCAATCTGAATCAACATAACCATGTAGGTTAATCCTCTGATTCGCATCATATTTGAGCCCATAATCCACTATACCTTCTAGGTACCTCAGTATATGATTTGCAGGTATCAGGTGAACATGTCTCGGATCCACCAGGAACTGTATCAGGGTGTTCACCACAAAGCATATGTTTGGTCATGTATTCATCCTATACATCAATGAGCCAATCATCTAATGATACATTGTGGCACCGACCTTATCAGATGAAGCATCACTCAGAAGCTTCAAGTTAGATTCCATAGGTGTGGACATTTCCTTGCAATCCATCATTCTGAATCTCTTCAGAATCTCCACTGCATATTTTCCTTTACCAAGGAATATCCCATTTGCACTCTACCACACCTCCATTCCTAAGAAGTAGTGCATCATACTTAGGTCTTTCATCTCAAAATCTGTAGAAAGTCTCCTCTTTTCATCTGTAATGAGTTCCTCTTCACCTATTAGAAACATGCCATAGACATATAGCAGGAGTATCGCTGGTCTTTTGTCTTCCACCTTGAAGTAAAGGTTGGAATCTACTTTAATATTGGTAAATCCCAATCTCAACAGGAAGATTCCCATCCTTTCATACCATGTCCTCGGTGCTTGTTTCAATCCATACAAGTCCTTCTTCAATTTGCACACATGGATCTTCCTATCATGTGTCTCGAACCCCAGTGGTTGTTCCATGTATACTTCCTCCTCGACTACACCATTTAAGACATTTTTCTTGACATCCATCTAGCATATTTTCCATTTCATAATTGCTTCCAAAGAAAGTATGGTCCTAATGGAAGTGTACCTTGACACAACTGCAAATGTCTCTTTGTAGTCTATTCCTTCTTTATGTGAGAAGCCTCGTGCTACGAATCCCTCCTTGTATTTCTTGATGTTTCCATCTGCAACATGCTTTATCTTGTAGATCCACTTCAAAGTCATGACATATTTATTCTCCACTCTCAGAACAATCTTCCAGACATCATTATTCATGATCAACTAATATTCCTTGATCATTGCATCTTTCCATTCTTTTTTTTTCTAGCCTCTTCATAGGTGGAAGGTTCTCTATCAATGATGTCACACATAAGAGCCACCTAGTTATTGTAGAGATTTTCCCTTTTTCTCTCTCTATGTATTCCCTCCGGAGAGCCATACCTTCCCTCTTCTCATATGAGCTCCCGTGCCCATGTTGATTTCCTCTTGTGGGAGTCATTCTCAAGGAATGTCCCTACCAGATCTTGTGGTTCTATCATGTCATGATCTTCATGGTCCTCTAGAATTGCTTCTCAAATTTCCATATTTTGTCCTCTCATCTCTTCAGGTTCCTCGACCTCCTGAATGGGTGTCCTCCTGGATATGAAGTATGCTGAGTCTTCATCAAAGGCTACATCTCTACTGATGTCAATCTTCTTGAATCCTAGGAAGTATATTTGGTAGGCCTTTGATGTTTCATTGTATCCTACGAAGATACCCTTCCTCCCAAAAGAATCGATCTTGGTCCTTTTCTCCTTTGGGATATGTATGTACACCGATAAGTCATTAATTCTCATATGGCTGAATTCTGGTTTATCTCCTGAGAAATCCTCTTCAATATTCTTATTGTGAATTACTCGATGAGGAGTATAGTTCTGTACATACACAACTGTTCTTGATGCCTCTGCCCAAAGGTGCATAGGAAGATCCTGATCATGCAACATAGATTTTGATGCCTCCGTGATGGTTCAACTCTTTTGTTCCACAACCCCATTATGTTGAGGATTGTATGGAGTGCTCAACTCCCTCTTAATCCCAGACTCTCTGCAGAGTTCCTTGAATTCTTTCGAAGTGAACTCTCCGCCATTATCTCACCATAGAGTTTTGATCTTCCTATCTGTTTGGTTCTCGACCAAGGCTTTATATTCCTTGAACTTCCTAAAAACTTCACTTTTCCTTTTCAAGAAATATATCCAAGTCTTACATGAGAAATATTCTATAAAGTAAACATAGTACACATACCCGCTTAATGAGCTAGAGGACATAGGTGCACATAAATCCGAGTGTACTATCTTTAGTATTCCTTTAGCCTTGCTCTCACTACTAGGAAATATCTTCTTTGCATTCTTTCCTCATGAAAATCCTTTGCAAGTTCCTTCATTCTTTTCCTGGATATCTGGCAGTCCTGATACTTCTTTGCTTGCCATCAGTAGTTCCCTGTAGTGCACATGTGAAAGCCTTTTGTGCCATAGTTCACTTGGTTTAATCGACTCATGAACGAGTGCTTGTTCAAGTTGTCCCTTCATCTTGTAAAAGCTCCTATCTTCTTCTCCAACCATTGTTGCATATTTTCTTTCCTCTAGGACACATAAGAACTTGGCCATTGACAAAATAAACCCTAATTCCTTTTGCATCTAGTGCAGAAATGGAGAGAAGATTCTTCTTCAATCCTTATACATATAACACATCCTTCATCTTTAAATATTTCTTAGAGTCAATATTGTATGAATATTCTCCACTCCCTTTTATGGGGTATTGATAGTCATACCCAAGTTTTACCTTGTGAGGTGATTCATTTTCATACATATTAATGAATGATTCCTTGTATCCCTTCATATGTTTAGAAGCTCCACTATCCACAAGCCAATCATTAATTCCGTGTGAGATAGTTCCTGTAAGTGGCGAGATTACCACATACTCTTCATCCAAATCATCCTTCTCCCATCTAAATATTTTGTTTATTGGTTCATCATCTTTGGCAACATGAGCATGGTGTCTTATTTTCTTGACAAGACAATCTCTTGCAAAGTGTACATTTTCATCACAAGTATAGAATCAGACGTTTGAAGTATCTCTTTTGGTATTCTTCAATTTCTTTTTATTCTTGTTGTTGTGATGAAATTTCTCTTTCTTCTCCTTCTTCTTGAAGTTCTTCTTGGTGTGAACCATGAGAGATTGATCTTCAGTTGCTTCCATCTTCTCTTCTCTTGTCTAGCTTCTTCTTGTGCACATTCTTCTCGAAGTCTGCTGAAAGAGATCAACTTCCTTCTTGCAAAAATTCCTTGAATGAATAAGTCCCATGATATAGGGAGACCATTCAAGGTATTCATTAAAATTTCTCCTTCTTCAACATTTTCTTCAACCTCTTCAAGTTGTTCTTTGATTTGAGCAACCCTTGTGAAGTAAGATTGTATAGTCTCAGAGTTCTGTATCTTCACATTCTTCAATTGGTTCCTCAAAGTCATCTTCCATTTTATGTTCTTTCCTTCGATCATCTTTTTCAAAGCATCATACACTTCTTTCGGTGTCTTGAAGGAAGACATGTGAGGGATGAGGTGATCCTTAATAGATTCTACAATGATTCTATTAGTCTTAGCCATGATTCTCTTATGAGAAGCCTTAGCCCCATCTCCATATGGTTCTGGAACATCCTTAGTGATGTACTGATCCAAATAATTTTCTTCAAGGATCAAGAATATTTTGTACTTCCATGCCCAAAAGTTATCAGCCCTTCCAATATTGTCCTCAAGCCAAGTATGGTGAGTCATATTTTCAAATGAGAAGCTCAAATGGAAATAGAAAAGATTTAGATCTTACCTATTTGAGGTGTTCGACCTGGTTTTGGAGTTGGATGACCTAGGGTTTTCCAGAGAAATCCTAATTTTCCAAACTTGTAGTTTGGGAATTATGTTTGTACAGAAAGGTGTGCCTCCTTGAGGTGAGTTTCTCAGCCAGGTCACTTTCTAAAAACTAAGGCGAGAAGCCTCCAAAACTTGATGTCGTAGTTCCTCTTGACACTAGTAATACAGTAAAAAATGAAACTTATTCAATTCAGAAACTGTCTCCACCAAAGGATGCACCCTACTGAGGTGAGTTATCCTAGACATTTTTCTTGATGATTTATGGAGAGAACACCTTGAACTAGGAATCCCTAGATTTCGCAGCTGCACAGTGCCTTCTTTCAGAGAGGCTCTGATACCATGTTAGTTTTTCTTTAGATCTGATTAGTTTATCTAGGATCTTTATCTAAAAGAATAACAAGTAAAACAAGATGCATAAGATATAAAAGATACACGAGACACAAATATTTTCACTGGGGAAACCATAAAGGAGAAAAGCAACAATAAGAAGTATTCAACAACTATCTATCTCTCCTCCCTTTTTTCTCTCTCTCATGCGGACTTGAGAGTGTGAGGTGTTTATAAATGGGGTTGAGTGCCTCCCTATTTATACCCTTTTAAGTCACTAATGAAACAGAAGACTGGGGCCAACATGTCTTCCCTAATAGGGTCGACTTCTCCAGAGAGGCTCCAAATACACATTACATGATGTTACACTGGGGACTATTTCACCGACTTACAAAGGAGGTTGTACATCAAGGTCTAGATATAATTAAGACATCCCGCAAAGGGGTAAGCACATCCCCAATGGGGGTACAACAACATAAAATGATAATACACATCCAGATATCTTCCGAAGTTACAAATACATCAACAATTTATTATTTAATTTATCTTTTATTTACCTTTCAATTTGACTTGTCATTTTTCCTTCTAGGGTCAATTTACCCATTTCATTAGGTTAGTTGTTCTCTTCATTTATTTCAACTTTCTATGGTACTTATTAAGAATATATTTTGATGCTACATAATCATCAACACTCCCTCTTAGTGAGGAATGCATTCTTCTTACATGATATTTAACAATGCTTGTATTCTAGAAGTTCTTCTTCAATGTGTTAAATTTTTGAACCATTGATCTACATGAAAATATGAAAGTTGTAGGAAGGGAATTATGCAATGGAATAATAAAAGAGAATGTACATTGAACAAGAAATTCATGCCACAAATTTCAAATAAATTGGACAAGAATTCCTCAGATAATCACAATATTAATCTTCATTCATTAATTAATAATACAATTATTATACAATAAATAGAATTTGAATTCTAAATATCGGATTCAAATCTATTAGTTCTAACTGACTAATAAGCTAACTTAGTGTGTCTAAATCACTGCTGGAGCTCACTAGTCTAATTCTGGAAGTCTAAACTTAGTCTACATTTAGTTAATTGATGAGGTAGGTGGGAAAAAGGTGCTACTCTCCCTACATGCCTGCAAAACTGGCACTAGGCTAACTGAAAGTGATCTAACTAATTGTAAATAGAGGTTAACTCAGCATAAGTTCTTACCTATCACAACCAACTGATGGAGGCTGATGGTGGCACTCAGAGTGGGATCCTATAATGCAGGGATTTCTCCCAGGGGCACATTAACTCATGCATGCACATGCAGTAAGTGGCATCTAACCTCTAGGTGTGTCCCCCACACTCTAGTACAGTAATAATAACTCCCTAAGATAGAAAAAAATGACCAAATATACTATATTGGACAAATGATGATTAATTAATCCTAACACCCCCACTTAATCCTAAATTTGGACAACTTGGGCCCTGGAAATTAGGACAAGAGTCACTAATACAATATAAATGACATAAAATATTGCTTAATAAAATAAGGAGAATGGGGAAAACCTCATCAGAAAACGCCCCCCTCAACATAAGCAAGAATCAGGAAATTTTGTTGCAATCTGCAACTCTGTGGAGAAAATATGCAGAATCTTGGTTCTTCTTTGCATCAACATCCTAGGACTATGCATGTGAACCTCTCCAAACTAATGATTATATCTATAGTAATTTTCCTCTTTTGAAGAAGAGGAATATGCTCAACTGAATCAGGAACATAGACAACTACAAGATGAAAACTGGACCCATATAGAGCAAATGAGATCAATTGATGAGAGAGAAAAAGTGCTTGAGAATTCGAACCACGTGAGCTACACCCAAGAAAATTATATGTTGCAAAATTTAAAATAGAACCATATGAGTTAAAATAATCTCCAAGTGTTAGGAGAAAGTGTCCAGGTGAATGCAGGATGTCTCTGTCTTTACTAGTATTTTGAGGAGATGAGCATGTGATCAAGTAGAAAGGTAGAGAAGTCATGGGACCATGGAGAGAGAATGCTTGATCTACATAATCTGACATATCTTCTAAAATATTTAATGATTCACAAAATCTAATATCATAAAACTTGTGATAGAAAACTAACATCGAATCCCCAACAACAACTTTGAAAGAGACTTGAGGTACTTGATTTTTCACACCAAAATTGATGAGAACAGCTACAAGCATGACCGAAGGCTCTTGAAAATTAAAATTTGAACCAAATAAGGTCATATATGATACAAATAAGGGCATATCAAATCCAATACTATGGAACAAAGTGGGCCAAGTGCTCCACTGAGATGGTAGATGCACAATTTTCTCCTTTTTCAACAAAACTCTGAGTATTGGTGCAAGCAATCATGTAGCAGTTTGCTGGAAGATATAGATCAATGAGAGTGAATGGATCACTCCTAAAACATTATATTTCTTCCAAAATATCCAAATTATTAATTTTCTGCACATCGACAACACCATTAGAGAGAGAGAAATCGAATTCCTCTTCATTTTCTGAAGCAATCACTGACAAACTTTGCACGGAATTTAAAATAGAAGAATCACTGGAGAATGTCTGAGTAGAATGGAAGGATATTTTTTATTCAATAACAGATATTCGAATGTATTCTTATGGATCATATATATGAGAATATGAGATATCATAGATCTCTTAAACTTCCGGAGCAACAGGAGAAGGAGTCACTCCAAGGAGACTTTCTTCAATTTGAATTGACTATGTTGAAGATTTTGCTTCTTCTTCATATTGAAAAACTTCATTAGAGAGAATAGAGTCTGATAATTTTGAAGAAATAACTCTTGTGTTTCTTGCTGTGCTCTCCAAATTGCCAGAATGAACCTCATTGTGCTTTCCAAAGGTTCCATCCAATTCTATCCAAAGATCCTTTGGGCATTCAGCAAAATCAATAAGGTAGTGCAAGATTAGAGAAAAGGCTAGACATATCCTTCCAAAAGCTCTATTGCCATCATTTAGCTAGTCATTTTCATCTTCATAAGACTCTTTATTAAGTCCAATAGATACCTCATAGAGACCTTGTCTCTTTAGAGATGAAATCATCTACAATTTCCACTTTGAATATATTGTGAATGGAGTAAGAAGAGGAACTGATAATACCGAATCCATATTGAAGTTGTAGCTACAAAATATCACTGCAAAACAAACCAATTCACAATCATATGTCAGTTCAAACCTTTCCACCTTGACATATGCACTTTTTCAGAGTCTGTCGCACCTACATAGACTTCTCTGGACATAATCTAGAGTTAGAAAGGCAATAATTACAGGAGTTATGTGGAGACTCGGCTGCTTTTGGTGCACAATGGAGGTCGGACAAGGTTTGCTACTAGCCTGAACAAGGCTATGATACCATGTTAAATTTGTGAACGACTGATCTACAGGAAAATATGAAATCTATAGGAAGAGAATTATGCAGTGGAATAATCAAAGAGAATGTACATTGAACAAGAAATTCATGCCACAAATTTCAGATAAATCAGACAATAATTTCTCAGATAATCACAACATTAATCTTCATTCATTAATCAATAAGACAATGATATACAATAAATATAATTCTAATGCTAAAGATATGATTCGAATCTATCAGTTCTAACTGACTGATTAGCTAACTCAGTGTGTCTAAATCACTACTCGAGCTCAAGAGTCTAACTCTGGATGTCAAAAGCAGTCTACAATCAATTAATTGATGAGGTAGGTGGGAAAAAGGCACCACTCTCCCTACATGCATTAAAAACTGGCGCTAGGCTAACTAAAAGTGATTTAAGTAATTATAACTAGAGGTTAACTCAGCATAACTGCTTACCTGCCACAACCAACTGATGGAGGATGTTGGTGGCACTCATAGTGGTCTCCTATAATGTAGGGATTGCTCCCAGATGCACATAAATGCATACATGCACATGCATTAAGTGGTATATAACCTCTAGGTGTGTCCCCCACACTCTAGTACAATAATAATAACTCCCTAAGTTTGGAAAAATGACCAAATAGACTATATTGGACAAAAGATGATTTAATTAATCCTAACACAATGTTCTTTGGGATTGTTATTATTCTTCATTTATTCTTTTCTTTTAGTTGACTTTTTTCTTTTCAATTTCTAGAATCTTCTACGTTTTATAGAATTTCTCTGTGAGATTTCCATCTTTCCTGATGTTCTCCAGGGCCTAACCACTTCCAAGTGGATTATTTCTTTTTTTTAATCTCACGATACCCCACTAGCCAAGTATATGGCTATCTAAACTCTCCAATATGTTTGACTATTCCCCAATAGTCATGACTATAACTCCATTGAGTATATGATAGCCATTGATAGTCTCAGAGACCTTGACTATTGTTTGATAGTCATATGAGGTATTCAATATGTATATGCTCATGTGGGTTCACTCTAGAAGAGATACTACAACCTTTGGCTATCTGAGTCATGTACCATGACTTACTAATATCTGAGTAAGGTATTATTTCATGACTTATCTGATACATGTACCCTTGCATGGATTATTTGAGCTATGTAACACTGCATAGATTGTCAAATCCTTGTACAATTTCATAGATTATCAGTGTCTAATACATGTACCATTGCATGGATTACCAGTCAATAAAATTCCTAAGTCATGTCCCACATGAATATCTAGTGGGGGGGGGGGGATGACTACTTTCTTATGTCCATGGAGGAACTATTAGAATTTTACCATTCAAGCTAGCATTATGTTAGGATATTTAACTGAGAGAATAACAAGTACAGCAATCAAACACAAGAGACAATGAACATAGTGTTTTTCCTTGGTGAAACCATAAATGGAGAAAACCCTGCAAACTTCCTCAGAGATAGAATCAGCACCAAAAGTAAAACCCCAAAACAGTAAGATGATCTCCTAACAGCAGTAACCTCTTTCTTCCTAGCCCCAATGTCTTCTTCTTCCTTAGCTATGTGCTACAACTGAGTGTGAGTGAGTGTGTTTTAAATAGAGAGGCTAGATCTCTATTTATACTAATTCCTGACTTGACAAAACCCTACTAGGGACGACTTCTCTAGGAGAGTCTAATAACCCTAGTGTCTCAGAACCGCGGGGACTTTAACCCTTGATCAATAGGAGGGTTACCCACAATGACTTGACATGGCTTGTTTACATTATAGAACCTCCCGATAGCAACATCGGGGCATGACATGACTCAATTACATTACAGATACTTCCCAAAATAAACATCGGGGTAAAATACATGAAATATACAAGTGAATACATTCCAAAGTTACATATACATCAACACTCCCTCTTAACTAGGAGGGTATTCTATCGACACAATTTATCAGCACTGCTCTTCTTCTCTGGATCATCTTGTCATCTGCATCTTCAAGTCATCTTCATCTTTGATCTGGATCATCACTCGATCTAGATCATCATCACTGGTTTTGGATCATCACTCGATCTGGATCATCATCACTAGATCTAGATCATCAATGGATCTGGATCATCACAGGGACATCATCACTGGATCTAGATCATCACTGGATCTAGATCATCTCGAAGACATCATAACTGGATCTAGATCATCTCAGAGACATCATAAATAGATCTGAATCATCACTCGATCTAGATCATCACCGGGTCATCATCATATGTGCTATCTCATGATTCTTCTCGTCACAAGAAGTTCTACAGAGCCAGCCCTTTTTCATGCTAGTTGTAGGCCTACCTCCTTGTAGGTCTTCGGTAGCCCTTATATCTGACCCTAAGTTAGAATGGCCGACACTCACATCTGATCATGAGAGGAACACATCCAACATCATGTCAGAAATGCATAGTCCTTACATTCACCAGCATGATAGTACTCAACTACTATCATCTATGAAAAGGCTCAGCACTCACATCTGACCTTGACTCATCAGAAAGGCACATCACTCACATCTGAGCTTGACTCGTCAAAAAGCCACAGCACTCACATCCACCAGCATGACAGTACATAACTACTATCATCTATGGAAAGGGACAACACTTAGATCTGACCTTGACTCGTCAAAAAGGCACTTAGTCCTAGACTGAGGGTTCCTGGTAACTGACCAGGTGCCTCCATTCAGAGAATGGCAGTATCCCTTATATCCGAACCTAAGTCATAATGGCCGGCACTCACATCTGACATGGAAGGAACCAATCCTCTCACCATGACGGAATGGCAATAGCCCTTATATCTGACCCTAAGTTATAATGGCCAGCACTCACATCTGACACGGAAGGAAACTAATCCTCTTACCATGACAAAATGGTAACATCCCTTATATATGATCAAGTGGGAACACATCCCTCATTCACATTAGAATGGCCATGCACTCATATATGATCATGTGAGAACACATCTCACAGTCATATCAGAATGACCCTCGGTCCTAGACTGAGTTTTCTTGGTAACTGACCAGGTACCTCCATTCAAATAATGGAAATAGCCCTTATATCTGATCATGTAGGAACCAATCCTACAGTCACATCAGAATGGCTAACACTCATATCTAACATGGAAGGAACCAAACCTCTCACCATGATAGAATGGCTCAACCCTTACATCTGACCATGGAAGGAACCAATCCTCTCACCATGTCAAAATGGCTCACGGACTCATCACTTCCCCTTGGGGGAAATATTGATCTAGAGAACACCAAGCTTCTCCTTGAAGTACTCAAACTTCACTCTGGCCAATGACTTCATCAACACATCAGCTATCTATTCGTCCGCCGTAACATACGGGATCTTCACTGCTCCTCTCTGCACCATATCCCTGATATAGTGATACTTGATCTAGATATGCTTTGACTTGTCATGGAACACCAATTTATCTGACAACTTCACACAACTTTGGTTGTCACAATATATACAAGTCGCATCCAACTGGAGATCAAATAAATCAGACAGTAGCTTCCTCAGCCATACTGCCTCAAAAATAGCTGAACAAGCTGCGACATACTCTGCTTCAACTATACTCAGTGCCACACATGATTTCTTCCTGCTAAACCAAGATATCACAATTGATCCCATACTGAAGCAACACCCTGAAGTGCTCTTCCTATCGATGGCACTACCTGCCCAATCTGAATCAACATAACCCTCCAGGTTAATCTTCTGACTCGCATCATACTTGAGCCCATAATCAACTGTACCCCTTAGGTATCTCAGAATATGCTTTGCATCAATCAAGTGAAAATGTATCGGATCTATCAAGAACTAGCTCAAGGTGTTCACAGCAAAGCAAATATCTGGTCTCATTTTTGTCAGGTACATCAAGGACCCAATCATCTGACGATACATCATGGCATCAACTGCTTCTAATGAAGCATCACTCAATAGCTTCAGGTTTCATGCCATAGGTGTGGTCATGGCCTTGTAGCCCATCATCTCGAATCTCTTCAGGATCTCTACTGTATATTTCCCTTGTCCCAAGGAAATTCCATCTGCATTCTGCCACACCTCCATGCATAGGAAATAATGCATCATACCCAAGTTATTCATTTCAAACTCGGCAGCAAGCTTCCTCTTCGTATCAACAATCAACCCATCCATACCTATTACAAACAGATCATCTACATACAGTAGGAGTATCACTGGGTTGCCATCCTCAACCTTGTATTAAAGGTTGGAATTTGCTTTACTCTTAGTAAATCCCAAACTGGATAGAAAGATGTCAATTCTACCGTGCCTTGTCTTGGGTGCCTGTTTCAAACCGTATAGGGATTTCTTCAATCTACACACATGAGACTCCCTGTCATGTGTCTCAAAAATGAGTGGCTACTCTACATACACTTCCTCTTCCACTACACCATTCAAGAAAGCAGTCTTGACATCCATTTGTTGTATCTTCCATTTCATCACTGCAGCCAGAGCAAGTACTAATCTAATGGAAGTGTATCTGGCTACAGGTGCAAAGGTTTCTTCATAATCTATTCCTTCTTTCTAGGAGAAGCCACGAGCCATGAATCTTGCTTTATATTTCTCTATGCTACCATCTACAGCATGCTTGATCTTGTAGATCCATTTGGAAGTTACCACAAACTTCCCTTTTGGTCTTGGGACAACATCCCAAACATCATTCTTCATGATCAATTGATACTCTTGGATCATAGCATCCTTCCATTCTTTCCGTTCTGCCACTTCTTCATAGTTGGAAGGTTCTTTATCGATGAAATCACATAACAATGCTACATATCCGGAGCAGGCCCCTGGTCCTCTTTCTTTCTCTGTGATTCTCTTTTGGAGCCCCATATCTTTCCACACCTTCGATAGCTTCTCGTACCCAAGCAGGTTTCCTCTTATGAGGATTCTTCTCTGAAAGTGGATCTACATGTTCTTAAGGTTCTTCAAACTCTCAATCTTCTTCTTGAGTTTCTTTGTTCATGGTTGTGTCATGAATTCTGGGTGCTTCCAATTCTTCAGGAACTTCAACAGGTTTCTTTCTGGATTTGTTGTAAGCTGAGTCTTCATCAAATGTTACATCCCTGCTGATGTCAATATTCTTGAATCTTGGGAAGTATATTCTGTAATCCTTCGAGCTTTCAGAGTATCCCACAAATATACCCTTCTTTCCTGAAGGATTGAATTTTGTTCTCTTTTCTTTTGGAATGTGTATGTACACTAGACAGTTGAATATTCTGAGATGGCTGACTTCTAGTTTCTTGCCAAAAAAGACTTCTTCAGGTGTCTTGTTCCTGAGTACTCTGTGTGGAGTATGGTTATGTACATACACAGTTGTTCTGGCAGCTTCTGCCTATAGATGCATAGGAATATCTTGATCATCAAGCATTGCCCTTGCAGCTTCCATGATAGTTCTATTCTTCCTTTCAGCAATCCCATTTTGTTGTGGATTATATGGAGTGGACAACTCCCTCTTAATCTTTGAGTCTTTGCACAACTCTTTGAATTCATTTGATGTCAATTCTCCACCATTATTTGATCGAAAGGTCTTGATCTTCGTTTCAGTGTGGTTGTCGATCAAGGCTTTGAATTCCTTGAACTTGTTGAAAACTTCATCTTTGTTCTTCATGAAGTAAATCCATGTCTTCCTAGAAAAGTCATCAATGAAAGAAACATAGTATACATACCCTCTTAGTGAGCTTGATGACATTGGTCCGCATACATCGGAGTGGATGATTTCCAAGATTCCTTTTTCATTGCTCTCACTACTTGGAAATGTCTTCTTTGTATTCTTTCCTATCGCACATCATTTTGCAGACCCCATCATGTTTTGCTTGAATTTCTGGAAGACCTTCAACAGCTTTGCTTGCAAGTGGCAGTGCTCTGTAATGCACATGTGCAAGCCTTTTATGCCAAAGCTCATTTGTCTCTACTGTGTCATGGACCAAGGCTTGTTCTGGATGGCCCTTCAATTTGTATATACCTCCTTCTTTTTCCCCAATCACTACTACATCATTAATAGTCTTTCCCTTTGGCCACATGATAACTTCTCCATCTATAAATGCAACCCTCATGTCTTTTGCATCTAAGGTAGGTATGGAGAGGAGGTTCTTCTTTAGTCCAGGTACAAACAATACATCTTGCATCTTCATAGAATTTCCAGAGTCTAGCTTATAGGAGGATTCCCCACTACCTTTTATTGGATACTGGTAGTCATCTCCAATTTTCACCTTGTGAGGTAATTCATGTTCTAAAAGTTTTACAAAGGAATCTTTGAATCCTATCATATGTTTGGAAGCCCCACTGTCTATAAGCCAATCATTGCTTCCATGTGTGATGTTTCCCGTGAGAGCAGAAATCAAGACATATTCTTCATCACTTGAAGAGTCTTCACTTACATATCTGGTTCTCTTTGTGGAAGGTTCATCATCCTCTACAGCATGAGCATGATGTCTTCTCTTGTTTCCCCTTTTCTTACTTTGTCTTTTAGGACAATCTTTTGAAAAGTGTCCTACTTCATCACATGTATAACATCTGCTTCTAGACAAATATTTTATAGAGTTTGTTTTATGGAATTGCTTACATCTAGAGTGATGAGAACTTCTTTTTCTTTTCTTGGAATGAACTGTGAGGGCTTGATATTCATTTCCCATATTTTCTTCTCAAGCTGCTATCCAAGCTTCTTCTTGAGAGAATTATTCCCATAGTCTACTGAATTTGACTAACTTCTTTCTGGCACAGATCCCTTGAATAAAGGAGTCCCATGATCTAGGGAGACCATTCAAGGTGGTCATCACAACCTCTGCATTCTCCATTTCTTCATCTACTGCTTCTAGTTGTTCCTTGATCTGAGATACCCTTGTAAAGTAAGACTGGATGGTCTCAGCATTTTGGATCTTTACATTCTTCAGTTGGTTTCTCAGGGTCATCTTCCGGTTTATATTCTTCCCTTCAAACAATTTGGTTAGGGCATCAAACATAGCTTTAGGTGTCTTCAGGGAGGACACTTGTGGTATGAGGTGATCTTCGATTAAATCAGCAATAATCCTCTTTTCCATAACCAACTTCTTCTTGTGTAAAACCTTAGCCTCATCTCCCTCTGGAACTGGAACCTCCTCATTGATATAGGAGTCCAACTCATTTTCTTCCAGGACCAGGGAGATCCTATACTTCCAGGCTCAGAATTTATCAGCTCCCTCAAGCTTTTCATTAAGCTTGGTATGATGAGACATCTTAACTAAGAAGCTCAAATGGAAATACAAAAGATTTAGATCATACCAGGTCAAGATGTCGGATCTGGATTTGGAGCTGAATTTCTGCAGTTCTGGTTCAGGAGCAGATTAGGGTTTGGATTTTCTGGAGTTCTGTCCAACCAAATGCTTTGATATTGATCTCTAAACTTTGATTTTGAGGAGGAGATCAATCCAGTCCTAGGATCACTAAAAAATTCCACTTCTATGGAAAGCCCTAATTTCCGGCAGTAGCATCGAGTCCAAAACTGAAAAAGATCAGAATTGGATTTTGTTTCGACAGAAAGATGTGCCCTAGGGAGGAGATTTATTCCAACCTTATTTTGCTAAAAATCTGTGGAGAGAGATACACAAAGTAGGAAACCCTAGTTCCCGCAACTGCATAATGTCTTCTTCTCAGGTTAGCTCTAATACCATGTTAGAATTTTACCATTCAAGCTACCATTATGTTAGGATCTTTAACTAAGAGAATAACAAGTACAGCAATCAAACACAAGAGACAATGAACACAGTGTTTTTCCTCGGGGAAACCATAAATGGAGAAAACCCCGCAACTTCCTCAGAGATAGAATCAGCACCAAAAGTAAAACCCCAAAACAGTAAGATGATATCCCGACAGTAGTAACCTCTTTCTTCCTAGCCCCACTGTCTTCTTCTTCCTCAGCTATGCATTACAACTGAGTGTGAGTGAGTGTGTTCTAAATAGAGAGGCCTCAGGAGCTCTCTATTTATACTAATTCCCGACTTGACAAAATTCTACTAGGGCCGACTTCTCTAGGAGAGTCTAATAACCCTAGTGCCATGGAACTGTGGGGACTTTAATCCTTGATCAATAGGAGGGTTACCCACAATGACTTGACATGACTTGTTTACATTATAGAACGTCCCAATAGGAACATCGGGGCATGACATGACTCAATTACATTACAGATACTTCCTGGAATAAACATTGGGGTACAATACATGAAATATACAAGTGAATACATTCTAAAGTTACATATACATCAATAGGAACATCAACACTCCCTCTCATCAAGGAAAATCATTCTATACTACACCAAGCTTGTCCCGAAAGTACTCAAACTTTACTGTATATAGAGTCTTGGTAAGTATATTGAAAATCTGCTCATCCATGGATATGTACTAGAGCTTCATTTCTCACCTTTACACCATGTATTGGATATAATGGTATTTGATATATATATTCTTCGACTTGTCATGAAATACTGTATTATATGAAATCTTCAAAGAGATTTGGTTATCACATTATATCCAAATCATCTCTAACTCTTGATAAAATAAACTTGCAAGTAACTTTCAAAGCCATACTACTTTGTGACTAGCATCACTAGTCGATGTGTACTTTGAATCTGTAGTACTAAGTGCAATGAGTGTATGTTTCCTCTTGGACCTTGAGTTCATGGATGGTCCAAAGATAAATCAATATCCCAATGTTATTTTCATGCCCATTGCACTTCCTTCCCAATCAGAGTGTGCATACTCTTGCAATTTCACATCTTTGTCCAAGACATATATGAGTCCATATCCAAATGTACCCTTTAGGTATCTCAACACATGCTTTGTTGATATCAAATGTACATGTATGGGATCAACCATGTATTGACTCAAAGTGTTCACTGCAAAGCATATATTTGGTATGGTGTTAACCAAATACATCAGGGATCCACCCGATCTGAAGAAGAGTTACTCAAACAAATTTAGATTCATCACCATTGGTGTTTCCATGGAATTATAGTCTATCATCTCAAATCTCTTCAGGATCCTTACTGTGCATTTCCTTAATTGAGGAAAATCTCATCTGATCTCTTCCACACTTCTAATATCAAGAAGTAATGCATCATACCTAGATCCTGTATTCTGTATTCTGTTGCAATCTCCCTCTTGAACTCATCTATGAGCTTCTTGTCCCTTGTGAGAAATAGGTCATCTACATACAGTAGTAATATCACTGGTTGGCCATCCACAATCTTCTAGTAAAGGCCAGGATTTTCTTCACTCTTGCTAAACCCCAATCTTATAATAAATATGTCAATCTTGGCATACCATGCCTTGGGTGCTTACTTAAGCCCATGTGATACAAATCCTTCTTCAATTTACACACACATGATTCTCTGTCAAGAGTCTCAAATATTGGAGGTTTCTTGATATACACTTCTTCAATTTCAACATTCAAGAAGGAGGTCTTGACATCAATTTGGTGTAATTTCCATTCCAACATAGAAGCTCTGGAGATAATAGTTTTAATTGAAATGTGCCTGACAACTAGAGAAAACATCTTGTCATAATCTACTCACTCTTTCTAAGAGAATTCTCTATCCATGAATATTTCTTTGTATTTCTCTATTCTTCCATCTACTACATGTTTTATCTTACATATCCACTTGGAAGTCACCACTGACTTCCCTTCTATTCTCGCAATGACTTCCTACACGTCATTCTTTATGAGGGATTTATATTCCTTCCATACTTGTTGATCTACAACTTCTTCATAAATACAAGGTTTTATATCAATGATGTCACTCATGAGTGCCATGTAGTTGGAATAATGGCAAGGTATTTTTCTTTCTCTGAAATATCCACTGTGAACACCATACCTCTTTGCATCCTGGATTGTGATCCAAAACCGTGAGTGTCTCTTCTTAGAGTCTATCTCTCTAGGTATATCTACCAATGATTTTCTATCTACTATCTCATCCTGATCTTCTGCAATATGTCCTTCTAGAGTAGAGTCTATTGCACTTGTTTTCTTTGGAGCTTTAGGATCCTCACAGTCCTCATCCATGCGAAACTTCCTGGATTTGTTAAATTTTGTATCTTTGTCAAATGTCACATCCTTACTGATCTCGATATGTTTATGTCATGAGATGTAAGTTCTATACTCCTTTGAAGTCTCATTGTAACAAACAAATACGCCCTTTCTTCCTAAGGGGTCTAACTTTGTCCTCTCATCCTTAGGAACATGTATCTACACTAGAAAACCAAATATCATCAAGTAGATGACTTCTGGATTCTTTTCAGTAAATGCTTCTTCTGGTGTCTTGTTTCTCAATATTTGACGAGGACTCCTATTTTGCACATACACGTTTGTACCAACTTCCTTTTCCCATAGATGCATGGGTAAATATTGGCCATAAATCAATGCTTTTGTTGTTTCCACAATGGTTCAATTCTTTCTTTCCACAAATCCATTTTCTATGGATTGTAGGGAGTATTCAAATCCCTCCTAATCCACATGTCCTTGTAGAAATCATTGAATTCATTTGAGGTTAATTATCCTCCATTATGTGACCTCAAAACTTTAATCTTTCTTCTGGATATATTTTCAACAAAAGATTTAAATTTTTTGAATTTGTTGAAGACTTAATCTTTTGATTTCAAGAAATATATCCACGTCTTTTGTGAGAAATCATCAATTAAAGTTACATAGTACAAATACTTACTGATGGAGGGTGTTGACATCTCTCCTCATACATATGAATGTACTATATCCAAGATTCCTTTTGCTCTACTATCATTGCATGAAAATGTTCCTTTGACATTCTTTCCAAGTGCACATCCTCTGCACATGCCTTCATGTTCCACCTAGATGTCTGATAGTCCAATAACCATGTTGCTAAAAATCGGTAAAGATCTATAATGAATATGAGTGAATATTATATTGCATATCTCACTTGAGCTAACATTGTCATGCACCGAGGCTTGAGATGGGTGTCCCTTCAAGTTTTATGAGCCTCCCTCTCGAACACCAATCTTAGTAGAAATCAATACTTGAATATTTTGACCACATAAGAACTTGTCCATCTATATATGCTACTCTGAAGCCTCAATATTCTAAATCTGAAATAGAGAGAAGATTCTTATTTAAACCTGATACAAATAGTACATCTTTCTTCTTCATGGATTTTCCTGATTCCAACTAATAAGAAGCTTCTCCCACTCTTTTAATTGCATATTTGGAGTTGTCCCCAATCTCCACTTCATCAGATGAATCCTTTTGGAGAAATTTTGTGAGTGAATAAATGTAACCAGTCATATTCTTAGATGAAACACTATCTACTAACCAGGTATCACTTTCATGAGTAACTGTACCTGTTAGTGCTGAGATAAGTACAAATTCATAATATTTTGTTTCCCTTGATCTGAATTCATCTTCTCCATCCAATTTATCCTCAACCGTTATATTGGTTGACATAATGCCTAGGACTTGAGAAACCCCAAAAATTTGTTGGAATTGGGTTCCTAATCTTCTAGATCTGCTTTTTTGAACCTTCTTTTTCGAAGCTGCTTTTTTGATTTGCTTCTTTGGGATGCTTTTGTGGACTGCTCTTTTAGATATACTTTTTTGGATTTCTTTTCAGACTTCTTTTTCATATTGCTTTTTTGAACTGCTTTTTCAGATCTTCTTTTTCAAACTGCTTTTTCATATCTGTGTTTTTGGATTACATAAAGTCCTCTTTCATAACAAATCTGATGGAATTTCTTTCTTTCTTAGTAGTTAGATGTTTTTAACTTTTTAAAACATTTCTATCAAATAAACATAATATGCATGCATAAAAGGATCATTGAAAGAAACACATCCATAGTAACACTTCCATAGTAGACACAATGTTTACCCTGGGAAAACCATCTCATAAGAAAAACCCAACAACTTCTCTAGATAAGATTCTTCAACAAGATACAATGTCAAATATAGTGCCCAACACTAGTTACAGAAACAAAATAATGACATGCAAGAAAAATACAAAATTACCTTTGAATAGGTGTTCCCTTTTTAGAACAGAGAGAGAGAGAGAGAGAGAGAGTATATCCCAAATATTATGTGTCTTGTGTTTCTCACTTGTCCTACTAGAGAAGTGTGCATCAATTTAGAGACAGAGAGAGATGTGCTTGCTTAATGATAGAATGAACCATGGAAACACTTTATTTATATTTTTTTTTACTAGAAGTTTCCACAGTTAGTTTGGCTTGAGTTTTATTTATTCTTTAATTTATCAATTTTTATTTACATTTCAAGTTGACTTGTCATTTTTCCTTCTAAGGCCAATTTATACATTTCTTTAGGTTAGTTGTGCTCTTCATTGCTTTTGACTTTCTATGAGACTTATTAAAATAATATTCCAATGCTACATAAACATCGACATCTTGCACCTTCCTTTATGCTTATATCATGGAGCATTCACTTGAGGGAGTATTCATTGTACTTTATTGATGGGGCCATCCTCTTTGGATTTTATTTTTCTTGAATTTGAGGAGGTCAATTTCACATATGGAGGAGAGTTGGGGGTCAAAAATTAGATCTAGGTTTTTACCCATTGCTTAGTGGACAATTTTCTTGGAGCACTACCTTTGGAGAGCCTTTGGATTTTAGGTTTTATTACTAATTTTCATCACTTAACCATCACTTGATGGAGGCACCCTCCTCCTTGGGCCTTTCCTCTCTTGCATATTGTACATGTGGCATCGATCACGTCTTTCATGTATTATTTTATAATTGTTTGTTGGTTGTTGGAGTATTTTGGATTTGTTTACTCCATTATTGGTTAGATCTAATATCATATTACTTGTTTATTTTTGTGAATAGAAGGACTAAGACCTATATAAGGGTTTATCCTCTCATCCATTTGTATGGTTGAATTTTTGGAGCTCTCTCTATCTCTCTCTCTTAATTGGTACATATTTTCTTGGAACAAATATTGTTGTAAAGGTTTGATTCTTTCTCATGTATGACACTTTGCTATTGCTTGGAGCTTCATGGTTGTAAGTTGTATTGGGTATTTACATGGTAATTTCTATGCTTTAGCTTGGGCTTGTTAAAGGGTATTATTAATTTGTTGGAGAAATGGATTTCAAGTTAATCTCTATTTAATCATTTCTTTTCATGTTGATTTAAATGGGATTTATGTGTTGTATATTTACCTTTATTCGGATTGTGTAACCTTACACCTTTATTTATAGTGTGCAACCCTAATTTATTGAAAGTAAGGGGGTTCTTCATTTGACTCCTTCCCTTGTAAACCCTACTTCACCTTCACCTTCACCTTCACTGAGTAGGGTTTGGATTAGCTCATGCAATTATACTTCCTCAGTGACATATTAAGAAAGGTCTTGTTGGTTGGTGATACTTTGACTATGTTTTCCCTTTGATTGGATTAAAACTAGTCCTTGGAGTGACCTATTTCATCATACCATCGCCTATTTATTTCATGTACTACAAAAAAGAAAAATGTTTTTCTAGAGCTACCATTCACATCACCTTGTACTTCATTGTTTACATCCCTCGTAACACTACCTTCAGGAATCCCCCATTGAGTTGGAGAAGAACCAACCAAAAGTGTAAAGGGGATTGGTGTGGTGATCACATTGGTATTTCCTCTTGAGTTCCCCTTGGGATAGCATTTCTTGTTTTGGACTTCGACCACACATGCTAGTTGGAGAGGTAACACTTTTGGCATCATTGTTGTGGATAAAGTTCAATCTATTAGAAATTTGAATATTCTGTTTCATGATATTTTGTGAGAGGATTATTAATGTAGATTTTTATTCTAACATGGAGACTCAATGAAGGAATGAATCCCTTATTCCTTTGCATATTTTTGTAGGCTTTGTTGTATGTAGAGATGAGCACATGAAACATCTTAAAGGAACTTTGAAGGCTCATCTTGGTGGCACCAAACATCATTTTCGTTTGGTACAAGGTATGATTATGGTTCATTTTTATATTTTTAATTTTATGCTGAAAATTTTGAAGCGAGGAAAATGAAGTTTTGAAGTTGAATACTTTGGTCCTTTGGTTGAGAATAAATTTCCTCAACTTGATTTTTCAAACATCCTTTGATTTCCAAATAAGGGCTATGATCCAAATACATTGTCTGATTATACTCCTTCATTCCATGGGTATGATGATTTGGTCATTCTGCACATTGCATCCTTCCTCATAATTGTGGACGATTTTAATATTATTCATGAGGATGATTTTATGAGAGTAATTGTTTTCACTTTAGAGGATGGTGCATTAGAATCTTATGAAAATCTTGGTAGTAAGGAAATTTTGTCAGTAGCAAATTTTTTCAAGGTGTTCCTCTAACATTGTCACGATGAAGAAGAACACAAGAGTGAAAAGACTATTGAAGTGTTAGCCAAGGTCCTTCATTCATGAAGTGTCAAACAATATGCGATTTTGAAATCAGAGGTAGGTTAGATGAACATATTTAATTGTATTTCTATCCTTGTATCTATAAATTTATGTGAACTGTCAATACCTATAAGAAAATTCACTTTGATTTTCTTGATGTAGTCAAACGAAGTGTCAACCAAGCTCCTTAATTCACAAAGTGACATTTATTATCTTATCAAGTAGAAGAGCCTCCTAAAAGATGAGGCCACCTAGGAGAAACCTGATTTTAGATCGAAACATTTGTCTTTACTTGTGCTTCAAGGATGAAGAAATTTAGTAAGGGATGAGTTATAATATAGCTAAATTATTAATTAATTAATTAATTAATTGCATCAAGCATCACCAGTTCATGAGTGAAGAGTTTCAACTCTTGTGCTCCATTGTATTTATACAAGTGCTACTCGTTGTAATGTATCCAAGGAATAAATAATAAAGTAAAACATGTGTGTAGCAGTATCTCTGGAAATTATAAGGACAGCATGATCCCCACAAGCCCTAATGAGCTGTATGATCAAAAGTTTGTAATTTTATTTAAATCTGTTGAATTTTCGTTGAAATATGTTTATCTTAGATATTTAATATTTAATTATGGAAATACAGAGCAATTGAAATCAATAAATCATTCATACACATAACCATTCACACATAACACTGGATGTACCCTAGGGAAAACCCTAAAAAATGTGAGGATGAAAAACCCCAACAAATATTCAAAGTATAATTACGATAAATAGCAGAGAATGTCTTTTACAATAGTAGATTGATTTCAGAACCTCAGGTGTAAGATAAGACAGAATAAACACCCTAGGTGTAAATACTAGGCGACAGAGAAGAGAGATCAACCATATTAACTTTGCAATGTGTCCAACACATAAATAACTTGCCAAATTAAGTCTCATGCAAGTTGTAGTGACTCACTGCATGGGAAGTTAGGATCCCATGCAAAATATAGCTAATTCGGTTTCTTAGGAGAATAGTTATGTTCTTCGGTTTCTCCAATACTACATACCACAATGTGTAATTCCTTTCATCTTTGACATTATATTTATGCTCTACTGAGTTCAGGATGAAATCACCTTCTAATCGACTATAGGGTCACTTAGTTAGGATGATAACTCAAGTGTCATCATGCAAGTGTTGTAACAAATGTCATAAATTTAGTGTCAAGTTTAACTAAAGTGTTGTCATGCAAAACAATTTAGTTAACGAGTTCTTATTTATTAACACTTTAGTTAACTATTCTTAATTGAAATCATACTTGATTGATTTACTGAAGTGACCACTGCAAGTTCTTCTTTCATTAACTGACACATACATTGTTAATGTAATTGAAGCTTAACAATTAGAGTTATCGTTAATCAATTGAAGTAATTCTCATGAGCAATTCAAATTCTTTTTGTTCTCTGTGCAATTTATCTTTATCTCTTATCTTTTTCACATGGTCCTTGTGTGCTAAATTTAATTTATCTATCATATCAGATTATACTAGGAATATTTGTTTAATGTTGTGATCATATTATATTACTCTCATTCCAAGTGGTCCGATATGCTAATTCACTCCAGAGGTGGCCCATATCTAGAGGAGACTTAATAGATTTATCCATATGGAATTCCCATGTTTAGTAATACATCACACAACATTAATGCTTCTACACGGAAAGCATCACCTCTACACTAGAGGTACACCTCAACACATGAGGATCTGACTTGACACATAAGTCCTTAGCCTTGTCCAACAAGACTGTAAAAAATCATCACTTTGGCATATCAAAGTATTCACCTCAACACATGAGGAATAACCATTTACACTAAAGTCTTAGTCATTCTTGATTCAAACTCAAGAATTTACTCCAAGTTTCCCGAGTCCAACTTAGGCTCCCTACCTCAACAAATGAGGCCTAATCCAGACACAATATTGTCTTGGAGAATGACTCGTGATGTTGTAAATTTAACACTCCCTCTCAGTGAGGGAGGAATTCTATTCCATGCAAATCCTGTCTTGGAAGTACCTATACTTCTTCACTAATAGAGGCTTTGTTAACACATGTTCAATATACTCTGCAGTAGCAATGTATTGAAGTCTTAATGCACCTCTTTGGACCATGTCTATGGTGAATTGATACTTCATCTCAATGTATTTCAACTTATCATGAAACATAGGGTTTTTGAGAGCTTATTACATCTCTAATTATCAGAGATAATGTTTGTAGTCTCAAGATTCTCCCCAAACAACCCAACAAGTAGCATCCTAAGCCACATTACTTCTCGAGAGGTAGTACTAACCACAATATACTTTTATTATGTAGTACTAGTTGTAATACACATTTATTCTATAGTAATATCCTCAATACACTTTGCTTATGTAGTACTATCCACAATACACTTTGCTTTTATAGTACTAGCCGTAATACTTCCACCCCTATTGGAGTTGGAAGAACCAAGTAACTTTTACCTCACCACGGGAGGCATATATGAGTCTATAAGCAATAGTATCTTGAAGGTATCTAAGATACTGGATCAAGATACTCACAACACAACACATATTAGGTCTACTATGTATCAAGTACATAAGGGACGAATGAGTTGACAATAACTGCTAGAATCCAGAAGATCCAATCCAGAATCTAACTCGTGTAGTCTCCTCAAACTAGAAACCAATAGTGTGGTCATGGATTTGCAATCCACCATACCAAAAATTTGCAACACATCGATTGTGTGATTTATTTGAAAAATAAAAATATCATATTTCCTTTGCGAAACTTCAAGATCAAGAAAGTAGTGCAATATAAGACTTAAGTCTTTGAACTCAAAAGTGATCTCCCTCTTGCACTGAACAATCTATTGTTCCTCTCCAATAAGGAACAAGTCATCAACATAGTGAAAACATATTAAAGGTAAGTTCTTCATAATATTGAAGTACATGTTTGAATTAGCTTTTCTTTAGAGAATCCTAATATCCAAAGATAGTTGTCGATCCATAAAGACCAAACCTACGAGGACTGCTTAAGCCCATACAAGGATTTCTTATGTTTGCACACATGGGACTCTTCCCATAAAATCCTCATATTGCAAGATGTAAACCTCTTCGTCAACCTCACCATTGAGGAAGGTGTTCTTTACATCCATCTTAGTAAATCTTCCATCCTATGATAGATGTAAGTGAGATCATAGATCAAATAGTGGTGTACCTAGACACATGAGCGAATGTATCATCATGGCCTATGCCTTATTTCTGTGACAAACCAAGGGATACTAATATGGATTTATACTTTTCAATACTACCATCAACAACATGCGTGATATTATAATTCTATCTGGAAGTTACTATGGACTTTTCTTCATGTTCATGAACAAATTCCCAAACATCATTCTTCATAATAGATTCATATTCCTTTACCATGTCATCTTTACATAGTTGATGCTTATCAGCTTCTTCATAGGTAGAAGGTTTTGAATCACTAAAGTGACTCATCTATGCAACATACCTTTAAATATATTTCAAGACTCTTTCTCTCTCTAGATGAACCTAATGGTGCTACATGCCTTTATGCATCTTGTAGAATGTCTAAACACCATGTGAATATTTGCTTAGCAAGAGGTACATCAAGTGACCTCTTAACTATTTCTATTGGCTCTTCATGAACTAGCGAATCCGAACACTCTTCTAGATTCTCCATCTCAAAATATGAATGGGGAGAACTAGAATCAGGATCCTCCATCATGAGAGCCTCATGCTCCTCCATGTCTGAATCACACTGAATATATTTAGAGAAATTTAATGCAACCTCTTCATGGAATGTCACATCTCTATTGACTCCAATATGTCTTTCACCTGGCACATAAATTCTGTAGACTTTGGACGATTCACTATAACCAACAAAGGTGCCCTTCTTTCTGGACGGCTCCACCTTTGTCCTCTTCTCTTTTGGTACATGAATGTATACAAGAATATTGAAGATCCTCAAGTGAACACTTCTTGAGGAGTCTTCTCTTCTAGAATAGCATGAGGGCTTCTATTTTGGATATACACAACTACACTAGTGTCTTTTTCCTAGAAGGAGGTAGATAGATCTTGATCATGCATCATGGATTTTGCAACTTCACAAATTTGTTCTGATATTTCTTTCGATGTCCCCATTATGCTATGGGTTGTATGGTACAATAAAATGTATTCTTACCCATTTAGAACAAATCTCATCATTTTTATCTTCTATTCGGTAGATTCTACAAGTCAAATTCAGTCAAGTGATTAGAAACCTTGCATAATCCAATCATTTTAAAGAAATGACAAATAGTTCACATAATTTATGCAAACATTATAACCAATACTTCATCACAACCTCTATCCACATCTCATGGAATATTATGTAGCACTGTAGGATACTCACTCAATCATAACATGTGTTAAATGAGCTTCCTATTCACCAATAAAAGAAAAAAAACTTTAATATATGCTCATCATGTTATACTATAACATACTTCCTAATTCTAGGAAAACAAATCTGCATATAAATATAATGAAACATATTCCAAAAAAAATTATATCTAATTTACAATATCAATTGATAATAAAAATAAAAATACTTATCTTTTATTGTTTTTTAGGCTCCCTATTGATCTATTCTTCATTCCTTGATCTTCTTTCTTGACAAAAGCTCACTGCATCTTAACTTGGAAATTTGGTGCAAGAGGTAGTGAATCTTTGCATGGGTTAAGGAAGCCTCATGTAGAATATAGCAAATCATTGTATGGAGAAATTTATTTGTACCTCAAACTCATCAATCCTCTCTTCATCTGTGTCATAAGATCAAGGTTTTCTTCTTTGGTGGAAGCAGTCTTGCTTTGGATTCACTCTTCCTCTTGGAGGGAATCATGCCATAACCTCTCAAAGTTAGGTTGCGCCTTTCGACCATTAACAACAATCAATAATGTCTCCCATGAAGATGGGAGCAAGGAAAAAATTAGGGGCTAAATTTATACCATGGGCTATTTTTTTGGCCATTTTCCCCCTAAAAAAAATCGCCAATTTGCCTTTTTTTCAAAGGTGATTCACCCAAATTCCATGGGATAATTTAAAAAAATCGCCAAACTTTTTATGGTTGAAAATTTAAGAATTAGTAATATTTGCCAAGTTTTTTATATTTCGAGAAATTTATGAATAGTTAAAATTTCCCCTGGATGGGAGACCATCAATAATGGTTTGAATGAGATTATCATTATCCACCACTACTCCAATGATAGTAAGTTGATCTCTTACATGAGACATCTTTGTAAGGAAAGAATCCACAACCTTGTCCTTCTCCATCTTCAGATTCCTTAGCTTATTCTTCAATTCTCTCTTTTGACTCATGGCCTTCTACTCGTAGATATTTGTCAAAGTATCGAAGTATTCCTTTGCAATCTTCAAAGAAGTAATCACCGTCATCAAGTTGTCCTTCAATGAATCAAAGATGATCCGTTTATCTTTGGCTTGATTCTTCTTGAAGGTAGTGCTTCGTGCATCAGTAGAAGGTTCCTCCACCACATTGGATACATAGCCTTATAAGTTATGTTCTTCTAGGATTCTCAAAATCCCATCCTTCCAAGTGTTGAAATTTGAGGTTCCTTCAAGTCGGTCTTCCGGTCTTATTGATATTGATGACATTATATTCAAGTATTGTGCTCTACTTCTTATAGTATAATCTATGTAGGCTCAATCTTGATTGCAAAACTCAACTCCTTCACGCCTTGAGCTCTGATACCATGTTCAATTTTTGTTGAAATATGTAGATCTTTGATCTTTAATATTTAATTCTGTAAATATAGAGCACTTGAAATCAATGAACCATTCATACACATAACAAAGGGTGTACCTTGGGGAAAACCCTTAAAACTATGAGGATGGAAAAACCTAGCATATATTCAAAGTATAATTATGATAGATATCAAAGAACGTATTTTACAATAGCAGATTGCTTTCGCCACCCCAGGCGTAATATAAGAAAGAATAAACACCCCATGGGTGTAAATACTAAGCGATAGAGAAGAGAGATCAACCAGATTAACTTTGCAATGTGTCCAACACATAGATAACTTTCTAAATTCAATCTCATGCAATTTGTAGTGAATAACTGCATGGGGAATTAGGATCCCATGCAAAATCTAGTGAATGCCTTCGTAGGAGTATAAGTCTGCTCTTCGGTTTCTTCAATATTGCATAACACAATCTGTAATTCCTTTCATATTTAACATTATATTTATGCTCTACTGACTTTAGGATGAACTCACCTTCTAACTAACTATAGGATCACTTAGTTGGGATGCTAACTCAAGTGCCATCATGCAAGTGTTGTAACTCAAGTGTCATAACTTAAATGTTGTCTTTTAGTTTAGCTAAAGTGTTGTCTTTTAGTTTAATTAAAGTGTTGTCATGCAAAACACTTTAGATAATTAGTTCTTCTTTATTGAACACTTTAGTTAACTTTCCTTAACTGAAATCATACTTGATTGATTTACTGAAGTGACCACTGTGAGTTTTATTTAATTAATAGAGGAATGCATTGTTAATGTAACTAAAGCTTAACAATTAGGGTTCTCCTTAATCAATTGAATTCATTCTCATGAGAAATTAAAATTCTCTTTGTTCTCTATGCAATTTATCTTTATCTCTTATTTTTTCTTGCATGGTCCATATGTGCTAACTTGAATTTATGTATCAGATCATATTATGTTAAGAATATTTATTTAATGTTGTGATCATATTGTATTACTCTTGTTACAAGTGGTGATATGCTAAAGTAATTCACTCTAGAGGTGGCTATTCCCTAGAGGAGATTTAATAGCTCTATCCATCTCGAATAACCATGGTTAGTAATACATCATAGAACATTAATACTTTGACAACGAAGCATCACTTCTACACTGGAGGTCTACCTCAACACATGAGGATTTGACTTGACACATAATTTTTTAGCCTTGTCCAACAAGAATATACAACATCGTCATTTTGACATATCGAAGTATTCACCTAAACATGTGAGGAATAACCTTTTACACTGAAGTATTTGTTATTCTTGAGTCCAAACCAAGAATTTACTCCAAGTTCCTGCGTCCAATTCAGGCTCCCTACCTCAACACTTGATTCCTAATCCGGACACAAGATTGGGTTGGAGAATGACTCATGATGCTATAACTTTAACAAAATAGCCTACAAACCCCATTCGTAATGCTGATTTTGGGCATCATATTATGCACATTTTTGCAGACTTATTTCATCCATCTTTTCTAATTTTTAGGGCTCTTTTGGGGCATATTTATCAAGGTTATTTTTTACCATGGTTGAAGGGTTTCGATGTAGGTTTCTCAATACATTTGGAGAAGGTTTATGGGACTAAAAACACAATTTATAGCCATATTTTCCTCTTGTATTGGTCATATAATGCCTAATTTTCTAGTAATAAAGGATGTTTTATGGGATGTAAATTGTAAGGTACAATAGGGTTTTCATGACATAAATTTTCAACCACCTGATTCCTTCAATTATTTTCATTTTTAGCATGCATATCTGTTGTGAACCAAATCCTTAAAATAGGATAAGATAAAAAAAAGTACACACCATGTACAACAATGTAACTATGGATCACAACTACAATATAGATAAGAGAGATAAGTTATACAATAACTCTTTAAATAATAGGATATCCTTCTCCAACTACCCCAAGAAATTCATATAATCATTTCCTTGTTCCTCAACAATAACTACATTACCTTTACATATACATATTCACTCATTTCACATGAGGACGACCACTATTACATATACATTTAACTCCGTATATGTCCCCCCCTTAGGTCATATCATAATACCCTCCTTCGAAAAGCTTTGTAGTTAATGGATTTACATGTGATGAACCAAGTAATAGGATTCCTTTATATTCATGCTTTATTGTTTCCATTGATTATGATCTATCCATATGAATTTGATTATTTTTTGTCTCAATATTTGATAGCTAGTCGTTGCATGATTTTGATTCCATGTGTTATGAGTGTGAGTTCACTAATTTGTTGTAATTTCTAGTCTCTAATAATATCTTGTTGAATAAGAGTTTTCTGATGTTGTACTCCATGAATATTGTCATGTATTCAATCTTCTTCTTTGATAGTGTCCCTACAGATATTCTTGTATTTCTTGGAATATTTCTTGGTAATAAGGATGCCAATATGGTTTCACATTTGCTAGTTTCTCTTCTTTCTGCGCACCCATATCATCAATATTTTTTCATTAATAATTACATCCTATATGCTTGGTATTTGATTAATCTTTCCTTTGAGATAATACCCTCATATTTGACATGTACAACTTCAAGCTAAATCTCAATTTCTTCAAGTATTTTTAGGTGTCCTTCTAGAATCTTATCCTTAAGACATCATAATATACAAGAGAACACACTAGTACAACAATGTAAACATGGAGCAAAACTACAATATAGATAATAAATATAAGTTACATGGTAACTCCTTAAATAATAGGAGTTACTTATTCAATTGCCCCAATACATTCATATAATCATTTCCGCATTCATCAACAATGACTAAATTACCTTTATATATACATAGCCACTCATTACACATGAGGCCCCTTCATTAGGCCAAAATCTATTAAATATACATTTACTTATTTACATATACATTTAGTCCCACATATTCCTGTTTGGGGTCATATTATATACATTTAACCCCATATACTCCCTTGCTTCGTTCATATCAATATTCATCTAGAAATTTTTATTTTAATGCGGAAAATTGTTTGGGACAATAAGCTTTTCATGTAGATGTTCATAATAGGAATGTTCAATGATTTGGAAATCAAAGGTAGGGTAGAGTAACATATTTCATTGTATTTCTATCCTTGTATCTATAAAATTATATGAACTTCCACTATCTATAAGCACAATTAGTTTAGTTTTATTGATGTAGTCAAACACTTCATTCACAAAGTGTCAACCAAGGTTGTTCATTCACGAAGTGTCAATGGGTATCTTATCAAGTGGAAGAATATCCCAAAAGATGAAGCCACCTAGGAGAATGATGCAAGAGCATCAAGACCACAAGAAAAATGAACAACAAAGAGTTACTTTTGACCTTGGAGAACAAAACTTTTACTATAGGAGTAGGTTCCTGAAACTTAGAAACACATAAAGTTTTCTTAAATATTATTTTAAATAATTAGACAAGAGATTTATTTTTTAGATGTTCTAGAAGTAGTTTAGATGAGTTCGAGTTTTAGTTATAGGAGATTATATTTATGAAGTTATTTTATGTCGAGAAAATTTAGGAAAGATGCTAAACTTAGGTTCTTCATTCCCCGATTTGAGAAAGAGGGGGTATGCCTCTATTTTATGTACTCACAGAGTTATTTATTCTAATGGTTGGACTGAGCGTGAATGGAACTATGTATATAATTTCCTCTTTATTTTTCTCCAATGTATATGATACATTCTGTGTGAATGAGAGTTTTGAGTAATATGGGAATTCACATTGGACAAGAGAATAAAAGTTAATCAAAATATGTTTTGGATTGACTACACATCAACTATAAGTTTGTCATTTGTTTTATGGTCTTTAATATAAATTGCAGACAATTGGTTAATGTAAAAAGGTCTCTTGAAATCATTATTGGATATGGAAGTTTAATTTTTTAGATGAAAAGAGAGCCACAACGCTCTTGTTGTGTTTTCTTTTCAAGTTAAAATATGTAGCGAACTAAGAAAGGAATTTTAGCATTGTTGAACAATTACTCTTATGCCAATCAATTCATCATTGTGTCATATGATATTCCCTAAGACCATAAGTGTCTTGAAGACCTTAGGGAAGACTTGAAACTGTTTAATAATCTACAATCAAGAAAACTCAATCATAATATTTTTAGTGTTTAAACTACTGGAGCGTTGTATTCTTGTAGTGAACCAGTGTTCATAAAAAACCATCCTTGTATAAACGTTGTATTTTACTATATAAAATGACCTCCATAGGGAAGGAGACATTCATTATCTATTAATGAGAAGCTTGTATCATGACTTTTTGGAAGTTCTAGTAAGTTACCTGCAAGGAATTTCATTAGTTTTGTTACCAAACTTCAAACTATGGGAAATCATAAAGATACAAGAATTTGTGTGATATAGGAAATGAGGATTTTTAAATATGTTGTAATATATATTGAACCTATTCTCCTCTGTCCTGCACCAATTTTGGTATCAGAGAGGCAAGTTTGATAAATTTGAAATTTTCCCACCAGAAATTTTATATAATCTTAGACTGTTAACTTCAAGAAGATGGCTCTTTGAATAGGTGGAGCACAAGGACGAGTACGAGGATGAGGACGATAACGATATATAGCCAATTCCACACTCATGGAAGAGATGAGAAGGATGCAAGATCGATTGTAGGCTATGGATCTTGGAATCCAACGAGATCCTGAGGTTGGGGATGTAAGTGAACCTGGAGAGGACGTTGAAGAGGAAGTAGAGGCACCAGTCTAGGAAACAATAGAACTCATATTTTTAAGGTCAGTGATAGGGTCAAGTTCAATACCTAAGCATGAATTACCTGTTTATAATGGAAATTCAACAACTAAGAATTTAATAGATTGGATTGGTGATTTAGATAAGTATTTTGAATATGTGTAAATTGAAGAGGGAAAGAAGGTAAGGTTAGTTGTGACGAGGTTGAAAGGATCTACAGTATTATGGTGGGATGGTGAGCAGGCTGAGAGGAGGAAGAATAACAAGCCAGTTATTAAAAGATGGGATAGGATGGTGGTAAAGATGAAGGCTCAATTTTGTGACATCCCTAAAAATTCATAAAAATTTAAAAATTTTATGTGACATTTAATGCTAGATTATAGCCAGAATGTTAGTTTAAAACCTAACTTTAGTTTAATTAACAAGTAGATTACAATACAAGAAATCAAGAGAAAACTTAGGAGTTAATTTTCTTTGGTTAACTGTAACTAAAAGGCTACGAAAATTTTATTTACTAACTTGTAAATCACATGTCACTAATTGTATTCAATCTATATTGATTTTCAGTCTTGAATAAAAGTTTTTCAGAGGTAAAGAGTTTCAAATTATTGAATTGAGATCATTGGTTTGTTTGTGTGTAAGATTCTGATGGTTGTTTTTATTTTCTTACTAAAGGGGGCTTGAGGTTAGCCTGAGGCTTACTTAGATTTTCTTAAAGATAACAAAGATTCAATGCTTGTACATGATTCACAGGTAAAACTTACTTCCAGGTTTACGATGTAAGAAATAAAAACTCGAAAGACCAAATGAGTAAGCTAGAAAAGATCCTTAAATTCTATTTAAAGTCTAGATTATCAAAGTGTAAGAATTCCTAGGCCTATAGCAAAGTTTACACTACCTAGGTAGCAAAATGGAGTTGGTAGTGATGATTATTTGTTCTAGCAGATAAATTATGGCATATAGTCATCCAACATGTTTTTAGTTGAATGCAGTATTATGAGCCTAAAATACATTCTCCATGTTTTATAACTATGCACTTTACCATGTTAACCTAGAATTTACTTTAGCATCAAAATTAACATCATTAATTTTGCACTAGAAATTAACTATAAAAATAAACAAACCAACCTAGGCATATATAATCGATGCATAACAAATATACTAACCTAGTCATATATATTCTATGCATAGCAAACACACTAACCTAGGCATATATATTCAATGCATAATATTGAAATGTCTATTTTTAACAATTGTAATGGTAATGCTTTTACACGAATCGCAATGTTACAAACTATATCACGCATGAAAAGATTTCAATGCTAGTGGGATCCACATGGTGGATGCTCACTAGTTGGAGGTTTTTGGGCAATAAACCCTAGGTGTTTACATATGTTTTTCCCTAAAACACATTTTTATTTTCAACAGTTGTTTGTTTGGAAAGGAGGAACATGCCGACAAGCCCTCGGCCTTCTAGGGTCTATGCAAAAACTGTCGTTCTTGACTTGGCTGTTACATTAGCAAGTTTGTTACTATAGGTTTTCACCATTGATGTTTCCTTCGAGCTCGACGTTAAACAGTTGTCACTCTTGTATTTCTTGTGGCATTAGCAGGCTTGAACTCTACTCTTTTCCATAACCGTTTCTTTGAGCTCAATCGTTTAAACAGTGGTTACTTTCGTTTTCCCGAGGTGTTAACAGGATTGAAGCTATGGTTTTTCGCCATGACCATGAGCTCAATGTTTACACTGTAATTCAATTCAAAATCCTCCAAGCATTTTTATTTTCTTTTTATTCATCTATCAATACGAAGCCAAATACTAACAGTTCAAAGCACATGTTGTTTGTAGGTGAAAAAATTGACAATGCATAGTCGAATATGAAAGCGATTGCTTTGAAGCTAAAGGGTTTGAGATCAATAGGCTCGGTAAGCCTCGATCCCATCCCTGGGGTACCCTTCATCGTGATTGTGTTGCAGTGACACTAGTGGTATTTGCAGTTTGTTAATGCAGTGTTTATAATACTTGTAGTAGTTCATTGTTTTGTTTTGGGAACGAACAAGGTGGAGGCCGTAAGGCCATCTTTAGTGAAAACCCTTAAGGTTTCACCAGGGAGCTACAAATATTATAAATAAATATTAGGGTAAATATAATAACGTTTCCAGTTTTTATATCATAGTTCTATATTGTGAATATGTTATGAGGAAGCTTCTTTGCCCTTTTTCTCCACTATTGTAACTCTGTCGAGGCTATGAGAATGTTAAGGCTTTTGGTACTAATGGCGTTTGTATTATTTTTTTTATAATGTAAAGACTCGATTAAGGTTCTTTTAAGGGCAGAGCTTACGGTCCAATGTAAAAATACCTGTTAGCTTTTGTTTTCATTTTGCATTTTTGATTGCATAGTGCGCTAAGATTGGGAATGTTTTTCTGTTATGACAATAATTACTTGTAAATTGTCCTTCGGCTGCAAAATGGTTAAATCCATTGGTGATTTTAATTATTTGAAAACCTATTTGTAAAAGCTGTATTGTAAGGATTTCCCTAGGGTTTTTGTATTTATTAAACAGTTTTGATATTTAGGTTTTCTACAGATGTTCGATTTTTGGTATAAACAAATGTTAAATTAAGATAGTTTGCCTTTTTATAAGGAAAAGCTGGAAATATATCCCATTTCAAAATAGATTTTGGAATGGAAATGAAAGTTTATTTTAATAGAGTAGGATTTAGAAAAACAAAACAGTTTACAATTTATAATAAAGTTGTTTTGATTATTTACACCTTGGTTTACTAGGTATTTAATTTAAGTAGTATAATATAATAGGTATTATAATTCTAACCAAAACAGTCTTTTGACTGAACAACTTGAACTTCGGTGCTAGATGTTTAAAAGAAAAAGTGTGAGGTTTAACTTGTGTATTAAATATTATAATATAACTAGAGTAACAATGGTTATATTTTAGGTTTTATAGTATTAAAACAATGATTAGTTTAATTATTTACTAAGTGTAAATAATTAGGTTATAATACTGTAATTATTAATGTATTATACTTCATACAGTTCCATGGCTGTGTGCATGGGGGCGTCACCTAGGGACCAATATGATATCACGTCCGTTCATATTGGGGGGGTTAAAATTAAAAAATTAAAAATCAATATATTGGGGGTATATTAGGGGTAACTAGGGTTTTTTTTTACTATTTAAATATCCAATATGCTGGGGTATGTTTTATTCAACATTTTTGCCCGCGCCATTCACCAGTCCTCCAATCCTGTTAGGTGCCTGCGAGCTGCTTCTGCTTGTGGTCTGAGTGCACCTGAACCAAGCCGAGGTGCCTGCGAGCTGGGTTTGCTTGTGGTCTGAGTGCACCTGCATGTGTTTCGTAGATTTTTTGAGTGGTTTTCTCCATCATTTTGTTGGGTTTTCTGGATAACAAGGGCGTGTTGCTCCTTGGGTTTTATGTGGGTTTTCTCCATGTTTTCTCCATCGTGTGGCTGGATAATAGGGCGTTTTTTCAAATCGGAGCAGTGGTAGCAGTGTTTTCTGGAAAATGAGGGCATGTTGCTTCTTGGGTTTTCTGTGGGTTTTCTCCACGTTTTCTCGATCATGTGGCTGGATAACAGGGCATTTTTTCAAATCAGAGCAGCGGTAGCAATGTTTTCTGGAAAATGAGGGCATTTTGCTCCTTGGGTTTTCTGTGGGTTTTCTCCACGTTTTCTCCATCGTGTTTTTTGGCTGGATAACAGGGTGTTTTTTTAGCAGCATTGCAGTGGTAGCAGTGTTTTCTGGAAAACGAGGGCGTTTATTCACCATTTTGTGGTCGTGGGTTTGTGGTGGGTTTCTCTGGTGCTGGAGGAGGCACATTAGAGAGCCATTGCATAGCATTCTTGGAGGTAAGCTATAGTGTGTTTAATATTTGATGAAAAATGCCTATGGTCAGGGGCCGTTTAGTGGACTTGATCTTTCAATTCATACTTCACTTTCCCTCCCTAAAGGTTCCAGTATTTACATGTAAGTTAAGCCCTAATGATTCTATCGTATTCAATATGAGAAAAGGTTATGGTAGTAGAGAAGTCAAATCATTGTTACCCTTATTCATTTTATTCCAATAGAACACTAGATTAATGGGATTAGTAGTTCTAGTTTCAACAGGTGTACATAGTGATTATGAGTTCTACATGCTTACTCTGATTACTGCACATTAATGATGTCGATACGGCAGAGGCTTCAGATATACGTTTGAAGAGGCGGGCTTTTTAAAGGCAATAAAAAATATATGGTGCTTTGTCTTTATTCATAGGTGATGTGAGCAAACCCGCAACTAGTGAACAGGCTATAAACGCGGCGTCAGGTAGGTAGGGATCATCCCCCCTATCGTTATAGAGCTTATTAAATGAAATAGGCACCCATATAATAGCCCTATAAATAATAGGCGAAGGGAAAGGCCGGTAGTACCAAGAGCGGTTGAACCAGCTTAATTCCTGGCATTTGAATAATCAGTGATCATATATATTAGGTAAACTCACCATTCTTATTAGGTGAACTCACTTAGTTGGAGCTTCAGACAAATAATATGTTACCCTACTAATGTCAGATGTTGTTTAAGCTTCGGAGAGTAATTTGTAACTACATTCATTATTTCTTTTGATCTGTGCAAAGACCTTTTTAAGCTCTTTGGGTAACACAATTGATGTTATCATTGCCCTCCCTACAGGTTCCAGTATTTACATGTAAGTCAAGCCCTAATGATTCTATCGTATTCAATATGAGAAAAGGTTATGGTAATAGAGAAGTCAAATCATTGTTACCCTTATTCATTTTATTCCAATAGAACACTAGCTTAATGGGATTAGTAGTTCTAGTTTCAACAGGTGGACATAGTGATTACGAGTTCTACATGCTTACTCTGATTACTGATGTCGAGTAACACGATTCATGTTATCATTGCCCTCCCTGACCTGGTTTATAGGGGCACTCTTTAGTACATATTGAGCTTGGATCAAACAGAAACATAATAGCAGTTGCTTTGGAAAATCTGAAAGTAAGTCCATGTGTACATGCATTTGCTCAATGGATGGTCTGAAATGTGGATCACTTTTAGGCTTTTTGCATAAAATCCAATTTTATGTTTGTCTGAATTACATGTTTTTTAAAGGCATCAAGTCTGGCTGCAATGTAAATTGATTTTGCTTTAGCTTATATGTAAGTTTAGAATCCAGTTAAAAGGCTTGATACACTTAATTTTTTAATAAGGTTATGGATGAAGGAAAAAGAGACAACATGAAGAGTGATCAAAGAATTTATGCTACACCATTACATATTATATCAAAGATGGATGTTGTTAATCACAACTTTCCATTAGAGCTACAGAAATATTTTCGTAGCTGTTGGTCGCAATGAATCAAGGAATTGTCTTTCCGTGGTCTTTCCTAGATGGCAGCCAATGATTGCTTTGGGCTTAGCCATGGAAATCATTTGTGTGCATTCATTTTTTTATCTGAATTTATACAACAAATTGACTGGTTGGTGCATGGCCACATTGGTGTTTACCCAAATTTATACAGTACATTGATTGTCTAGAGCATCGGTGTGTCTGTCCTGCTTAGAGTCTCTCTTAGGTCAACATAACTAGAGATTTTGTTTATCTCCACATTTATTGAATAATTAAAAACATAAAAACAATATAGCATGGATGAATGAGGTTGAGTTGGAGAATGCAAACAAATTAACAGGAGCTATTATATATAAGCATGCATTCCAGGAGCTTGGACTATTGAGCTATTATATATGAGCAAAGGGAAGAACATATATTCCTAAGAATATATTTTTTCACATTTCAAGTTGACTCAGTGGAGAAGTTGGATCCATTGATGTAAGCATGCAGTGACCTTGGAGTAGCTACTAAACAAAAAAATATTTATGAAGTAGGCATTATTCCTCTGTTTTCCTGGTACCATCAGGTATTGTGTTGTTTCCATAGGAAATCTGCCACAGGAAATGCCAACAGTTCTGAAAATCATACAAGTATAACCATAGGGCTGTTCAAAACCAAACAGATCTACTAGGACAAGTTTGCAGTCAGATTTAGTGCTCTTCCTGCCCATATTTATTGTTGAAAAACATCCTTGTTTTGCTACCAATTTACAAGCCTCTAGAAATGTAAGAATTCATGCTGTAGATGGGTATTTGTAGGCTTTGAGTCTTCCATAAATCCAAGGAATAACACACTTATAGACATGTCTAAAAAGGCATCATCAGTCTGCTCTGTCACTGCTATTTTGTCCAAAATTTTCTAGAGCAAAACCTAAAAAAATCCTTGTAGCTGCTACACTTAATGTCCTCTCTACTATGTGCCACATTTAGTATTTCCTGCCCAGACTGCCATCTTCAAACCGAGAGTCAAATCTATTCTGCTAGTATGAGTGATGAATTAGGGTTCTAGAAGACATACTTGAATTACATCCTAAACTCTAGAAAGAGGCTTACAATGCCATCATATCCACATAAGTTATCCAAATGCTCAAGGACAAGGGTGCCATCCAAATCATCCCTCAAACATTAGGTATTGTGTTGTTTCCATGTTTTTCAATGTTAAGTTTCTATTTAATGTAGAAACTCATGGTCTACAACAATAAATATTTTCAATTGTTCTGATATTAAGTATTTTTTTCACTAAAATGCTTTGGACTCTTTTGCAAAGCTTCGATAGAGAGCGGAATAAAACTAATTTACGGATTATGTCCTTAGACATGATGATCATCTTACCTTATATGGATTTGGTTTGTTGTTTGTTAGAGTGGGACAAAAATCACATGTCTGGTGCAGGATCATTGTTATTTTTCCAAGCTAGTCTTGAATTTAAATTCTACACAAAAGTCTTATCTATGGATTGTCTAGTATCTTGAAAGAACATGTTAGAATCTCCCATTATGGTTTTCAATAAGAGAGTTATGTTTATGATAAATTTAGATTGTAATTTAGAGATGTGTTAAAGTCACATATATTAACTTGGATTGCTCCCAAGTTTGAGTTTTTTTGTGTTGTTATCTTATGAGGCTTCCTTTGCATCCCTAGAACAAGATGTTGGTTGGGAATTAATTTTGGCTCCTATAGGTCATTGATAAGTGATTTTCATCAATCTCACACAAATGTCCCCTGTTTTGCAGCATGTTCCTCTACCTTGGTTCCCTTCAAGCATGAGTGTTGAAAAGGACTATTCAATACCCAACCTGAAATAAATATTCATATGATTTTAATCTTTTATAACCCCTGGTACTGTTTGTCAATTGAGTAATGGTTTTTTAGTGTCTTGTTTGAATTCATTCTTCTTCTTATCTTTTAGAATTAGGTCTGTGCATGATGAAATTGGCCCCTAAATATATCAATCTATCAAACTCTTAAGGCTGAATAATCAAAAAAAAATTATCTGCCCTTGGCAACTTAGTTAGAAATACTAGTTACTATACTATGCCTATTTGCAAATGGAAGGAAAAAAGCATCTGCAAATTGTTTTAGTAATTAGTATAAAGTATTATCTAATTACTAGTAGTAACCGGGGAAGTTGCCCTCTTTTCATTGAAGTTTCATATCTATCATCTATAGTTATCAGATTTCATATATCATGACCTATATATTGTTATAAACATAAATGAAATGCTTAACTCTAACATCAAAAAATATTTCTCACGTTTCTTGAATTCTTTGTCAAATTGGTTTTGAGCCTTGACATGCTTCTCTAGTGATATTTGGTAAAGGAGGATGCAACTTCAAGCATAATTCTGACAAATTTATTTTGAACTCATCAGAATGTGGGAATTGAAGAATCAAATCCATAGTGCCCACTTCTCTCTGCCAGAAATGTGGAGAGTACTCCTTCAAAATCAGTGAAAAAATCTAATAAAACCAACAAAGAGTTCAGTGAAGCTCAGGCTTCTGAATTCTCAGGAGAGAGTAAGGCAGAAAGGCAGTGGGAGACATTGAAAGATGGAAGTAGTCAGCCAACCAAAATATCTTCGAAGAGAAAGCAGGGAAGTATGGATCAGTCCAATAATGGTTCATCCCGCAGAAGGAAAATCCTGGGAGAAGAAAATATGGATGCTACTGAGACACAAGATGAAGAAAATCTTCTTAACTCTCATGCTAAAACATAGCTTAAAATAGTAATCATTTCCTATTTTCCAACACGCATGTCAATGAAATCATTTCTCCACTAGCAGATGGCAATAGTAAAAAACAGAGCTTATCAAAATTTTGAGTCCGTTCTATTTAAAAGGTAGTTAGATTTAAGTTTTGTTTTGATCACATTGTTTTTTCTGGCATTCCATATTCAATCCAAGTTGGTGTAGCTTGTCAGAATGCCTTCAGTATAACCTGGAATATGGATGGTGTCAAAATATTAGGAATCTCAAATCATCCTTTCTTTCCCTTGATTTTTCTCATGTCTACAGAGAATACAACAAGAAGGAAGATGGCTTATCCAATGAGGCACTCTCTATGGCATCTGGCCTCTTACAGTTCACTGAAATATGTGAAGGTGAAATAGTGGGGAATGGATCGATGAAGCTCTTTTAATTTGAGTCTTTGACATCTTTGATGTCTATTTTTTCAAGAGTGACATAATTTAGATTTTTTACATCCTTTGGATGTCTGAGGCAAATGTTGATCGCCTGTTGTATCAGTTTCTTAGCAGGTCCATAAGTGTCTCCCTGGATAAGCCATGACTGGGTTCTTCTTGTATTCCCTTGTAGACATATTTTGAAGTCAGGATGAAGATGGGATGTATTCCTTGGTATTTTGATCTTGGTGGTGAAGTTGGTTATCTAACCTCTCAATGTAGCTATCTGGAAGAGTCTCTGAACTAGATGTCTTTATATGAAGTTTGATAATTCATTTTTGGTATTTTGATCTTGGTGGTGAAGTTGGTTATCTGACCTCTCAATGTAGCTATCTGGAAGAGTCTCTAAACTAGATGTATTTATTGTTAGGATTATTAATCCTCCCTTGTCCAAATTTGGTCATATGTCTAAATCGGGAGTCATGTCTAAATCAGGAGTCCATCCAGTCTATTTATAGTCATTAGCACCATTGGGTAAACTTGGCCTAATTGGGGCACATGTTTCAGTTACTAAAGTGTGGGGAACACTAATTGAGGCTCACTGCCACTTATTGCACTTGATTGCATAAGTTTAGGGGCCTCCTAGATCAATCCCTACAATTTAGGAAGCCACTGGGAGTGCCGAAACCAACCAAGGTCAGTTCACTTCAGTTAATGACTAGTCAAGCCAAGTTAGGAGTCAGTTACTTTTAGTTCAAGTCCTCCACATTCAGTTAGTGCTAGGTTTACTTGACTGCACACATGTGGAGCACATTTATCACCTACCACAGTCAGTTAACCATTGGTCAACACTGAATGTAACACTTGAGTTGTGTTTTAGAGCTCCGATGAACTCCGGTTATGGTTTAGACAAGGACAGTTAACTACTGGGTCCTCCGATAGTGATTTAGACAAGTCTTGGTTACCTACAGTCAAGTAGAGTCTAATCAATTCGAACTTCCTCATGTGGATTCGAATTGCTTGTGGCTATTAAAGCCATTTTACTTCATTGTAATTATCATCTGAATTACTTTTTTGGTTAATGAAAGCATTCACAGCTGCAAGCCTTTTGCACTGTTTCATTCTTCAATTACTGAGTAAATTGTGAGATATTCTTTGTGAGTTGTGTATTTGTCTACATATCTATATGCTCAAATTTACATGGTATCAGAGCCTCGATGGACAAGACTCCTCTCCTCCTCAGATCTCCAGCGAGATCAATTTTTTTTCCAGTACTACACCAAAAGCGGAGAATTTACCACTTAATATCCCAAGTTAAGAAATTGTTGATCAAGCTTGCTTGATCAACTATGCTAGGTGTGAAGGAAATTCCAAAAGTACAGACTATCGACCTTACTTTGTATGTTTGATTGTGTGACAGGTTATCAGCTTCTCTTACAGCATTCGCTACAAGAAGCCCTTTTTTCTCAATGCATTCGCTACAGCAGCTCAGTTCTTCCTATTGCATTCGAAATGGCTCATCAAATAGAGCCTCTCACTCCCTTCAACTATCACCAGTGGAAGGATGACATGAAAGTATTGCTCCGCACCAAGCATCTCTTCAGACTCATAGAAGAAACAGAGGAAGAGCCAGAATCAGATAAAGACAAAGATAAGTACATGAACAGGCTTGATGAAGCCATTGGACTCATGTCCTCCTCAGTCTCTATAGATCTTTGATTTCACATCCAAGACTTGGACACTCCCAAGGAGGTTTGGGACAAGCTTTCTTCCTTATTTGATAAGCATGATGAGATGAGGATCCATCAACTAGAAAATGATCTGATTACTCTCAATCCATCTAATTTCGAATCTCTAAATGAATTCTTCTCAAAGTTCAAGAACCTGATATATTAGTTGAAGTAATGCAAAGTGAAGAAGGATGAATATTAGCTCATCCTTGCCATTCTCACAAAGCTCAATGCAAACTACTTAGTCTTTGTATCCACCTTCCAAACAGTAAGGCTCACTACTCCAAATTGGAAGATGCCCACTCTTAATGCCTTCATCCAATCTCTTATTTCTGAGAATGATAAATTGATCCAAATGGGGATCATCCGGTCTCCCAAATATCTAGCTCTAGTTGCAAGAGGAGATAAGGTAGCGAATGGAAAAGTAAAGTAAAGAGATGAGTCCCTTGTGAAGAAATAGCAGTCAAAAGAACCTTCAGGTTTGAAGAGAAGCAAGAAGAATGGCAAAGGCAAGGTCCTCTGCTCTTACTGTGGAAGGGGCTTCCATTTCGAAAGCTCCTGTATGAGAAGACAACTTGATGAAATGGCCCTTCTCTTGAAAAATCACAACATTTCTATACCTGCTAGTGCAAGGAAGGAAGACTCTGAAGAAGAAGAAGAAGAATACCAAAGGAAAGGACATGCACTAAAGGCTTGCTGCACATCAGCACCTGTCTTCCTCATTGATTTTGGAGCTTCCAACCATATGGCTGCATCCATAGAATCATTCTCTTCTTATCAGTCCTTTGATGGTCCTAGTATTCAGATGGGAAATAACAGTGTAGTCAAAACAAAAGGGAAGGTCTCTATCCAACTTGAACATGGAAGGTTCAAAGATGTGCTATTTGTTCCCTCCCTAGCTTCAAATCTATTATCTGTCTATCAGATGACCCATACTGGATCTCCAAAGCGAGTAATATTTGGTCCTGACTCAGTGGAGATCACAGATATCTCTATTGGAAGCATCATAGCAAAGGGTACTGAAAATCATGCTTCAAAAGCATATGAGTTCTCACATTTCATGGCTCCTTCAGAACTAGTGCACTCTCAACAGCCACCTGCAAGGGAAGGTAAAATCATTGCATCTACTTCTTTTCCAACTTCTACTAGTATTGCAGATCCATCTATATCAGTTTATGACATTAAGATTCAGGGTGACTTAGATCTAGATTCAGTCCCTACTTCCAAACTGGAAGCTAGGAAGATGACTGGAAACTCCCTTGACACTCAGAAAGGAAAGACTATTGCGCTATGTCATGCTATTTTACCTCCTTCAGAGAGATGCAATAGACTTCCTGTAAGATGCAATATGGCAAAGGCTCAGTCTTACTACATTCAGAAGAATGGATATGATCATATGCCTCTTCATTCAGCAAGAGACAAAGATTACATTCCCCCTTCCTCTCATCATCATTTTTGGACAAGAAAGAGAAATCTACATGCCAGGCCCCAGAATACCTGTGCACAGCACACCATGCATGCTGCTTCACTACCTCACAGAGATGAAGATTGCAGCAACATATTTTCAATTTTTTCAAACTTGAGACCTGATTCTACCTGCTTAGCTAGAGGGAGGGATTTTTTCCCATGTGGTTTTTACCCCAACTCCTTGTATTAAGCAGTTACTTTATTTTACTTGATGTAATGGGTGACCTATGGTCTTAGTTACGAGGGCCCACAGTTTGTCCAAGTTAGCATTCAGGGGGGGTGTTAGGATTATTAATCCTCCCTTGTCCAAATTTGGTCATATGTCTAAATCGAGAGTCATGTCTAAATCGGGAGTCCATCCAGTCTATTTATAGTCATTAGCACCATTGGGTAAACTTGACCTAATTGGGGCACATGTTTCAATTACTAAAGTGTGGGGAACACTAATTGAGGCTCACTGCCACTTATTGCACTTGATTGCATAATTTTAGGACCCTCCTAGATCAATCCCTACAATTTAGGAAGCCACTGGGAGTACCGAAACCAACCAAGGTCAGTTCACTTCAGTTAATGACTAGTCAAGCTAAGTTAGGAGTCAGTTACTTTCAGTTCAAGTCCTCCACATTCATTTAGCGCTAGGTTTACTTGACTGCACACATGTGGGGCGCATTTCTCACCTACCACAGTTAGTTAACCATTGGTCAACACTGAATGTAACACTTGAGTTGTGTTTTAGAGCTCCGATGAACTCCGGTTATGGTTTAGACAAGGACAGTTAACTACTGGGTCCTCCGATAGTGATTTAGACAAGTCTTGGTTACCTACAGTCAAGTAGAGTCTAATCAATTCGAACTTCCTCATGTGGATTCGAATTGCTTGTGGCTATTAAAGCCATTTTACTTCATTGTAATTATCATCTGAATTACTTTTTTGATTAATGAAAGCATTCACAGCTGCAAGCCTTTTGCACTGTTTCGTTCTTCAATTGCTGAGTAAATTGTGAGATCTTCTTTGTGAGTTGTGTATTTGTCTGCAGATCTATATGCTCAAATTTACATTTATATGAAGTTTGATAATTCATTTTTGGCATATCATAACCTTAAAAACACATTTTATGCATCCTATTATATGCCCCTTGCTTACAACCTAAAAGGTGACTAGTCCAATGTTGACAGAGAATATTTCATAGCATATCTTCTACATGGCTAAATTATTTAATAGAAGAAGAGTAATTTCAGAACTATATTTAATACTAATTGTCATTACAGGAAGTTTGATAATTCATTTTTTTTCAAATTATATAACATTTATAAACATGTTATGCCTTGGCAACTTGTGTGGGTCACTGCCTACAACAGGGGTCCACCATAAGCAAAAGTTCAAATAACATTCTTAAGAATCAATAATATATGAAAAAAAGGATTTTGCAATGTAACAAACCTTAACTCTAGTAGACAGTTATCCCATAAAATGCTATGAAAGAACCTTGGAGTTAATTTCCAAAATCATTCTACTAAATTAAAGCAGAATGAAACAATTTGCTATTAGAATAACTTAACAGTTGATTACAATCAGGAATATTTTGTACCGGTTGAAAATGTAATGAATGAATTCAACAAGAAACAAACTAAGGATCACAAACAAAACAATATATGGAAACAACTATGTGAATGTACTTCTAAAGCATATATCTAGTGCTCCTGAGGCCATGTCAACAACAGTGATTTTGGTATCATAGTTTGAATCAATATGCTCTCTAGAGTCTATTCAGCATCACTAAGCCCAACAGGATCAGAACTCCAGCCAACAGCTCTTTCAAATCCATTTTTGGAATGTTGATAGTCTTTAATAGCCTGAATTATCTCCTGTTTATTGTTCATAACAAAGGGACCATATTGAACCACTGGTTCATTCAGTGGCTAGCCCCCAATTAGGACAAATCTGCAGGGAATGTTTGACTTGTTCCAGATACTCAATCCATTGCCAAAGCCCAACTGAACAGTGTGGTGAGCACCAATAGCCAATGACGCAAGATTTCCAAAAATTGCCTCACCTTATAAAACATAGACAAATGCATTCCAACCCTATGGAATAGGTTGGTGAAGAACAGCTCCTAGATTCATTGTGAAATCTAGGTACATTGTTGGAGTTCGGGTATATACAAGTGACTTGATACATAGTTGTGCGCCTCTTGTTGGAAATCAGGCATGTTGGTTTTGTGTGCCCATGGATCGACATGGATCTCATCCATTGGATCATCTCCAAGTGTCAAGAAGCAATAGGGATGTTCAAAATCAAATAGATCTACTAGGACAAGTTTGCAGTCAGATTTAGTGCTCTTCCTGCCCATATTTACTGCTGAAAACATCCTTGTTTTGCTGCCAATCTGCTACCAGTTTACAGGCCTCCAGAAATCTAAGAAGTCATGTTGTAGATGGTTATTTGTAGGCTTTGAGTCTTCCATAAATCCAAGGAATAGAACACTTATAGACATGTCTGAAAAGGCATCATCAGTCTGCTCTGTCAATGCTATTTTGTCCAAAATTTTATGGAGCAAAATATCCCTGTGTCTTTATTCTCCTGTGTCTTTTCTGTTCTTTCCTCAGTCTGTTAGCACTTGATGAAAATATCCCTAAGCCTTGTAATGATGATATATCCCTGTGATAATGATAAAAATTGGCATTTAGTTCTTTTATGTTGATATAGCCCTGTGATAATGATACAAATTAGTGTGGGCTTATGGGTGATAGAATTATTTTTTCCTGTTATGGTATGGTCTTTAGTGATGGAATATTGTTTTTGTTACTCAAGGTTTCAGAGTTCCAACTGGGGGCATTGAGTGAACTTAGTGAAGAGTTTGGTGTTAATTCCTTGGTGGTCCAGTGTGAGCAAATGAAGGATGCACTCAAGGACACGCCTCTGAGGAAGGATCATAAATTGGAATTACTCCATTCCAGTCCTATAACCTTTTTGCAGAACTGCCCAACTTTCTCATCTGACTTTCCAATTGATGTCCAAAAGCTGAAAAATTTGCTTGAAACTGGAAAATACAGCGATGTTGATGTTTACATTGAGGGGCATGGTTTGGTTGTGCCAAGCACACAAACTTGTTTTGAGTGTCTGGAGTGCTCCTTTTGCCAAGTTTATATTCTCAACTTGCTTACCCTTAGATCCTATTTTCATTTTCCATTAGTATATTATAAATATGATATTTGCTCCATTGCAGTCCTTTATGGAGGTACCAAAGTTCTGGAACCTATGGGTTTGCATTTAAATCTATCATCATTTTTGAATGATATATATGTTTGCAAATAATTTATTTTCATATCCAGTTTGGATATTAAACTGTATACATGTACTATACCTGTGATACTTGTTAGACTAAAATTTCCCTTTTATTCAGAGGTTATTAAATGGGACTGAGAAAGCAAGTTGTATTACTTGGCAGATGTTTACAAATGGGATGAGTGAAAGCAATGCCTCGGAAGTCTACTTGAGGGATGATTCCCCTGAAGCATTTTTAGCTATGGTGCACTTCATGTACAGTGGGAAGTTGGATATGGATGAAAGATAGGACTTGGGTTCCTTGTTGCTTCCCCTTATTCTACTAGCAGATTAGTTTGGAATTCACCTTCTTCAACAAGAATGTTGTGAATGCTTATTTGAGTGCATATCAAAAGTGTTATACTTTTCCAACCTCTAAATTATTTTTCATGTCATAGGAGGGGTAGTTTAATTGTGAAAAAGTAGGAGCGCTATGATTGTTGCTTTTGAATATTACATCATAAAAACTCTCGCTTGGACTTTAAGGTAGTGAAAAGGTTGCAACTTGCAAGCATTGACGAAATCTTCTATAGCCAAAACTTGCCACAGAGGATGAGGATTTTACAAGGCATAACTACCTTGAGCTTCCAAGGGTTACCTGGTGGTTGGGCATCATGAACATCAAAAAAAGAAAAAAAAAGAGTTTTCCTACTTAGTTAGTTACAATTTGGACTTAGTAAGCCTGTTACCCTTATCACTAAGGCCATAGAATAAGGAAGCCAGTTACCCTTATCACTGCACATTATTTCAGCATTACTACTAAGCACTAGGTATGCAATTTTTGTTAAGGATGTTAGTTCTTTTTTATTTGCAGATTATAGAAGAGGGTCCAATTACAGTTGCTCCACCTGAAACTGTGAAGCAATTAGAGCAGGGTGCACGGATACTTGCAAAGTGTGTAAACTATATTGGGGCTGCAACTATTGAGTATCTTTATAGCATGGACTCTGGCAAGTATTATTTTTTAGAACTGAATCCTAGTTTACAGGTATATAGAATTTGCTTCAATAAGCATTATGAGCATGGAACTAATAATGTTGGATTTGAATTTCTAGTTGTCTTGAAGTGAATAGAATGGTTTCTTTATTAAGTTGACATGCCTTCGTAGGTTGAGCATCCTATTACAGAGTGGATAGCTGAAATGAACTTACTTGCAGCCCAAGTTGTTATAGGCATGGGCATTCCTCTTTGGAAGATTCCTGGTATGCACTTAGTAAGGCTGCAGGTTGAATTATCTATGTTGATATTCTATTATGACAACACTGATGGAAACCTACTATGCGCTGATGTTCTTGGTGTTCGTATGCCTTAGAAATAAGACGATTTTATGGAAAGGAAGGAGGAATAGGCTATGATGCTTGGCGGAAGACAGCATTGAAAGCTACTCCATTTGATATTGACTTGGCAGAATCTGTCAGACCAAAAGGACACTGTGTAGCAGCCCGTGTGACAAGTGAAGATCCTAATGATGGTTTTAAGCCTACCAGTGGCAAAGTGCAGGTCTGAAACAATGCTATTAGGGACACTTATAGAGAGATATTA
>LPNX010942412.1:65164-76324 GCA_001517045.1 Pseudotsuga menziesii
AGCGGGAAAAACAATTCTTCATGTGCCCTGTGATTCCTTTAACTAGTTATTGCATCACATCCTCCGGTTTCCATTTGCACATTCCTGAATCATGGATTTCAGATAATGTAGCTGTCAAAGTTTCCCCAAAAGACTAAAATTACCATGCCATACCTAAATCCTGAAAGTGTTGAAATTTGTAACATGATTTTGACTAAAATAAACTCATTTTCTTTTCATGTTCATTGCATTCAGGAGGAGGAATCCACGAGTTTTCAGATTCTCAGTTTGGTATGTACACATTTATTTTTCAGTGGCTTAATAATTGCTTCTGTTAAAGGTATGTACTATTGATAACAAATAGTTATGAGTTTCAGGTCACATGTTTACTTTTGGAGAATCTCGAGCTTTGGCCATAGCTAATATGGTACTTGGACTGAAGGAAATTCATGTTCGAGGAGAGATTCATACTAATGTTGACTACACAGTTGACCTTCTCCATGTATGTTAATAATTTTAGATATGCAACATTAACAATACGTCGTGCTATGAAACTTTCTTAGGTATGGTTCCAAGTAAATCATGTGGGAAAATTTTTACACTGTTATATGATAGTATTGTTTATTATAGAGTTGTGTGAAAGATGGGTGTTCATTTTTTTAACATTCATGAACAGTAAACCCAATATTGGTGGCACATGATCTTACCTGATTGTTCGAGGATTGACTGTGTCTGGACCAACTCAATAAAGACATCGTAGAGCTTACTTTCAAAGAATCAAACTTGAAGATTAAACCCTTTGTCAAAACCAGGGTTGATGATGACCTATCTGGGCTAACTTTAGGCATCCCTTTTGCTTTTTTAAAGTTTCCAACATTAAGAAATGGATAATCTTGTATCTGTATAATTGCTGGTTATTGAAAAGAATCTCATCTTACTCCAAGTTTGGGTGAATCCATGCTTCTAATTAAATGGAAGAACAGTGAACAAAATAAACATTTTTCACTTACACCACTGACACTATATGTAGGAAATTGCTGATCACATTGCTGATCTCTCTTTTACTTATGTCTACTATGAACTGAACTTCAATGTGATAAAAGATATACAATTGCAAAATGAATACCTTTAGCTCTTGGAATCCCAGGATGAACTTCATTGGGAGTACAATCTGATTCTGTATCCACTCATACTACATTTCTCTAATTCTTTATCCATTCATACTACATTTTAGAAGACCCACTAAAAAGAGGAATGCTGTAATCATTATTCCTCATTACTAATGTCATGGACTGTATATATATTTTGATGATACTTAATAGATCATACATAAAACATTATAATATAAATGGGATCCTTCCTATCAGAACTATGGCTAAGTAAATATAGGAAGGCAACATTGAGCTATGGAGAGTATGTAAAAGCTACATTTTTTGAAAATAGGATTTTTTTTCCTATAAAAATAATTACTCAATCAATGAATTCATCATCTGGACCAATTGCTGATCACATTGCTGATCTCTCTTTTACTCATGTCTACCATGAACTGAACTACAATGTGATAAAAGATCTACAATTGCAAAATGAAGACCTTAAGCTCTTGGAATCCCAGGATGAACTTCATTGAGAGTACAATCTAATTCTTTATCCATTCATACTACATTTCAGAAGACGCACTAAAAAGAGGAATGCTGTAATCATTATTTCTCATTGCTGATGTCATGGACTGTATATATATTTTGATAATACTTAATGTAGAGAATAGATAGAACATTCGAATATAAATGGGATCCTTCCTATCAGAGCTATGGCTGAGTAAATATAGGAAGTAAACATTGAGATATGGAGAGTATGTAAAAGCTACAAATTTTTGTAAATAGGATTTGTTTTCCATAAAAATAATTACTCAATCAATGAATTCATTCAAAATTTGATAGATAATGTAAGGTTTCTTATGTATTTGGGTGAATTGAACCCTCGTTTATTTGAAAATGGTTATTCTTTGTCTTCTTTTACTTCGTGCATAGAACCCTAATAAAAAACGTTGCATGAAATGGATTGTTACAGGGATTAATTTTGGTCACTTTATCAGCCTCTTTGAGGAGTTTCAAGCCCTCTCCATGCTACAATGGCTCAGAATATTGCCCCAAATCTTCACCATTCAAGACTGGGGTTTTCTTCTTTTCAATCTACCTGGTTGCTTTGGGGCAAGGAGGGAAAAAAACTTGTTTACAAGCATTTGGTGCAGATCAAAGTAGCAAAGGATAATGGGCTGATAGATATGCCCCATGCAACAATTCCATTGAGTATTTCTCTGCTGCTTCCACAATACATGCTATTTGGCATAGCTGATGTATTTATAATGGTAGGAATGCAAGAGTACTTTTATGATCAGATGCCAGACACTATGAAAATTCTGGGTATTGCTGTGTATCTGAGTGTTCTAGGGGTTGGTAATTTTTTGAGCAGCATCCTTATTTCAGTTACTGAGAAGCTTAGTTGCAGAAACAAGGGGAGTTGCTAGTTTGTAGACAACCTGAACAAAGCTCATTTAGATTACTTTCATTTGCTCCTAGCCTCTCTGAGTGCAGTCAACCTCTGCATTTACATGTTCTTAGCCAGCTGCTATAAGTACAGAAATCTCAAAAATAGTATTTCCTATGAGGAAGAGGAATCCCATAGGGAAAGAACACTTCTTCCTTCAAGATCCATATGTGGAGATATTTGAAGAGAACTATAAAGGCATTCTATTTATACAGAGTGGCATGGCAATCATGTAGGACATTGTAAAGGTATGCACGGTACATGTTATCCTCTGATTGCTATTTTAAACAAAGTTTACAATTTCTTCGGATAAATTATCAATTGTTCGTAAATCCATTAGTGGTGTACAAATATCTTGAAGCCCTCCTTACGATGTTTAGGTAATCCTATAGCCAATTGTTGAAGTTGCTTGTGAAAACATCAACGATTGGCTAGTAGTTGTCATGTCAAACTTTGATCAACATCAAAAACTCATAATGAAGAATAAAATAAGAAAAATTATTGTTACAGTCTAAGTTATTGTACGCAAACATAACCTATTGGTACATGCGCAAATACTTAATGTGGCATTTAAAATAGTTAATAAAGCTCTTGATGAAGGGAGAATATGTCATATTATTTTAGGAATGCATCATTGCCTTGTACATTAACCTCTACATTCATTGCACTTCATTGAGGGAGCTTTTATGATAATGCTATTTCAGCTATCCCAGTTAAATCACATAACTAGAGGGTTATCAAGTCAAAAATCTACATATAACCCTAGTTCTATACTTGGGTCTACGGAGGGGTCTGGATTTGTAATCTTGGGGCCAAATCAAGATCAAGGAGGTCCATTACTTCTAAAATCCAAGTTTGGGTGGAAGAAACTCTTAATGGAAGAGGACTGGCTGCTTAGGAAAATTTGGAGAGTGATAAACTACACAAAGAGAAACCAGCTTTGAGATTCCCTATGGCTATAGATGATATTTTTGCTGGTTTGCTGGTAACTATCCCGGGTTTTGGGTTGGGAACTCCACATAAGTCTCATGGAAGTTTGACTTGTTGGGAGGGGAAGGTCGGGAAGGAACCCAGTCTCACTGAGTGCTCATTGATCTGCTATCTAGAGTGGTATTGTGCCTCATCAAGTATATTTTTCATTCCCAAGTATTAACAGGGTTCTTGCATGCTTATGTTGCATTTTTTCTACAGTATTTTTTTAATTGAGATTCCTTGACACCAGTGGGTATCAAATTTACACACAAACATGTAGACTTATAGTACACCACCGAGTTAGATAATTGTTGTTTATTAATTGAGTGATGCAATGAATTAGTACATGGTGAGAGGAGTACTTTATGTATATTTGAATCGCCTATTCTAGCTGTGTGTAGCATTGGGAGATCTCTAAGCACTTTTGCCACACTAGTTTTTTTTACTTTGCAAAATTGTGAAAATAATTGTGCAAGCACCATGTATATATTGTTGACTAAGTGTCCCTATTTTTTTGTTTGTAACAGAAATGGTTAGAAGTTTGTATTAATAAAAGTTTTAGTTGAACTATACAGTGAAGTAATACGAAAACTTGTTAATATTGTTCTCATATCTAGGTACTGGGAGGTCCAATTGAAGTAAGACTAGCACCTTTGGAAAGAGTGATTGATCAGGGTATTAGAGATAATAAAAAAATTCACATATTGAAGTACCACAAGTACAGAGTGGCAAACTGTACAAGTTCTCTTCTGAATTAGGGAAAAAAACTAGGTTTTGGTGGCTGTGAGTTAATTTTCTCTAGGAATGTCCAAATTGTAGGGGATTCGTTGGTGTTAAATTTTAACATGTAAAATTTAATAGTAGTAACAAATTTTGCAGAATTTGCAGACTGTAAAATAGATAGTACTAAGATTTAATACCAGCATTAAAAAAATAGTAAACCAATCATCCACAAAATTGAACATAAGAGTTTTTCACGGGGAAACCTTTTAAGGAAAAAACCCCCAAAGCAATTAATAATTCATCGTCTAAATGAGATGACTGAATTTGTACATGAGCAGATAGAATGTAATCCTTTACAACAAGTTTGGATTCATAATATGGACCAAAAGAACCCTGGAAAAGAGTGTACAAGTCTACTACCACTAAACTATTCAATCCTCATATGTAGAACTGTTGGATGCCTCCACGATGCCTCGAGCAGTCTTTAACCAATTTTGGACTGTCTGTGTGCCTTCGAATGCTGGTACAGTCCTCATTGATGATTGTTGTGTCCATTTAGTTCCCTAGCTGGGCTACCGCGACCTGTACAAAACCCAAACTAAGATTTTGTGTTCCTATGTGCACCCTAGCTGGGCTCGGGTGAATGGAGAATAGCCTGGAATAGCCCCAGCATGGCTTAGATGCATAGAGAATGACCTTAGCTGGTCACCCATGCGCTGTAGAGAGTCCATACAATGCTCGGGTGCACAGATATTTATCCCTAGTAGGGTTCAGGTGCACTATAAAAGACCCTAACTAGGTTAGGGTAATGTGGGATGGATCTGTAGCAATGGAAAGGCAATGGAAGTGCTTCCATGATCTAGAGGCAGCAGACTGTACAAGTTTGCTGCCACTAAACTGTTCAATCATTAAATGTACTACTGTTGGATTCCTGGAGCAGTATTTAACCAATTTCAAACTGTCTGTGTGCCTTCGGATGCTGGTACAGTCCTCGTTGATGACTGTTGTGTCTTGTTAGTTCCCTAGCTGGGCTGTCGTGACTTGTACAAAACCCAAACTGAGCTTCTGTGTTCCTGTGTGTGCCCTAGCTGGGCTTGGGTGAATGGAGAATAGCCCCAGCAGCACTCAGATGCATAGAGAATGACCTTAGTTGGTCACCCATGCACTGTAGAGACTCCAGACAATGCTCGAGTGCATAAAGATTTATCCCTAGCAGGGTTCGGGTCCACTGTAAAAGACCCTAACTAGGTTAGGGTAATGTGGGATGGATTTGTAGCAGTGTAAAGGAAATGGAAGTGCTTCCATGATCTGGAGGGAGAAGATACCTATCCCTCAAAGGCTGTGATTTTCTTAAAGAATTAAAACCAGAAAAGGACTTAGCAGAGAAACCCACGACTTGTCTCTTAGGAGCAGTAATGATGAACTTGATTGATGATTGGCAAGCGAGGAGACATCTTTATTTATAGTTCATCAAAATGGAAGATGATTCCACACAATTACAAGGCCACCCTTGGGGTTTTCATTCTTTTAATCTTTTGACCATTGATATTTAATCTTTTGTTATTTATCTTAGAGGTACTTTGGTTCTTCACTTGGTGGGTACTTGGACCAATACTAGGTGTGCTTGGGTTTCTTAGTCCTTCAAGTGATTCTATGACCACAACAAGTCATCTCAAGTGTTCTTCATAGTCTTCATGGTCCATGCATGTCCACTCGAAGTGCATCATCATAAATGAGGATGATTATTATTTTCTTCTCTTGTTCTCCTTGTTTCCGTCAGTATCATGTGCTAGGTATTTCAACAAGGGGTGGCTAGTCTCTTGAGAAGGTCTCATATCCCATAGATCAAAGAGAGGAGTGCATATCTGTGTATGTGGGGGGTCATAAAGTTCATGTTGATTGAACAAAGAGGATAAAGACCATAGAGGGAGTAGCCTTAGTTCATTGTTGAGGAACCCTACACAGTTATGAATAATTATTTTGCATGGTGAGGGAAAAGAATGAATGTCGAGTATCATGTCAATATACTAGGTAGAAATCTAAAGGGGTATAAAAAATGTAAATGAAAAAATTGATACATGCAATATACAGTGAAAATAGGGGTTTTTTTAAATTGGGAAGGCATATTGGGAGGGGGTTAAAAAAAATGATTTTGGGAGGTATTTTCCAATATTTTTTGAAAATAGGGGTATTGTTTCATATGCCACGAACGAACGTGCTATGGCATGGTTTCACTAAGTGAAGACCCCGTGGCTGTGTGACAATAGCTTTACTATAATAGACTTTATATAATATTCTACATGGTAAAATAGCTGGAAAATGACAAATAAAAGCTTCCAAAGTTAAAAACAGTTACTTAAAGATATTGCTGGTAATCTTATCAGAGGAAAGATTGTTGATTTATTTCAATGAAAAATCTACCATTCAATATTAGTTCATATTCATTTCATCCATGTATAATCATTCCTATCTACAGAAACAATCCTTTTGTACTAGAGTACTTCATCGTAAGATGGGTGGAAAAATGCAAAAAGGAAATTTTTACTCATCATTCAATCATTTATAATTCTAGGTTCATTTATTCATATAATCATATACAAGTAAACTTTCCTAATTAAACACAGACATAAGCATTTCACTAACAGATTCATAGTATCAAAGCATTAATAGGAAATCTAAACATGACTGCTTCATTCCAGTAATTTGCTTAAACAGAAATAAATAAGATAACACAATGGAACCTGGTAATTTGTAGAAGAGACAAATAGCCCAAGGAGCCTGTTCCACCCAACCTTTTCCTGAAGATAGATCAACTACTTATATTAGGACCCCCGATCTTGTCCACTGATCCACCAGGGTGAATGCACTGTGTGAAGAAATGGGATTAAATACCCCTGCAACTCAACAAAAGTACTTAACAATAGTACTTCTATCCTCAACAGTAAAGAACTCAGCTATCAAGCTGCACTATTTCTGAAATCAATCTTAACACTCAAACCAAAATATTATCAACTCATTCTTTACAGATAGATGCCGAATGTCAAGCAAAGATTATTGAGTGTGAGGGAGTACACTGAAGAATTTTATAAGTTTAACTTAAGAGAAGGTCATGTGGAGGATTCCCCAAAGAAAACAACAAGTTATATTAATGGGTTAAGGTTGGAGATACAGGATGAAACCAACATGCTATCACCAAGGACAATGGAGGAAGCATATCAATGTGGTTTGAGGGCAGCGGAAAAGATAACAAGGAAACATACCTCAGGAAGAGATCATGGTTCAACTAGAGGAAGAGGACAATTAGTTGGAAAAGGAAAATTTTCAACTCAGAAGAGTGAACCTGGTAGCTCAAGTCAACAAGGACATATAGATAAAGGAAGGGACTCAAGAAGTGGAAGACCCTACCAGAGAGGAAGAGGTAGAGGAATATGAAAAGAGTATGCATATAGATGTTACAAATACAACAAGATGGGTCACTGATATTTTGAATGTCTGGAGAATGAGAATACAATACAAGGAAGTTCAAACATATTTAGGAAGAGCAGGAATATGTGAAAGCACATGTGGCAAAGGACATGCTAGATATTGGAGAGTCTTTGGTGTTGAATAAGATTCTTTCGAAGGTAGAAAAAGAAATCGCAGAACCTGTTCAGAGGAGGGCCTTATTTAGGATTCTATTTAAGGCCAAAGGTAAATGGTGCAAGGTGGTGGTTGATAGTGGGAGCATTGACAATCTAGTTTCCATAGAGATGGTAGACAAATTGGGGTTAAAAAAAGTTAAACATCCAATTCCTAACAAAGTGGCATGGCTGCATACAGGTCATCAAATATTGGTAAATGAGAAGAGTAATGTGGAGTTTCAAATAGGCAGTTATAAAGACAAAATAATTTGTGACATCATGCCTATGGATGTTTTCCATATTCTTTTGCGCAGGACGTGGAAACTTGATAGAAAGGTTGTACATGATGGAAGAAGTAATTGCTACAAGTTTAAAAAGGATGGTGTCAAACATACTCTTTTTCCTTTGCAAGAGTAAGGTACAACTAAATAGAGAAGACCAAAAACATTATTGTTAAGTGGCAAATAATTTTGGCAATAGACTGAAGAAGAAAAGGTGAGTTTTGTTGTGATTTGCAACCGAAGGGTTGTGCTTGTGAACACTAATATTGCAAATTTTCTTCTTGAAGTTTAGGATAGGTTACATGAATTTAATGACGTTATGGTGGATGATTTACTGAACAAAATATCACCTAAGAGGAGCATAAGTCACCACATTGATGATTATGCGGCATGGAGAAATCCTTCCAAATAAGGTTGGGTATATAATGACACGTAATGAGAATGAATAAATCTGAAAGCGGGTTCAAGTGCTATTAGATAAAGGGTTTCTAAGAGAGAGATTGAATGCATGTGTTGTTCCTACCACACTTAGTCCAAGGAAAGGTGGAGAGTGGAGGATGTGTACAGACTCCCGAGTGATTAATAAAATCACTATCAGATATAGGTTTCCATTGCCTCGAATGGATGACATGATGGATTGTTTGAGTGGAGCAACTTATTTCTCCAAGTTTGACTTGAAGAGTGGTTACCATCAAAGCAGAATTAGAGAAGGTGATGAGTGGAGCACCACCTTCAAGACTAATGATGGATTGTATGAGTGGCTTGTTATGCCATTTGGATTGACAAACGCCCCTAGAACATTAATGATACTGATGAATGAAGTTCCTGAAGGAATTTATTGGTAAGTTTTTTATTGTTTACTTGGATGATATCTTAGTTTACAGTAGGACAACAGAAGAACACTTGAGGCATTTAAGATATGTTTTAAGGAAGCTACAAGAAGAGAAAATGTTGATGAATGTGAAAAAGTACTCTATTATGAAATCAGAACTAGTGTATTTGGGATTTTTCATTTCCAAGGATGGACTGAATATGGATCCAAAAAAAGTCTAGAAGCAATTGTAAATTGTCGTTCAACCAAAAATATTTTTGAGGTTAGAAGTTTATATGGTTTAGCTAGATTTTACAGGAAATTCATCAAGAATTTTAGTGGAATTTGTGCACATATCATAGAAATAATTTAAAAGGATAGACAACCTTTTTGTTGGATAGAAAAGGATGAAAGAATATTTTCGATGTTGAAGAGGAAGATTATAGAAAACCCAATGTCGTTACCTGATTTTAATCATCCTTTTCAAGTCAAATGTGATGTTAGTGGAACAACCATTGGAGCTATACTGAGCCAAGAGGACATGCCTATTTCTTACTTCAGTGAGAAACTTAATGAATCAAAACAGAAGTACTCATCTTATGATAAATAACGCACTGGTTCAAGATTTGAAGCATTGGAGACATTACTTGATGCCAAAAGAATTTGTATCATTTTTAGATAACCATGAGTTATAGTTTGTAATGCAGCAACACAAGCTGAATCTTAAGCATGCAAAATGGGTAGAATCTCTGCAAATTTTCACTTTTGTCTTAAAGCATGTTAGTGGTCAAGAAAACAACGTCACTGATGCTTTAAGTAGGAGGAGTTTGATCATATAGGGGAGTCAAGTTAAAGTCTTGGGATTTGATTATCTGAAGGAGTTATATGAAATTGATATGGATTTCTAAAATGCGTTTGAAGCATGTCAGCATCCTGTCAACATAGATATCAGCCCATGGAATGATTTTATGTTACAATATGGTTTACTGTTTAAGAATATTCAGCGATGAGTTCCGCATTGTTCTATGATAGATAACTTGATAAAAGAAAAGCACAATGGAGAATTGGCAGGGAATTTTGGAGCTAATAAAACATTTAAACAACTGTGTCGTTTCTATTTTTGTCCAAGGATGAGATCAAATGTACAGAAATGTGTGAATAGATGCAAAGTGTGTCAGCACACAAAAGGGAGGAGTAAAAACACCGGGATTTACACTCCTTTACCAATTCCAAGTAGACCATGGGATTATGTAAGTATGGATTCTGTTTTGGGTTTACCAAGAACTCATAAAGGTAATGATTCTATCTTTGTAGTTGTTGATAGGTTTACAAAAAATGGATCATTGTATTCCCTATTACAAAACTAGTGATGCTACGTATGTGTCTAACTTGTTTTTTTAATGAAGTTGTGGTACTGCATGGTTTTCCTAGGAGTATAGTGTTATACATGGATACTAAGTTTATAGGGAACTTCTGGAGGACCTTACAAAAGAAACTGGGAATTAAAATAAATTCCAGTTCAACCTATCGCCTGCAATCTGATGCACAAATAGAAGTGGTAAACATAAGCCTAGGGAACATATTAAGGAGCTTGGTAGGTGAAAATCCTAGATAGTGGGATTGTGTGTTGGCTCAAGATGAATTTTCTTATAATGGCTCACCAAATAGGAGTACCGAAATGATTCTGTTTGATATTTTGTATGGCATGCACCCTAGGGAATTAGTGAGTTGAGGGACTTAGGTAAGCTTGAGAAAAGGAGTGCAAATGAAGAGGAATTTTCAAATGCAATCAACGAATTACATGAACATATTAAGCAAAAGTTGTGGGATAACAATCATAAGTGCAAGAAAAAAACAGATCTGAAAAGAAGGGAGATGAACTATAAAGTTGGTGATATGGTTTTGGCTCACCTAAGGAAAGAAATATTTCCTAGAGGAAAGTATAACAAAATGAATTCAAATAAGATGGGTCCATGTAGGATTCTTTGAAATTTTTTAGCGAATGCTTATGATATGGAGTTACCTACAGGAATTGGTATCTCGACTAATTTTAACATTGCAGACATTTATCCTCATAGAGATGGTGATGAAAGGTAGTCTTTAGATAATGCGAACAGTGAAGAAGTGAGTGAGGTACAGTGGTTGAAGCAAATGCCTATGGAAAAACCTCTAGAAATCAAAATGATCTTGGATACAAAAGTTATAAAGAAAACGATAGTAAAGGACTATT
>LPNX010942458.1:0-31068 GCA_001517045.1 Pseudotsuga menziesii
CCGAATGCAGTAAACCGGGTATAAGCAAACCCACATTACCCAAATTTATCTCAGCAATTCGTATATGTCGTATTATATGTAATCAGAGTATACTCCAAAACGAGTATACTCCAAAACGAGTGTCGTTGTTTGTACAAAATGAGAGTTGCGTATCTTCTTTTGAAATTACTGATTGATTATTATTATATGATGTCGTTTTCATATGCAGTGGTTCATTGCATTATTTCGTATGCAGTGGTTGAACGTTGAGTTCGTTGAATATGTTTACGTCCCTCTTTTGGATTTCTTCAGTGATTTACTACTTAAAAAGTAATTATAGAATCACTCGCGACGATTTTCTACTTAAAAAGTAAGGATAGAAAAACTCGCGACGACGATGCACAATGGTGATTCATCGATTTTGCACAGTTTTCGTTACAGTGGCATCAAATAAAGTAATGGTGATTCATCGATTTCGCACAGTTTTCGTTACAGTGGCATCAAATAAAGTAATGATTGTGTTCTCCAAAATAAATCTATGTTAACGTAAATAACAATGTGATTGCATAGATATAGAAAAGTACTATATAGAGTAATCTATGTTAAAGTAAATAATAATGTAATTACATAGATATAGAAAAGTATATAATTCTATAAAATAAATAACAAGAGTTACGAGGTGGTAATGTCATGAGTCATTGTAAATTAGATTTTTGAAATTTGTAAAATAGATAAATAAGTCATGAATTAATTAGATTATTGTTAGTTGATTATAATTATTAAAGTAACAATTGCTAGTTAAACTTGTTCAATATAGCCCTCTTGCATAAGTATGAGGGTGACACCCAATTTTTTTTTTTTACAATTATAATAATTTTGGTTTTGTAAATTTTTTTGTTTCTTGATTTCCTAGCGATAAACCAACAAATAAATCTTTGATTTATTCTTATACAGTAAATAAAGAATAACAAGAGATATGCTCAAAAGTAAACTCTAATGAAAAAGCACATTACTGAAACAAAACTCTAACAGTAAACTTTATAAGTAAACACTAATGGTTACTCTGACCCATCCAAAAACTTTATAACTCATAATTATATTACATTCACATTCCGATCATGATCGCCACAACCACTGTTGATCCAAATAGTTTATTGGTGGGAGTTTTATTACATTCATTCATTTTGGTGCATGGTTACCTATGCAGACAATGAGGGGCCATTCTTATTCTTCTTTGCTTTAATGACTCAATTGTAGAGCAGCTTGCTCGAATATCAGTTCACTAAAAAATTAAATAGTGAAGAGTGGACAATTAATTAAAAAAGGAATTCTAACGGTGTTGCCATTTTGATTTTTTGTTTCTTAATTAATCTGGTCTGGTGATGTTTTTACATGGCATTGAAATGACAATGCATGAAATACCCTCCTCTTGGATTGAACACCAACAATGCACAAAACTTCTAGAAGTACAGTACTGCTAGAAGCATGTCATCAAACAGAGAGAGAAATAAAACCTCAATGCGACCAAATAAAACATAAAAAATGCAATGTTGACTAGCAAAAACATCAAATACCAACAGCAATGAAGTAAAACATCAATACCTGTAAATTTGCCAAAACAATTGGGGTAGGAGTTACACATGGCCTATGTAACAACATTGGATATCTTGTTACGTAGGTTCTAATTGTATGGGCCAATGAGATATGGATTAGGCCCCTTCCATGTGGAGTGATTATAGGCAGCGTATTAGCAGAGTCGGACTATTAACACACATAGAATCCACCTTCTCCTTCCTGTTAACGTGGAACAGATAGCGCAAATAGAATTACCTTATTCCATAGGGGATCAACCGCTCCTCTAACTCGATATTTTTAAGAACTTTAAACTAAATGAATAGAACTGTCTATGCAACTCAAGCCTCGAACTGAAGTCGACTGCAATTATCGATGAGACTCCTAGAACTACAGTACTGCTAAAAGCATGCATTATTATCATCAACTTATTATTTATCTTGTTAATTGATGTAATGCGTGATGCAGTAAAAGAAGACTATCAAGAAATAGTTTCTATAATAGTTTGAGTGATTTTATTGTGATGTTATACCCGAGTAACGAACACTCCTCTATGGCTCAGCTTTGGATTGAGAACAAGCTCATAGAAATATTTTGTGTACAATTGATAACAAGGACCTCCTTCCATAGAATATGCGAGGTCTCTTCTCATGACATCGAATCGTTCATATCTGTTCTCTAGCTCAACTCTGGGTTGAAGAATTTCGATTAAAGCTTTAAACTTTAGCAGGAACCTAAGAAGTATAAAGTATAGTTCAAGGAGTATGCACTATTGAAGCTATTAGTTTAGCTAGGTACCTACAAATTGTTGCTTGCTTCCTTTTCACTTCTCCCAACTCTACAACATATAAAATGGGGAAGCAACAAAAAATAGATTTTCCATCAATGGACACGGACATTCGTATAGTGATGCATATGTTAATAGAAATAGAACTACTAACCGACATGATGTTCATCATCATGTTAATGGGAACGACAATGGGATTACCACGACGACTGTTTCCAATGGAGTTTCGGGATTGAAACCGCGCTTTCAGAGATGAACGACACCGATGCTTTTGGTATGAAGAAGAAATTGAAAACAATCTTTACTAGTGTTTAGCACTATTGTAAACTTGCAGCATGAGCCAATGAGCAGCCAATCTTTTCACTGGCCATCTTATAAACACTAACCTGGCACAAAATGAGAAAGTTTAATAGCCATGCAATTTGATTTGCAGGGAAATCAGAAGAAAAAAATTGAACATAAATGATGAACAAAAAACACATCATATAGCTCTCATGAGTTCAAAATGCATTTTTGTAAGATAGAAATCAAATTACCTTTCCAAATCCAGCTTGATCCAAGATAGGACAAACATTTTCTGACATGAAATCAACTCCAAGGACTATGATAAACTTACATCCAGATTCTGCCATTTTGACAGCCCGATCAACCATCACCAATGAAAGAAATGTTGATATGTGGCCATAAATCAACCTCATGATGTACTTATTCTTCATCCCAAAATACAGGATGAAAACTTACAATGTACTTGAATCTTGTTCAGGTTTTGATTGACCACACTATATGGTAGGCTCACTAATGAGAAGAAGCTCAAAACTAGGACTAAACTAAAGAATATACACAATATGTATACAACCTGTATCGATCATGCCAATTATGGAATCCTTAGTTACAGTATAAGTAGGTGATGACAAACTAGATTCAATTTGTAGGAAGTCCCGGGAACACGCCGTGTATAGCTCAAGCACTAGATCAGGGAAAACTGATACAACTCCAGTTTTTTCTGATCAAAATAGTCAGAACCATCAAGTACATTTTCACATATAAGGCTATTCTAATTTCTATACCATGTATACAATCCATTCATGGTACAAAAACCCGGTCTGAATTGAATCATATACCAGAAATAACAGCCACTTGCTATTTTGACATAACTGCAGAGAAGCTTGTGAAGGCATGGCTATGGCTATAAACGAGTGATAAATGTGCATCCTGGTCACTACACATCATCATATGGTAAAGTTAGCACTGAACAATTGCAAAAAAATAAAGTATTGCTTAATCTCACAGATTCTATTATTAAAACCACGCCATGCCTTCTTAGCACAGAAGAAATAAGCTCCACATGGCTACTAACTATGAAATCCCTTTCACTATCACGGGAGATGCCCATGTATATTATGTAAACCTACACAATAGCACACATATTATGTACAAATCTTGGATGCTGTAAATTTGAGTGTATCCAGAAATAACAAATATTATATTAGAACTTGTGAAATTAATATTTGTTCATCATCACCATTGATCCTACAGCCCAGAAGGGTTAAAAGCAAAGTGATAACCAACAAAAAATTGTTGGTATCCATGGCTCGCACTGTATTACTGATATTCTGTAATTAAAGTATCCGAACAATTCTTTAAATCAATACCAATACCATATATCAAGATCGAAGTTACGAACTCGGAGTATTAAATTAAAAGGGTGTTGAGGAAATGTGGTGCACCTTGTGGATGGATGGAAGGGCCCACTGGGGGAATGAGTGGTTGAGCATTACAGCCCGATAAAGAAGAATAAACGGGTGGTGGGTACTAGGATCTCTTGTATTCTGCTATATTTTTTCTTTCTTTTAGCAAAGGAGATTATTCTCAATCAACTGGTTGAGAGTATGTTGTTTTCTAAAATCATTACTGAGCTTTCTCTCATGTGACAACCATTATTACAAGTTTTGGATCTTAATGCATATAATTTTGAGATTATTTGTCGCAAATGAATATTTATATTATCAAAATAAATTGCATTCCACATAGACAAGGGAGGTGTTCATCACAAAAAGAGAGTTTTGTCTTTGAAATAGATGATATCTGTGATACGGGCTGAAAACTTACAATGTACTTGAATCTTGTTCAGATTTTGCAGAGCGGGAATGAGTCTTACAGAAGTGTGAATGAGCTGGGAAGAAATCAGCCTCAACCAAAAAATTTGGTGCCTCATCAACGATCATCTACCTTCCGTCAAACTCTTTCCATGATTTTGCATCCAAGCTTTACCTAAGGATGCTAGCTACCCAACAGAACAACCATGCATCTTACCCGGACCTCGGGCCCTCAGCATGCAGCTTGCCACATCCTCATCATGCAGCTTGCCACGCCTGCATCGATTTTAACCAAGGCAGCCTACACGAACATCAGCATGCAGTTTGCCACGTCCTCAGCATGCAGCTTGCCAAGCCTGCATCGATTGCAACCAAGGCAGTCTACACAAATATCCCAACTTCAAAGTTGTAAGAATATGTCAGATTTCTAAAAAAAATAGATGTTCCGACAATAAAAAACCTAGGTATCAAAACATTAGGAAAGGAAGTAAAAAACATATGATAAAAATTCGAAAAATTTATGCAATAATGCCAGAATACATAATTTCATGCAAGATAGGGAAAATATTTAATTTAATAGTTTGTGCAAAGAGTATGACATATTCCCGTTGCCCTGCTGCAGGGTCTAGGGGAAAAGAAACCAAGGCATACATCATGTTTTGCATGACCAATCAAATCAAAAATAATTAAATTTTAAAAATAAAAATATATATAAAATAAATCAATATTATAGTTAAACTTTAGCATTGAAAAAAATTAATAAAAATACAAGCTAAATAATATGCTCAAGCAATTTATATATATCATGCAATTTGATTACATATGCAATGTATAATATGGAGTATGGAGAAATCCATGTTTTGAAAATTCTTAGTTTTAAAGTGGATATTATGAATTTTGTGTTCATATAAAGTAAAAAAATGCACTCATTGAAATTGAAGCTCTATATTATTGATGGGCTTTGGTTCAAGTTAACCTTTAAAATCTTTCTTCTTTGTTTTATTATGATGAGAACAACCAATGCGATGGTAAAGAATATACATAAGGCCTGAGACCTTTGGAACCATTTCCTATAAAAACAATTACAATGCTCAAGGTATGGACTCGTGGATTCATATTTTTGTCAAATTTGACCATTTCTTTTGTTTTACTTGGGCTTCCATATAACACTTAATGAGGTGATCATGTTAGTGTTATGGCTGATCATGTTAGTCTTTGGGACACTTGCTTCTTCTATTATGAGGAAGCATTTACCAGCGAGCATGTTGCATTCTCTGCATGCTTTTTCCTCTTACTATTATTATTATTTTTCTTGTGCCTTATATACATAACAGGGAGGGCAAGAAGCATGTTTCATTCTCTGCATGCTTTTTTTCACTTACTTTTTTATTTCAATGCCTTTATACATAATAGGGAGGGTGAAGATAACACTTCACCATAGGTATTTGTTCATAACATCACATGTTTCATGTCCTTTTATTAGCTTTATAGGTATTTAACTTTGTATGATCCTGTTTTCACATAGTTTAGTTTCAACTAACATCACAAGCAGGAATTTGTTTAGGTGGGTACATGGTAGTGGTGGTAATATTAGCATGATCAATGGATCAACTTCAATTTGCAAAGAGAGAGAACTAGCCCCTTCATTTTTGGCATCTCCATGTAGTCCAAAGCATCACATAGAAAAATTTTCTTAACTCTTTTTACCTAGTCTTCTCAGCCTCATATTCATGTAAAATAGGACCACGAGCTCCTTTCCTCAATACATTTGCATGGATATAACTAGTCATTCTTTCATCCTTTTAAGGAATGGAATCATGGATAAATGCCCAGGTTTGATGAAGGGATAAGTTTTCAAACCCATTGACTTACAACACCGCCAATCCATGAAAACAAGCCATGTCTTTCCATAAAGATTCAAATATAGGATTTACAAATAAAATTTGAGGATTTTTTTAACACAAAATCAACTACATAAATAAATACCCGACCATTTTGGTTCTTCAGACACCTATTTGGACCAATAAAAGCTAAGGTGACAGATTGCTAAATTTCTCTGCACAACCAAAACCAATATTGGAATCTAGTACCTATTGTCATTCAAAGAGAAAATAAACCTAGGACCTTTGTTATTTAAAATATATGCTAGTGTTATCACTGTAATTGTTTGGAGTTGTTCCATTACTTTGAATTTATGAATTATATTATGCCCACATGTTGATCTTTTATTCCTATCACGACGAGTCAAATTTAAAGGTATATAATTTGTTGTTAATTTTCCTATTTAACTCTATGTCATTTGAAAAAAAAAAAAATCAATTGTGAAGTAATTTGTCACCATCAAAGAAAAATTTTAGGGGCGAAGTTTATCCCATGGACTATTTTTCAACCATTTTTCCACAAAAACATTTTCCGTTTTGGCTTCTTTTCATAGGTGATTGGCCCAAATTCCAGAGGACAATTTTTTTTTTAGTTTTAAAATTGCCAAAAATATCCAAAAACTATATAAAGTGCTTATAAATTTCAACTTTTTTTTAAATTGCCAAACATTTTATGGTTAGAAGTTTAAGAATTAGTAATATTTGCAAGGTTTTTACACTTTGAGAAATTATGGATCCTTAAAATTTTCCTCGTGACCTTATATGTTTTCGCATATTGAATTGAGAGTTAAAAAAATAGATGGAAAATTTTTGATTATGTAATAATGTTGATGTCAAGTTTAAGTTTGAATAAATGAAACTGAAGTTATGCCCATGTTTCAATGCATAACGTCACAACATTGATATACAATCATCAATAAGGTCAATATTAGTCCAATTCATTATATGCGATTCTTTATGTTGGATACAATGATAAATGAAAAAGTTATATAACACATTTTATTTAAAGAAAGTAAAGGTGCATAATACACTTTCTACACTAATTAATTAGAGAAAAATGTTCATAAATCTAAATAAACATAATTGCCATAATTAATAACACGTAAACATATAGCCATAAACAACGTTTTTGTAGGGAAAGCCCTTTTGAAAAGAAAATCCCACTCTAAATCACGCTTAATCTATAATTTGCAAATAATATAAGATTATAATAAATTACAGAATCTTTGTGCTTTCAAAGGGGGTATTTCAAACATTAAGGTTGTATAGAAATTTCTACAACATAACAATAAATTTAAAAACTCTCTATCTACCTCCAATCCAAGAAATCAATAAATAGGCATAACAAAACTATAAACCATTTATGATTTTCTAATTCTACATACCTAAAACCATCGACAATTAATTAGTCAATTGCAATTGCTCAAAATTCATTGTCTACTACTACTCAATACTCATTGCCTGCAACTTCTCAACATTCATTATTGACTACCACTCAATGATCATTATCTTCTCTACTACATGCAAGACATATGGTAGACATGTCCCAACATTCCCCCACTTATCATATACCTTGCAAGAATCTAAAGGAAAATGCATCAAACTATGAGCTAACTATAAACCAAAGGCCTACAATATTTGACGCCAAAATTTTAAAAAAAAAAAACTACTAGTAGGACCCCCCTTTTTAGGGGTTTTAAATTATAACTTGTTTGAAATCATGGCCTTGATGACATCATTGCAAAAAAAAATCTCACAATCAAACATCAAATTGAAATGTATTTCCACTAGTAGCGCCATTTTTTATTCCGATCATAATTTGGACTCCATATGCTAGTGTAGAGCATTGACAAATCTAGGGTCTAAAGGGTAGTGAGAAGAATTCATAGATATGAAGTGTTGACTCTAATAATGAAGCAAGCGATCATAGATATTGTGACAATCTAGGGCCTAGTAGCAGGATTATCTTAACCTCAAAGGTGACGCGAGTCATTCAAATGGAAATTCATAAGTAAACAAAGGGTATGTACTTCACTTGTCAAGACAACCTATGACTGAGTGGACAAAGCGAGAGGCTTGTTAAAGAATTCATATGATTCTATAAGGTATCAACGATCATATTATAGGTCAAGATTCATGGTTCAATGAAGCTACGGATTGTCAAAAGAGTCATTCCTATACCCACATAACTAAAAGAAAGGTGAACATAAGGGACCAAATCTTCCTAGATTTAGTAGAGTCGGAATACAGAAGAGTACAATAAAATTCCGTAAGGTTGTAAATATTTTTTTTTTAATTTGATTAAAAAGATTTGAAAATCCTTAAGAGGATCAAACAAATCAAACAACAACTCACATTAATAGGTTAAATTTTCCTTCTGCAACTCTTCTTTCCACAACTTGCGGGATGCGGGATGCAGAAACAGCCTTCTATAAACTCCATTCCCCGCAGATTTTCCTTCCGCAACTCTCCTTTCTGCATGCGAGATGCGGCTTCACAATCTCTATTTCCACAATGGTCTATTCTACATGCGGGATGCGAAATGTAGAATGCGGGATGCGAGATACGGGACCGCAATTTCCATATTTCCCCGATTCTACAGATTCAAGATTTATGCACCATTGATTCTTGCAGGATGTTTCTCACCCATTGATTTATTCCTAGAGGCGGAACAGATTGTGACTGTCGATTTTCCGTCGCGGTTTTTCTCCATCATTCGATCTCCTCTGATATTTTTCTTCGTAGATCGTCGGATTGAGCACTGACATAATCAATTTCTTTGCTATTGGGAAGTAAGATAATTTACACATAGTTGAATAGATTGAACTTTGAGATGGATGCTCCTGCATCGGTCAGAGCGAGTAGTTATGGTCACATTATCTCTTTAATGGAAGGGAGGGGACATGACAATGATGGTTAACGTCCACTAAGACCAAATTTGGTCTATCAGACCTAAAGAAACCAATTAATTAGTTTGTTTTAAAATTGTATTCCTATGCTCAAAGATCTTGGTGAGAAGAGTCCCGAGCTCACTATAATTTTGACAAGTTAAAAAGCTAGGAAGGTCGGTGTTGCAACAAAGATTATGAAACTGAGGTCTAATGTGGGTGTACGCGGGGCACTCTAAGAGGAAGTGATTTTAATCTTCAATGTTCCTATTCTCACAGAGATGGAAGATCCTTTCCACCCATGGTGTTTTAGGAACTTTCCAACGACCTGTTTCACTATGGAGCTCATGAGAGTTCGTTCTTATCTTGGCTATATTAGTTTTTTCTTTGAACTGGTTAAAACAGAGAGATACTTTTGATCTTGTAGAGTAGGGTTGATGACCTCCTTATAATATCTTAACTTTCTTTCAGCCTCTAAAGCTTTCTCACACCACAATTTCTCTTTAAACTTAGAAGTAACAATATTTTAAATGTTATTAATATTTTGCAATTCAATATTTTCGTTGATCTCCTAATGGTTTAACCAGGCCCTGGTATCTTTATACCAACCTTGCTGGAGCCTACGATGGTTTTGGCTTGAATTAAAAGCTAGCTTAGGAAGTTTATGGTCTCCTATGTTATTGATTGTGTTCTTGTACAAAAGGATCCTAGCTATAGCTAGGCTCTCGAGAGGGGAAAGACCCACTTTTATAAGGAGAATAGGATATGGTGTATTGCTTTTAATTTTGAGGTTATACCTTGTAAAATGCTTCTGGATTTTCTCAATATTTCTCCAAGATTCTCTAGAGATGTTGCAACCCCAAACCTCACATCCATACAAGATAACGTGAGCGACTAAAGTTTCAAATAGGAACTTCTTTTTATCCCACATCACAAGGTTTGCTTCTTTACAATTATTTTCAAGACCAAAGTAAGCTTTACACCCTCCATTAATCCTTTTCTCAATGCTATAGTTCCAGTTGAGCTTGTGATGAATATCAATTCCTAGGTATTTGTAAGAAGACACTTCCTCCAAGTTGTTATTGTCATACACAAAATTAGCATAAGTGTCCTTCTTGGATTTGATAATCATAACTTTTGTTTTTTCAGTGTTGACAGTCATACCCATGGTAGAGAAGAAATTATTAAGAAGCCATAGTTGCTTATCAAGATTAGATAGACACCTTTCCAGAAGAATAATATCATCAGCATAGAGAAGAAGGATGATGACTATTCCAGCTAAGAACGTGCCAGGACAACCTGCTTCTTCTAAACAACCTTCTAGCTTATCGATGTAAATGCCAAATAGTATAGGGGAGAGGGGGAAACCTTGTTTAACTCCTATATTGCACTTAATATCTTTCAACCACCCCTCTTTTCTCTTAAACTTGGCGATTACATTCATGTATAACCTTATTGCAGCAGCTCTCAACTCGAAAGGAACCTTTAGCTCTTCTAATATATTCCATATGTTATTTCTAGGTACCGTATCGAAAGCCTTTCTAAAGTCCACAAAGCAACAAAAGAGATTGGATTTATCATTATGACACTCCTCCATAATGATCCTAAACATAACAAGGTGGTCCGTTGTTGAGTGCCGTCTTCTAAAACCCGCTTGGCATTTAGCCTACTTACCTTCACTTTCAAGCCATATGTTGATCTTCTTTTCCAAAATAATACCATATAACTTGGCTAAGAGGGGGATAATCATAACTGTCCAATAATTAGAGGGGTTATTTGTATCCCCACTTTTAAAAATAGGGATAATGAGGCTCTAATTCCAAGGTTTAGGGAACCCTTTCTCGACTGCTTGATTGAATAGCTTCTCGATGTGAAGTATAAGGATAGGACCTCCAATTTTTAAGATTTCTGCCTGGTAACCTTCAATGTCCTTATCTTTTCCATTTGTGAGACGCTTAACCACAAAATATATGTCTTCTAATGAGAAAACTTCTACCGTTGTGAGCAGGGTTTCAAAGTTGTCTATGACATTCAAGGATTCATAAATCTTTTTAAGATATGAATTCCAATCGTGTAAAGCAATTCTATCATTATCTTTAGTTTTTCTAGTTAGAATCTTCCTCTAGAATTTCTTAAGAGCCACTTTAGAGAGGTGTAAGAGATTTTCTTGTCTTTTATGAATATATTATATTTTTTTTTCCTTTTAGTTAGGGCTTTGTATATTTTTATCTTGTCAATTTTAAGAGACTCATCAAGAGCTTCCTTAATTTCTCTTCTCGAACTTTTGCAATCTTTATCATACCAAGGGTTGGTTTTTCTATTTCTTTTATTACTTGAGACTTCAATTGAGAACTTATTTATAGAATGTGAGAGGGTTGTAGTAAAATTACGATAGAGGTCTTCTATGTTGTTTATACTTGATAAGGGAAGCAAATTAATTTTTAAATCATTTAGAAAAAGATCATTTTTATTTCTATCAAAGATCAAGTTCTTTTGGCTATAAGGATTATATTATATGGGATCTCTATGCATGGCAAAATTGAGAGTTACAATTAAGGGTCTATGATCTGAGTCAGGATCGTGGTCCTTTAAGATGTCAAAATTTATTATTTCATTGTATAAAGGGATATCGAAAATAACATAGTCTACCACGCTGCTACCAAGCCCATGGATGCAGGTCATCTAGCTAGAATTGGACCACTTCTTTATACTGTTGCAAATTATGAGATCTTGAGCACTACAAAGCTTTACTAGCTCAGACCCAAACAAATTTTCCCTTAGATCTTCAGAGCTTCTGTTGTACCTGCTAGCTAGAATATGGTCTTCATCTAACCAAAGAGGATTAGGGTTGGAATAATTTCTTTGAAGAATAGCTTGTTTGCTTGAAGTACGAGCATTAAAGTCTCCCATTAAGAGGACATTACCTTCATTCCTTAAGCTAGAAATATCATTCTCTAAACCAAGGTAAGGGCAATTTTTATCTAAATTGTTTTTATTATAGAAGTTATAATTAATACGGGCAAAATAACATATTGCTATGTAGGTTTTTTATCGTTAGTGTCAGTAATATCTATCCAAATATATTGGTTGTAAGGGTCTTTTTTATAAAGCTTGGCATGGGGGGAGATGTTCTTCCTAATGAAACAAGCTATACCCCCAGTGCCTCTACGATAGGATCGTGTGTTCCATATTCGCCAAAGTATAAAGCCATCTATGTTAGGGACCTTAGAGTATTGGTGCTCCCAAGTTTCAACTAACAATATAATATCAACTTCATTTGAGATCCAACTTAGCTTGGGGCGTTTGTTCCATGGGAAGCCCCGAGAGTTCCAAGAAAGAATCTGGAGCATGTTGAGTTGATATTTATTACTATCTTTAATTTGGTTTCTATCTCGAATAACGGCTTTCTATTTCTGATTATTGCCCGTTTTCCTTCCTTCCTAGCTTCTTTTAACTTTTGAACCTCCTTTCTTAATTCTGCTTGATCTTCTGGAATGAGATCTTAATTTAGAAATATTCTCATTCCTTTTAGACTTGAGGTTTTACTAAGTATGTCATGCTTATGGTCATTAGAGCTCACTTTTATCTGGATCAACCTTCCTTTGTTCTCAGTTAATTTCCCCAACCTTGTTGCTTCTGTGAGACATGTTGTTTCAATTTGTAATCTATTGTGTAATTATGTCTGGGCTATGGCTAAAGTATCCTAGCCTACCTCCTCTTTCAAACCGAATATTATAACGTTCAAGACCCTTTTGTTACGCTCATGGTCTAATTCTATCAATTTTTTCATTTTCTCTTTAATGGGTTTGATGTCTAATTTACCTGCCACACTATTTAGGGTGAGATTGTTATCAACTTTTGCTTCTAGTTCTTTAATCATGTCCTTCATTTTAAGACTTTCTAAGGTTTCATCATCTCCTTGTTCGGATGTTTGGTTTGTATCTTGGCTTTGTTTTTCTATTACCTGTAATCTAATATCCATTGTCTCTATTTTATTCTCCAATAGTTTTATTCTATTTTCTATTTGTTTTTGGATCCTGTTTTCAAGAGGTGTAAATTTATTTTCTAGCATGGCTTCTAACTCTGTTTCTATCTTAACTTAACTTTCTTCTCTATGTTTCTCTAATGACTCTATATACTCATAAAGGTTCTGTAGTAACTGTGCTAGGTCTACATTTGACAATCTTTGGTAGATGCGGTGAATTATTCATACTTGTGAACAAAAACAAATATATGAGCAATAGATATGTATTAGAAAAAAAAAAGGAAAATGTGCACCTGATATAACCATTCCAAGTAGCCCTCCAACCCTGGTTCAGATGGTTCAAAAAATCTATAGAATTCAATGTCAAAGAGTTCCTTTGGTTATGTCGTTCACTTATTTCGAATGGCCACTGAGAATCCTTGAAATCCTTTAGTCAAATGACTAGCTTCCTAGCCGCAGAGAAAAGGCTGTAGAGATGCACTCGCTTCAAATGTTTCAAAGGTGGAATAAATTTCTCTTACCTGCAAACCCTAGCTTAAATGCGGACCGCACAGATGAATGCGAGCCTGAAGTTTGAATGGGCCCTAGCTTATTGCAGAGATAGCCCGAAGCTTGAATGTCAGCAAAGAGAGAGTCGAGATGGAAGTTTGAATGCGAGATAACTTAAATGGAAACTGCAAAGATGAATTCATGTATCACCACTTCAAGAGACAAACCCTAGCTTAAATGTGAACCGCAGATATGGATGCGAGCCTGAAGTTTGAATGCAAATTGCAAACATGAATGCCAGCTGAAGTTTGAAATGGCATGCGAGATAAAATATATGGTAAAGTTTGAATGCCAGTCGAAGCTTGAATGCGAGCTTCCTCGCCGCGGAGAAAAGGCCGCAGAGATGAATGCGAGGCTGCAAATATGTTTGAATTTGTCGCAAATATACTTATTATAAAAAAGATAATAAGTCATCACATAACCACTCCGAATTTTGAATGCGATCTTCCTTGCCGCAAAGAAAAGGACGCATAGATGAATTCGAGGAAGCAGATATGAATGCGAGGCCGCAGAGATGATTGTGGCAGAGATGAAGTTTGAATGCGAGCCAAAGTTGGACATATAACCTTGAATAATATGTTTATTTATATAAATATAAATTTTAAATCATATTTAAATTTAAATTTAAATATAAATATAAAATTATATTTTATTTTACAGATGAAATTTAGATGCGAGCCAAAGTTGGATATATAAACTTGAATAATATGTTTATTTATACAAATATAAATTTTAAATCATATTTAAATTTAAATTTAAATATAAATATAAAATTATATTTTATTTTACATTTAATATAAATATAAATTATATTTTATTTTAATTTTAATTTTAAATTTTAATATTAAAACATTAAAAAAATTAAATATAGTTTAAAATTAAATTATATTTTAATTGAAATTTAAATTATATTTTAATTTTAATTTAAATTATATTGTCATAGTGCTTTAATTTAAAAACCCTTATTTAAAACATTGCAATATTATCTTAAAGGTGTTTACTTTAAATTGTTTCAAACCTCATGCATTTTAATACTATCATAAATATAACTTCAAGTGAGGATCTAGGATAATGTTAATATGATTCTCAAGCATTGCATAGATTAAAGTAAATTAGTATTCAAAACATCTCCCGCATACATGATTTTAAAACCATTTGCAAGGCCTCCTAGACAACCCATGGTTTTATTGTACATGGTTTAGGAGGGCCTTGCAAATAGTTTTAAAACCATGTGCAAGGCATCCTAAAGAACCCATGGTTTTATTGTACGTGGTTTAGGAGGGCCTTGCAAATGGTTTTAAAACCATGTGAAAGGCCTCCTAAACAACTCATGGTTTTATTGTATATGGTTTAGGAGGCCTTGCACATGGTTTTAAAACCATCGGTTGTTTAGGAGGCCATGATTTTAAAACCATGTGCAAGGCCAACATTTTTTTTACTTACAACATCTCCGTTTTTTTTGCCGACATTTATTTTGTCAGATAGTTAAAATTTTATTTTTTATTATTGTGTTAATAACAAACTTTACTTGACAAACATTACAAGATCTCCCTCATATTAGGTTTTTTTTTGCCAACATTTATTTTGGCCGATAATTAAAATTTTTATTTTTTATTATTTTGTTAGTAACAAACGTTACAAGATCTCCCTCATATTATGTTGTTTTTTTGGCCGACATTTATTTTGGCAGATGATTAAAACTTTTATTTTTTATTATTTTGTTAGTAACAAACGTTACAAGATCTCCATCATATTAGGTTGTTTTTTTTGCCAACTTAATATCGACAAACGTTACAACATAATGTTGTAAGATCTCCCTCATACTGGGTTGTAAAGCGCCTCTCGACGCAATAACGTTTCTCGTTACCATTTAGTATGGACAAAAGTAAACCACTTTAAAATTTAAACTAAATTCAATATTAAAAAAATCTAATTAGACCTTTTAGGTTTAATTAATTAATTAATTATATATAATTGTATTTAAATGTAAAGTAAAATAAAATTAATTATATATAATTGTATTTAAATGTAAAATAAAATTAATTATAATTGTATTTAAATGTAAAATAAAATTATTTATCTTTAAGGTGTCTTTGATTATTGCAACTACGAGTGGTTAGATACGTGTCCCCTATTTAAACAGTAAGTATAGAATATTATTGTATAATTTACCTAACCAATTTGCAAACGTGCATGCACATCATTTCAATAATGAGAAACACTTATTTCCTTAAAGAGAGTGTATCATATGCAATCAACAATCAATTACTTGAGACAACTAAAAGTTCAAGGGAAACCAAAGAGACAACTAAAATTTCAAGGGAAACCAAGGAGATACATTTAAGCACATTCAATGCTTATGTCCCTAAATCGCTAATGCAAACAACCTACAATTGAAAAAATACACAACCTTATGTGTGAGGTCATTAGAAATAACTAGTGTTTGTTTGATAGTAGTATTGAATGCATCTATCTTCAAATTAAATATAAATGAGAACTCTATAATGGAATTCTAGTTTTAGACTTATTTTCTATTATGCTTATAAAGGTATAGATTATTCTAGTGTGACAAAATCCATCTCTAAAATCAAATAAAATTCAAAAAGGAAAGTTTGCAAAAAATAACTACGATAACCTAGAGTAGCTCAAATAAGAGCATTCTACTATAATTTCAAACATTTTCCCCCATAAGAATAACACACCATCAATAGCTTGGTAGTAAAAAAAACAAACTCCCATGTGATGCAAAGCACTAGAACCTAATAACCATTCCTAATGATATTGTGAGATATTACAAACATATAATACTTCATCGACCATATCTGCACTTGTCTCAACCATACTTGCATCCTTTGTGGATTCATCATTGGGTTCTTGCCTTTCCAACAATATTTCCTGAGATTCCCTAATTTGTTGTAGTACCAATGTTTTTGCTTACCCTTTTTTCCTTTTGAGATAGATCTTGATGTGCCTTTCATATTTCGCCTTCTTTCTATGGATAGACCCCTAGCCACCATTGCTTATGATGTGGAGGTTTCTATATTGGGATTCATCTACGCCTCCTCGGACAATAAGGCTCCTACAATTATATTGCAATCAAGAGTGTTTGTTGTGCTAAAGTTAATAGAATTGACTATGTGGTTTCGAGATTCAAACAATGAACATAATAACATGACTTCCTTATCTTCTTCTTCAATGTTTTCACCCACACTAGCCTAATTGAAACATAAGAGTATTGAAAACTTTAAGATGATCAACAATTTTAGTACCTTCTAGCATTCATAAATTGAACAATTGCCTCTTTAAATGGATTTGTTGTGTCACAAATTTGTTCATGGAAAATCAATCTCCATTCTACTCCATAAATATGTTGTTGTTTCCTCTCCAACAATATTTAAAAGAACATCATTTTCCAAACACAACTGAAAGGTGTTGAGATCTCTTGTGTCAAAATATTCCTAGTCCTCGTTAGTCATATTCCTAGGTCTTTTTTTCTTTCTTGCCAATGCCTTGTGCAGTCCTTGTTGCACCAACATTTTGTGCATCTTGAGCTTCCAAAGCTTGAAGTTATTCTTCCCATTGAACTTGTCCACTTTGAATTCAACATTAAAAACCTTCGCCATTCTTCTACACAACAATTTCCCCAAACAATAACGATTCTATAAATGACATCTATGACCACAACACAGCTACTCTAGCATGCGACAAGTCTTCTCTTCTTCATGTAACTTTGATTGCTACCTTCTGGTGGCTTCAACAAGCATACATAGATTCACTTTGCCTCATGTTGGATTAATGTAGAAATGCTTGCCGAGTATCTAGGTTTAAGGTTGATGTGTCCTTTCTATATTTAGTATGAAGAGGTTTCATATCCACTTCTTATGGATCTAGCTATTGGTTTGTTATGATAAGCTACATCTATATATTGTAATCATTTCACATTAATTAATTGAATTGGTTTGACCATTCCTTATGTAAGCGAGATTATCAGGTCTGCTCTGTCTGCCTTCTAATTCTTAGTTGGTATCAAAGCTTGGGTGAATGCTTGAGTGAATGTTGGGCTGTGAGTGAGAAGGTGAATTTGTTTTCTCCATCGTTGTGTTTTTCCTGCCGTGAGTAAGTATTGAAGGAGAGTAGCATTGAAGGAGTTGAACGCTGGGTGCAAGAGCCAATTTTTTTTTCCAGAACCATGAATAGAGCAGTGATCCCCCTCTGCCATATTTGAAGTAGTGAACAGAAGATTGTTTTCTGCCCAGAATTGTTTTTCTTGCACGCAACCTCGTTGGAGTTTGAAAGCGCTGTCGTTAACTGCTTTAAATGGGAGAAATATCCTGGTTGCTGAGAAGAATCACCATTGAAGGAGAAGAGAATGTCGCCCATGCAAGCGTTGAGTGCATGCAAGCGTTGAAGGAACCAGAACTTTTTTTTTCTTAAGAATTGTTGCCATAATCGTGGAGGAGAAGGCCGTTGTCTGGTTAACGCATGGAGAACCAGCTAAGCAGAGGACGTGGAGTCCATGGGATCTATGTTTGTATTCATTCTTTTTTTACATCCGCCAAAGCATGAAGATCACCTACATGAAGATCTCTGGCTGGAGAAGTGTGAAGATCACTGCTGTATAAGTAGCTGCCACCACCTGAAAGAGAACGTCGTTGAGGTTCAGCTGAATAACACCGCCAAGCGTGGAGATCGTTGTGAAATTGAAGGAGAAATGGAGATTTCAAATATTTTTTTTTTCAGATCGTCGGTGGGAGAGCCTAGTGCATAATACCATTGCCGTGAGTGTTAATTTTTTTTTGCCAGTAATTGCCTTCTACGATTTCACCAAAAGCGTGGAGCTCTTGGCTAGCACTGCCTTTTAGCTGAAGGATAGGAGCGGTGCCTCCACAATATATGCAAAGAAAGAGCGGTGGCACCGCCTTCAATCCAAACAGGAGGAGTGGTGGTGCCGATGAAACAGTGAAGGAGAAGAGTGGTGCTCAAGGCTTGTCTTACACCAATTTACAACACCACACCCAGAAACACCCTTGCCCTTAAGGAGAGGCACGATTCTGAATTTATTTTTCCCGGTGAAGAGAGATCAGCCCTCCAGATCAGCCGAATCAAGGTAAAATGGAAAATCCACATCTTGTTGATACTTATTTTAGTGAAGCATCCAAATTAAATGGCGAAAACTACGTAAATTGGAAATTTAAGATGATGACTATGCTTGAATCAGCTAATGCGTGGTCAATTGTGACCGGAGATGAGTTGAGGCCTGCAACTGCCGCTTTGCTTCTAGACTGGAATAAGTGGGAGCTGAAAGCAAAACTGACTTTGAGGATGTCTATCAAAGAAAACATCATTCCGCATATCAAAAATTGTACGACATCCAAAGCAACATGGGATACGCTCAAAGTCTTGTATCAAACAACTAATGCAAATTGGGTTTTGTTTCTCAAAACCAAATTGTTGTCAATCAAGATGGAGGCTAACGAAGGGGTAAGCAAATTCATTTCTTGCATTAAAGAACTCAGTGATAAATTGGGTGACATAGGTGAAGTTGTTGAAAGTTCGGATTTAGTAACAGTCACTCTAAAAGTCTTACTGCCAGATTATAAAGTGTTTATCTTAGCACTTGCAGCGAGAGAGAAACCCCCAAATTTTGAAGAACTTACAGGGATTCTAATTCAAGAAGAAGAACGGATGAAGAACTATAATCTGGATGATGGAGGTTCAGAATTCACACTGATGGCGAGAGGTCGATATCCACATCGAGGCAAACCATGGAGAAGACCATGGAATGGAGACAGAGGCAGATTTCATCAAAAACATAAAGGCATGGCTCAGACTAATTCTGATAGAAATAATGTAGATGGTCATCATTGTGGAAAACCAAGACACCTCAATAGAAATCACTATAAGAAGAAATTCTATAAAAATAGAAAGTACAATGGAAGTCACAATGGAAATTTTGCAAATACAGATACCTCTGAAATTAATGACTTTAAAAATATGAGATTATTTATTTCTGAAGATGCATGGTTCATAGATTCAGGTGCATCTACACATATGTCTTGTAAGAGAGAATGGTTCGATGAATACAATGAGAAACATGATGGCACTCATATCTATTTAGGAGATAATAGGTCACACCAAGTGCAGGGTTATGGAATAATAAAAGTAAATTTATCTAATGGTCAATTGAGACAGATTCATAATGTCATGTATGTGACTGGCATTAAGAAAAATTTAATATATGTTTCAACCATAACCGAGAATGACCTAAAGGTAGAGTTTGGAAAGTACCAGTGCCATATCAAAGACATTCGAAACCACTTCAAGATTGTTGCTACAGGTTCAATATGTGGAGGACTGTATAAGCTATATGTGTGCAAAGACGGTCATCAGGCACTTGCATCCACCGTAATCACCAGATAGGAACTTTGGCACCAGAGATATGGCCACATTAACCACCATGATATTGTATTACTTCAAAATAAATCTATGGTTGAAGGTCTTCCTGTAATAAAGAATGAACATTTAGAATGTAGTGCATGTGCACTTGGCAAACAACATCGAAATAAATTCCCAATACATCAAGAAAAGATGCAAACTGATCTTCTTGAATTAATTCATACAGACCTGTGTGGACCTATGCAAACTAGATCTTTAGGAGGTACATCATATTTTCTGACATTTATTGATGATAGATCTAGATACACATGGGTGTACTTCATAAGGAGGAAAGGAGATGTATTTGAATACTTCAAGGAGTTCAAAACCATGATTGAAAAGCAGATAGAAAAATGTATTAAAATTCTCAGATCCGACAATGGTGGTGAGTACATGTTTGGAGCTTTCAATAGATATTGTAAGGAGAATGGTATCCAGCAATAGTTTACAGTATCGCACACTCCTTGGCAAAATGGGATAGCAGAACGAAAGAACAAAACACTAGTTGAATGTGCACACAACATGCTACAAGGTAAGCAAATTTCGAATGGTTTTTGGGCAGAAGCTGTGAATACTGCTGTATATTTGAAAAATATCGGTCTAACAAAGAATCTAGAATTTCAAACACCATTTGAGGTTTTCAATGGATATACACCACAAGTTAAGCATCTACGAATCTTTGGTTGTAAAGCATTTTCCCACATACCAAAAGATGATAGGAGGAAACTAGATGCTAAATCACTTGAATGTGTCCTTGTTGGGTATTGCAATGATCACAAAGCCTATAAGTTGTTTCATCCTAGCACTCACAATTTAATTGCTAGTAGATATGTGGTGTTCCATGAACATATGGATGCAAGTAACAAAACAAAACAAGGGCATAGTCTGACTAACAATGATGAATATGTCAAGTTAAACTCAATAGTTAAGGAGCAGGAAGTGGAAGATCCACAAGAGAAGCAGGAGGAACAGAATAGCAGAAGCAATAGTGAAAGAAGTAGAAGTAGCAGAATGAGTACTTCTACAAGTTCAGAGGAAGACACAACAGAAAGCGGAAGGATTATGGATGGAACCCCTGCAGGTAATTTAATTCTAAGAAGGTCAATAAGACAGATTCGTCCCCCTCCAAGGTATAATGATTATGCTCTAATGTCTAATATAATGAATACCAGTGAACCAATGAATTACAAACAAGCCAAAGATAAAGCAGAATGGGTTGAAGCAATGAATGAAGAATATAACTCAATTATGAAAAATCAGACTTGGGAATTGACTGCATTACCAAAGGATAAGACACCCATAGGCTGTAAATGGTTGTTTAAATATAAGCTTAAATCAGATGGTAGCATAGAAAGATTTAAAGCAAGACTAGTAGCAAAAGGCTATACACAAAAGGAGGGAATTGACTTTGAAGATACTTTTGCACCAGTAGAAAAACTAAACACAATTAGAATTCTGGTTGCATTAGCCACAACACATAAATGGAAAATCCATTAATTAGATGTAAAATCTGCTTTCCTAAATGGTGATTTAAAAGAAGAAGTCTACTTAGTTCAGCCTAAAGGCTTTGAACAAAAAGGGCAAGAACATAAAGATTGATACATTCTTTAATCAGAAAGGGTTAGTTAAAAGCAAAAGTGACCCTAACGTTTACATGAAGAAAGATAAGGAAGGAAATATTTGTTTGATATCTTTATATGTAGATGACCTCATCATTACAGGGAATGCATGTAAGTTGATTATAGAAATAAAAAATCAACTGTCACAAGAGTTTGAAATGAAAGACCTTCGAGAATTACATTACTGTTAGGGACTTGAAGTTTGGAGAGAATCTGGCAAAACAATGATCACTCAAAGTAAGTATGTGAGGGAAATATTTAATAGATTCAATATGAGTGATTGCAAAGTATCAACAATTCCTTTAGAACAGAATGTGAAATTATGCAGTCAAGATGGATCAAAGAATGTAGATGGTACTTTGTATCGATAGTTGGTGGGAAGCCTGAATTATCTCACTGCCACAAGGCCAGATATATCTTATGCAGTCAACATTTTGAGCCAGTTTATGGCTAAACCAAATGAGAATCATTGGATAGCAGCAAAGAAAGTCCTTAGATATCTGAAAGGGACAATGAACTTTGGTCTTTTATACACTGACAAGTTTGATGTTCAATTGGTAGGTTTTTCTAATTCTGATTGGGCAGGAAATCCAGATGACAGAAGATCTACTACAGGATATGCATTCAACATTGGATCCAGAGTTGTATCATGGAGCAGCAAGAAACAACCAATTGTTTCTCTATCATCCACAAAAGCTGAATACAAAGCCATGTCTAGTGCAACATGTGAAGCTGTCTAGTTGAGGAGGATTCTTGAAGACATTGGAGAAAAGCAAACAGAACCCACAAAAGTACATTGTGATAATCAAAGTGTAGTCAAATTGGCACACAACCCTGTTTATCATGCAAGGACAAAACACATTGAACTACAACATCATTTTATTAGAGAAAATATTGAGGCTAAGGAAATTAAACTTATTTATTGTAACACAAGTGATAATGTCGTTGACATATTTACCAAACCTGTTGGCAAGATTCACTTTGAGATCCTTAGACAGATATTAGGTGTTGTAGAAAATCCATTTCTACAATAAGGGGGTATGTTGGAATAATGTAGAAATTCTTTCCGAGTATCTAGGTTTAGGGTTGATGTGTCTGTTCTATATTTAGTATGAAGAGGTTTCAAATCCACTTCTTATGGATCTAGCTGTTGGTTTGTTATGATAAGCTACATCTATATATTGTAATCATTTCACATTAATCAATTGAATTGTTTTGACCATTCCTTGTGTAAGCAAGCTTATCAGCTCTGCTTTGTCTGCCTTCTAATTCTTAGTCCTCATACAATGAGTTAAGAAACACGTCTCTCTTTATTCTATAGGAAGATCTCCTCGCAACCACTCCAAAAGTACATCTATTTCATAGTAATATACAGTTATTGCACCTATTAAACTAGCTATGACATATTGAATTTCTGAATGATTGGATTCCTAAGCGACCTTTAAAGCACCAACAAACCCTACAAACAATGATCTACTTTTTTATTTCAAACAAGCAACATGAATTTGTCCTTGGAGTTGTTGGTCAGTTGACGATACAAAGAAGTGTGGCTTGTACAAATAAATATGTTGGAATTTCAATAAATCTTGGACTTGATGTCATAATTAATTTGTGTTTCCTTTTCAAAACATAATGTAGATGGTAGTTGCTAGGAAATTACTCTCCCATAGATGGTGGCTTTCTCTCCTCTTCCTTAGCGCTATTTAAAATTGATAGTCAACCCATTATTTATTAGAAAAGCTTCGTTTCCTCCATTGTTAAAGTTCACAACGGCTCTATTGAACTTTAATTAGGGAATATTTCAACTTCTATTCACCTTGGCAGCTACATTTCATGAGTTTTCCCACGAGATTACACATGTACACAACCCACCTATTACACATGAACAATGAATATTTGATAGTGGTTTATGGACAGATTTTGCTTACTGTCCTCAAACCTAATCACTGGTACCACTTGTTGAAATGTGATCACACATAATACATATTCCTTTCATTCTTTAGATACTTAAATCCCCAAATATGAACTCATGTAGTATAATATGAACTCATGTAGTATAATATTAACTACTTAGTGAAAATATTGATATAAAAAAACAACATCCTAATTCACAATTATGATTTTAAAAAATACATATGGTAATTAAATAAGAATGACAAATTCTAAAATAAAAATCATAATTAGCAATTACAAATAAATAAAATAAATATATGATGCTTAAATATTAATTACTCACTCATTTAAAGTTTTTTTAAAAACTTCAAATATTGGACACCTTAATGAATTCTTTGAGTGCTATGCACAAACAAGGTGTTAGGTTAATTTTAACAATTTTGGCTCCTTTAAAGAGTTAAAGATGAATTTAGTTGGTGGTTTATAGGCCCATGGATTTTAGGTAACCCATGGTATTTTTCCATGGTATTGCATGTGATGAAGCCTATTTAAAGGATTGAGTAACTTCATTGTAAAATGCATGAGAGAGGCCTAATAATGCTAGAAATAGTGGTATGATGCTTGGATCCATGAAGAGAGAATTTGGGACTCACTCTAAAGCTAGGAAAGGACATATAGTCATAATGGCACATGGAAAAAAATGCATTACATGGATCTATCTGAAGCATTGGCTTAACAAGCACATTTAAGATGGGGGTAAGAGAATGGGGGGAACATGTTGTATACGAGGATACCCATTAAAACTTTGAGGGTGGTTGATCTTTACCCCAAGTCAAGTTTATAGGGGGGAATGTTAGGTTAATCTTGACTCGATTAAGGAGTCAAAGATGGGTTTGTCGTTGGTGGTTTACGGGCTCATGTTTTTTGGGTAACCCGTGGCATTTTCCCATAGTATTGCATGTGATGGAGCCTACTTAAGGACTTGCATAACTCCACTAATAAAATAGTTAGAGAGGTTGATGATGATTGAATTGGCCATGTTTTAGCCAAAATAATCAAAAGTAATATATCTATTGTTGTTGGTTTTCCTAGTTTGGGTTTCCACTATAAATCTTCTTCATTATGTATATACTTACTTATTATATGTATTATCTATTTTATCATATTCCTAGCACAAAAGAAATCAAATTCTCTTCCCAATTTTTTTAATGAAAATCAAAATCCTAATGAACTAATTCAAAAGTTAACATTCTCTTGGATCAAATGAATTCGAATTTTGGATTTGAGACAATGTAGAGTGTAACCTTCCAATTTTATTGCATCTTATGTTAAGGGTAATGGAAAAGTGCTTCTGACAAAGTCATTTGTATCCGTCCATTACCTTAGGTGACAAAGTGCTTCGTTTCTTCTTTCACCATTGCATGGATGAATGATGCGAAGCTTGAAGGGTACCATATATGAAGTTATAAAGTTTATTTTATTCATAATGTATTTCCATGTTTTAGGTTTTTCAATCTATACTTAATTCCATTGCACATAAGAAATAATGTACCCAATCTTGTTGGATAAAAATGTTCCATTTAGTTATGTATGTTGGGATTTAGGGAATTTTATTGTGTTTGTAAACAATTTATATGTACTATTGAAAAGGATATTGGTTCGAGGATTAATATTAAAAGTAAGGTAGCAAGTCATTATTATAGAAGGATATTGGTTCGAGGATTAAGATTAAAAGTAAGGTAGCAAGTCATTATTGTAGAAGGATATTGGTTCGAGGATTAAGATTAAAAGTAAGGTAGAAGGATATTAGTTCGGGGGTTAAGATTAAAAGTAAGGTAGCGAGTTATTATTGTAGTTTTTGTATTTAATCAAGAGTTTATTAGCCAATTTTTTTATAAACATGTTGAATCTCTAGTTTTTGGTTTGGTCCATTTTGTCGTTTTTTCACATGGTATTAGAAAGGACCGGGCTTGACTCCATCACAAAGGAAATGAGAGTATGTAATAATACGTAGAGAGAATAGTAAAATTTTATGTAAAGAGAGTCACTTGTAGAAGTGTTTTATTTTAATTATTAATTTATTTGCAAAAAGGAGAGTGTCCCTTCTGTTAAAAGCAATGTTGAATCCAAAAACTAATTGCAACTTTCTATCAATTTACGATGAAAGGAAGAGGTAGTTTGATATTTTTTGGTTTGGAATCTTCTTTGCAACTTCCATATTATATGTGGTTTTTATATTTGATATTGGAGTAGGGATGGCAAAATATGAAGTGTTATAGTTGAAAGAAAAGGTAGTCACCCTTGTTTGGGTGAAATCTACGGAATGCATGAGCTGCTCACTGTTGAACACAATAACTTGGATTCATTGAAACATCCTCCTAAAAGGGCGAACAAGACAATGCTGAAAAGAGGTGAAACCAAGAATCAGATGAATAATGTGACATGATTTTTCCAAGTTTGAAGTGTTTTCTAATTGTATATGTCATTAGTAAATTAGAAGATTAATCCTGCCACATTTTATTATAAGCACAATTCAAATCAATTTCCTTGAGTAGAGACAACAATAATAAAGTGGCATTCCTAAACAAAGAGCACATACACATTTCCAAATTTAGGGGGGGTGTTTTAGGTTCAATTCAAGATGGAAGGTTTCCTAGATAGTCTAAGATGTTGGAGGATTGGAGAACTATAATTCATTGGGGTTATGAGATATGCATGAGGGGACTGCTATCCAATAATTTAGGGGAGATTGTGATCTAGAATTTTTCTATCATACTTTTATGAGGGTTACGAAGCATTTCAAATGCTAATGGTGTCGAATGACGTCAAAAAACTTTGATCGCAGCTAGGAGGCTATACTTTTTTGAGACATGTATGAGACAACTTTAAGAAGTTTGAAGTATGCAAGATTTCAAATGGGTGAAGGAACAAAAATGATGTAGATGAATATTTCAAATTATGTTTTGGTATCATTCAATTTTTGTACTGCCACATTAAGAGGGGGTGTTAGAAAATAATGCTCCATTTAGTTATGTATTGCTATGATTTAGGAATGAGAGGTGCGTGTGAGGATAGGCTCATTGTTTAGAGACGAGAGATGTTCTTGACTCCAATTTAATGAGAAAAAATAAGCATTTTGTTAATTTATAAATTAGAGTCTTCTCTTAAAACTCTACCATTAGGTTTATATATATGTGTATTTTGGAATAAAAAACAATAAAGTTTTGTGTTCAATCCCTATTCTTTAGTTTGCTTCATTTTTTTAGTGTTTCACAAAAAAGTAGTCTAAGAATTAGACTTTTTGGATCTCTTTTTGGATTCATTTTCATACGATTTTCTCCCAAAATCTAATTGGAATTTGATGGAATCCTTGATATAAGATGTTGAGATTCCACAATCACTAAACAAGGGTTTTTGAAGATTCACTGAACTAAAAGGTCTACATTCCCAAATTTATCTCTGCAATTTGTATATGTCGTATTATATGTAATAAGAGTATACACCAAACACAAAAAGTGTAGGCTATATTGTCGTAGTAATCTGTATAAAAATGACTATGTCATTGTGTACACAAGAAGAGTTGCACATCTTTTGTTGAAAATACTGATTATTATTGTTATTATTATTATTATATGATGTCGTTTTGGAGTGGTTCAATGCATTTGATTATTATTATTATATGATGTCGTTTTGGAGTGGTTCAGTGCATTATTTGGTTTGCAATATGGTTGAAGGTTGAGTTCGTTGAATATCTTTAGGTACCTCTTTTGTATTTCTTTAATGATTTATCACTTATTTACTACTTAAAAAAAAGTGATAATTGACGAACTCGTGACGAGGATGCAAAAATGGTGATACATTTTTTTTCACTTTCTCATAACATTGGCATCGGAATGCTTCATGACACAATCAAACGCTTAATTTCGAGGCTCGATCTTCACATGCGTAACGGCTACATTTTTTGAAATGCGAACATAAGCGAACAAAATCTTCATGTGTACTCACTATTGCTCGTGTGTACCTTGAATTCAACACTCCGACATACACATTATCTAAAAAGGCTATTGGGCTACGTCTTGGATTGATCTTTTGGAAAGATTATTCCTTTAGCTCCTTGATAAAAGAAGGGGTTTTGAGTTGTTTTCAAGAGCTTTATGTTTGGTGTTTATTTTTTATTATGACTCTCATCAGACTTTTTGATTCTATGGCTATTTAGGGTGCGATAGGATATGAGAGATGATATACTCTCTATTTTGGTATCCTTAGTTATGATTATATGGTTGATAAAGATAAACTTGTTGATATTGGGAAGAATAGATATGTTAGCTTAAGTTATGACTGATGTTCTGAGTTACTTTTTTGAATGGTATTGTGCTCTTTTGGTTCTTTTTGCAAAATATTTTTGCTATTGTAACCGTTGTCATTTAGACACAACTTTATTTAACATAAGGTTGTATTTTCCTTGTGAAATAAAAAATTAAAATGTTTGAATTTTCAATACATAAATACTAGTTGAAGATTTATCTCATGCAAATACATGTAGATGTAATGCATGATATGATTGAATATGTATAATGAAAAACTTGACTAAAATCAGAATAACTTATAGATAATTATTAATATAGGGAGAGGTGGATATAGATATTGGTTATAAACTTTAGAAGAGATAATACTCACCATTTTCCTCCAAACCTAGAGCCACAAAAGTTAATTAGAATTTTGCTCACTCTCCTATTTGCGTGGTAGCGATTTCAAGTACCTATTGTTTGGGTTAGTGAATATAGTGGCTTTGAATTAATATTTGCACTCCCCTAGAAAGCCCAATAGGCATAAAGAGAAAGGTCGATGCCATGGGTGGAGGTAGGTGGAAGAAGCAATGTGATTAATGCATTCATATATTATGTATAATTGTGAATAATGTATGATTATAAATGCATATATATGTTGGATTAATTTTGATTTCATTGGAATAGTACATTATGCATTTTAAATTGGGTTGCATTCATATCTTATGTATAATTGTGAATAATGTATGATTATGAATGTATATATATGTTGGATTAATTTTGACTTCATTGGAATAGTACATTATGCATTTCAAATTGGGTTATTATTTGTACAGATTTATAACTAAATAAGTGTTGATTTAATTAATATTAATGTATGTATAATGTATATGTATACTAGGAACATATGAATGCGTATTATTAACACCAACTTAGATAAGTATTTATTTAATTGAGAATGATTATAATTTGTAAGTAGATTGGTAAGGCATGCTAATATTATTGATAGTTACTTGTTCAAAATGAATGTCTTCATTGTTTTTCTATTATTGGTATTTGTTGGTTCATAAATATATATATATATAGTTAATGGTGTGAGTATAAGAAAAAATATACAAAATATTTATATTTATATGTTTTTATATTTAAGTTTTTTTTAGGTTGGCAATAGTTATTATATATATATAAAAGAATGAGTGTTATTCCATAATATAGGAATATGTATTAATTGGATATAAAAGAAATTATTTGTGTGACATTAAAAAATGTTTAGAGAATGTATAAATAGTGGTAGCTTAATGGGAGGAGAGGACATAATGGTTAATTAATATAGTGTAATGTTAAAAAAAAGGAATAGAGAGTTAAAGTGTAAGATGGAAAGTATTTTAAACCTATGAAAAAAAGATGAAAATAGTTTTAGTTCAGCAACATAATAATAAAAGAAATTACTTAGGTTTTAGGTTTTTAAGTAAGAGAATCAAAGACTTTAAAAGGAGAAGATGAAAGTTAATAAAGATCAATGTGCAATAAATTATAAGTTATATGTATTTTGTTTTCAACTCCTTGATTCCATTCCTTATTTTAAGATCATATATTATATAACATTGAGTACTTTTAGCATGGGTTCAGGTTTGTCTCTCAATTTGCATAAGTCTTGCTTTAGCTATAATTGTAGTGATGTGTCTTTAACAGGTCAGATTCATCATCTATTTTCTCTCAAGATGTCTCATATTAATAATGGCTTGAAGTATTGCGGATATTTTCTCAAAACTAACAAATATAAGAAGTCGGACTGGAAATGGCTTTTAGTGAAAATCCAAAGGAAATTGGATAGTTGGACTTCAAGATGGATGTCTCTTGGGGGGATCTTAATGCTTATTACTTTGGTTCTATAGTGTGTTCATGTTTATTGGTTTTCGTTGCTCCATATCTCGGAAGTGGTGATTGAAGGGATCAGAAGAATTTTCTTTCGTTTTCTTTAACGTGGAAAATAGAAGAAAGCTACATTTCACTTAACTAGCTAGGAGATTCTTTCAAGGTCTAGAGAGGATGGTGGCTGGGGGATAAAAAATATTGTCCTTTTTAACAAGGCCCTCTGTGCCAAAAGTATTTGGCGGGCTCTTTTTATTGAAGGTATGTGGGGAAAGATTATTAGAATTTAATATATGTATAGTTTACCATTAAACTTACTTGTTGTGAGCTGGATTCTCCCAGAAAGCCAAAGTGTCGACGATTTGGTGCAGTTTGTTGCGGAAGTTGTTGATTATATTATCTCTGATCTTTGTTGGAAGGTGGGTAGAGGAAACCAAATATTCGTGGGAATTGATCCAATGGTGGGCATAGGGGAAAATTTCTCTCTTTCTCATAATTTTATATGTCACCTTCAAGCGAGAAGCATTTTTTCTCCCAACCATATTTATTCTGAGGAGGAGGCTTATATGCCTCGTTGGATTTCTTCGCGGGATCTAAATCTTCATGGGGAGTTGGCTTTGGAATGGGATGATTATGTTAAATGTCTAATTTTAGCAGGAATTACTCTTTTGGATGCTAGTGATCAGTTTGTTTGGCTTCTCAATAAGCAGTATGGAAACATTTCAGCCAAATTAGCCTACAATTCTCTTGTTCAGAAGCATTCAGTTCGTGTGGATTATTGGTGGGTACCAAGGATTTGGAATGGCAAGATACCCTTGTTGGTTATGCTTTCATCATAATGTTCTTACCTGGGATGCTCTCCAGAAAAGGGGAGTGTGGGGCCCTGGCAGATGATGTTTATGTTTCAATGCTTTTGAAATGGTGGAACATTTGTTTGGAGCCTGTCTTTTCTTTCAGGATGGTTTCCATCATTTTTGTGGGCATTTGAATCTTTTGATCGGATGGGATAAGTTGAGTAAGGAAGAGAATATCAAATTACGGTTGAAGTCTTCTTCTTTCATATAAAATAAATACATATGTAAAATATTGATAAAATAGTCATATGACGACGATACAAAAGTCATTTACACTCACTTTCACCAATTTTTATTTCAACATGGTAAAATATTTTCTAAATTTATTTAGGTAGAAAAAATCAATATATATATATATATATATATATATATA
>LPNX010942485.1:0-12500 GCA_001517045.1 Pseudotsuga menziesii
TTAAACCTCATAAAAGTAAAACAACATTTTTTATTATCTATCATAACGTTTCATTTTTTATTATCTAGCATAATTTTATATGGTTAATTATGTTTTCAAAATGCTATCAATTTTAATTTATAGTCTTCTTACAAAATGTTAAGGTATGTGTACTCCTAGATAAGTGGCTTAGGGGTAGGTGGTTGTTATTATATATGTAATAATGAAGATTTCTCTCCAACTTGATTGAAACTTTCATACATGATTGAAGAGTGGGTAGATGAGTTTTCCTCAAAGGGGATGGCTTTGCTTTCTTTCCATTTCTTCGCTATTTCTTATATTGGCATAGTGTTGTCCCAATATGGGGCCCCGCCCTCCCTTTTGGATCCTTTTCCCTAGCCTTTACTCCCTTCCATTAGAAAATAAGTTAGTTTAAAGTGAAACTCCAAGAAAGAGGTGGGTAACATTTTAGGAAGAGAATTGATTTTTTAACTCTGTTAATGGAAGAATTAACCCACCCACCTACCAAGCATAAAAATTACCTAGGGAAATTTAGACACTTTATTTTTTTGTTATGGGATTTAAAAGTTAGAGGCACTTGCTAATTCTATCATGTAGATGCCATGGACATGGAGCTACGGATTCTGGTAAGATGTTATTTTCAGTTTTTTTTTTATATATTTGATAATAATCTAAAAATAAATTTTAATCAAATGTGTTTTTTAGCAAACATGAAATTAATTTTTGTTATTTTGATATTAAGCTACACTAACACTTGTGACTAAACAAAGGCGTGAAAATAGGGTTTGTTGTGGGAGGTTCCCAATCCCACTTTATACACTTCCAATACTTCAAAGCTACAATTTATAGGTCTTCTTCACAATTTTTTTAAACGATTTATTTGGTATATGTTAAAACTTAGACACATTTTATTATTCTTGTAATCTTAGTAATTGGTTGAAACAATTACTTTTACTCATGTAAAAAATACTTTCTAAACAAGTCTGAAGTTAAAATTGGTTTCTTCTATAGACAAGGGAAAGTGAATGACACAAAGAGGCCTAAATAGGAACTCGTTCCCAAAAAATAGTTTTTACCATAACAATTTTTAAATATTTAAATAACTATGTCAAATTATCTAAGTTTGACTTATTCCATTTTTATAAAATTAAAATAGAATGAATTACTTATATTAGAAAAAGTAATCCTTTTAGTTAGAAATGAAGCAAAACACAAGAAATTTATTTTATTATATTCTCAAGATCATCATGGATAATACATAGACAACTCCACTTCTGTGAAAGATTTTCTTAAACTTTGTTTGATAATAAAGGAAGCTGGGAGAACATCATACTACAAAGGGCATATTATATTTATCTGGTCTTTCAGCTATATTCCTATCATTGAAGTATTAATCATTGAAGTATTAATATGAAATAGAAGGTCACAATTTCAATTACATAATTGATTTAACATGTTAACTTTGAAAAATTTAGTATCTTGAAGTAGATGTAGTGTGAATAATCTCTCGAAAGGATTCTATGCTCCATGTATTGTTTAGTTCCTATGTTTATCACTTAATGTACTTCATATGGATAATGTGTTCTGTTCTATGATTGATATAAAAAAACATGAATAAAAATTAAATTCTTCAATAAAAACCATTATTATCTAAGTATAATGTTTTAATAATACTTCATTGTTAAAGGGTTATTTTTTTCCAAAACTTTGTGTGGTGGCTAGATGAAAGCTCAAAACGTAAAAAAAAAATAGTTTGAAAGGTAAATATTAAATGAAATTCCAACACTGTTGTATGTTACTTCATTGTAAGTAGACTTAAATGAATAAAATGGGAATCTTTACTTAGCTTATCCACCACAACCATAATCAAGTCACTTTGTTTATCATGTTTAGGTAACCTTATTATGAAAGAATCCATATGGATGTTGATGTTCAGCTTTTACTTCCTGACATTCAATAGTTTTAGCTAAGTATTCTGCAACTTCATTTTTCATATTAGTCCAAACAAAGTCTTTTCTTCTCATGGTAATCATTTTCGGATTTCCAAGATGTCCTAAATACAGTATTTTATGTAATTCATTATAATGATTAATTTAGTTTCTTCTGAGTCGGGTATATATAGGCTTCTTTTATGTACTAACATTCTTTTTTGTTCAAACTAAATTCTACTTTTACATGATTTGTTTCAATATTTGTTGTCTTTTCTTTTAATTTTTTATAATACGTATCAAACTTTATTATTTTTTCAATTTTATCTTCCAAATATGTCTCATGTATGCTACTTCGAGTTACATATAACATATTTGCATGACATCTTAAGTCATCTGCGACTTTATTTTATTTTCCCTTAATATGTTTATCGTAAAGTCGTATTCAATTAAAAAGGATAACCACCTAGCATGTCTAGAATTAAGGTTTTGTTGATCGAATACATATTTTAGACTAATATTATCAAACATTAATAAAAATGTTCTTCTTATAAGATAGTGTCTCTATATCTTAAGCGCATGAATGATAGAAGCTAATTCTAGATCATGAGTGGAATAATTATTTTTGTGTTCTTTAATATTTCTAGACTCATAAGCTATAACATAATTTTCTTCAATTAATACCCCTCCTAAACCTTCTTTGCATGTATCCATACATACGACAAAAACTTTGTATGGATCAAAATTTTTTAGGATACAAACTATTGTTAATAAGTGTTTTAATTTATTATAACTTTCTTCACATTTTTCATTCCAATATAATTTCTTACCTTTGGTTTGTAATGAAGTTATAGGATATGGAACCTTAGAAAATCCTTCAATGAATTAATGATAATAGCGAGTAATCCCCTTAAAAGATATTATATTAGTTATTTTTTTAGGAACCGTCCATTCCATGATAGATTTAATTTTGTCAGGATCTACTGACATTCCTTCTTTAGACACCACATGTCCTAAATATTGAATTTTATCCTTGAAAAACTCGCATTTTTTAAACTTGGAAAATAATTGTTTTTCTCTTAACACTTGTAAAACTATTTTTAGGTGTTCTGCATGTTCTTGTTTATTCTTAGAATAGATTAATATGTCGTCGATAAATAAAAGTACAAATTTATCTAAGCACTTACTTAATATGATGTTTATTAAACACATAAAAGATGCCAGAGCATTTGTCAATCTAAAGGGCATCATGAAAAAATCCTAATGCCTGTATCTAGTTCTAAAAGTTGTTTTAAAAATATTTTCTTTCTTAATCCGTACTTGATAATATCTAGATCTCAAGTCTATTTTAGAATATGGGTCAGTGCAAGAAGATGAGGGACCTTTTAGATGCAATCCTAGTTTTCAAAAACATGATCACATTACCAAAAAATACAACACGTTTCTGCTACATAGCACTTGATATGGTTCAACCCGAGCCTGACATGTCATGGGACATGTAGGATAGGAAACCATATCGCGTACACGTTATATAACTACAAAATGAGCTCGCGATTTGTAGTTATAAAATGCGTACGCAATTTGGAAAACAAAAAATAATTTATATACACAGGCTCGAAACCCGCGACCTATTTTACCTATCAGGAACGCAAAAACGATGACCATTTGGAGCATTTTGGAGCAATTTAAGTTCTTGGGATTGTTGGAGGAGATGATTTAGTTGGGGAGGAGGAGATTCCACTAGTGAATTATCATCCAACAAGGTAATTCAATCACCTGAAGCATTCCTTTTTGTTAATTTTTAACCTATAATTGTGTTTTTTAATATAATAATCAACCTGACAACTCCCAAGCTAATGTTTGATGGATTCAAGCTAAAAGAGGCTATAATAATAAAAAACATCATGTCTAATAGATATTCAATGTTCCAAAAGGCTAGAAATATATAAAAAACAACACAAGTATAGAGTGTGTGTGGAAGGAGGCTAAGATTATAAGTCAAGGGTTTTAACAGTTGAAAAAACAACATATAACTACATTCAAATTAAAGAAAAATAAAGATAGAAAGCCCACATCATAATGAGATTGAGAGGCATAAACAAAAATGAACAAAAAACACTATAAGAGAGACAAAAAATTACTATTGAGTAGGGTTCTAAACAACACATATCTCATAATTCTCCACAATATGTGAAAGAGAGTAATGGACAAGCTAGCTTATGTTCCAATTACAATAAAATCCCTAGATATTACACACCAATTGGTAGAACTAACATAAAATTATGGTATAAGGCACAAGGTGTAAGAAACCCATGTTAGCAAACACAAGAACATGAATTCTGCTTCTTTTATCCTATAAACATAATAAATATAATTTGGAACATGTGAGACCCTAGGTCTCCCTAAGATCCCTAGATCTAGAAAAGACATAAATGAATTTACTCAAACTGTCTATGCCCCTGCATCACTAGATTTATCAACCATTTTTTAAAATAGCAAAAACAATTGGTAATATATTTCTACATATCGAGTCTCTAAGCTCATCTGCAACCAATTGTAGTCCAGTCCACAAATTCTCCATTTTCCATGTAACTTTTGGTTGGTTTCCATGGTTATACAACAATGGAAATGGTAAACACCCATGAACTACCTAGAGTGTGTCATGAGAGTGTTCCCAACCATGATCGAGTCAACTATATTTAGAGGATATGGTGGCAGCCATGTATCACCCCTTTTCTTGCCTCACATGTCCTAATAGTCCCTTGCCCCTTTCTTTTACATATCCAAGGGACGTAAAGGCAAAAACATGTCAAAATAACCCTCCTAAATTCAAATAATTTTAAACCCAAGTGTGCATGGAAAAGTCACCAATGAGGGTGAAGAAGTCCCTTAACTTCTAGAAAGAAGTTGAATGAAACTCACTATTTAATTGTTAAATGTTTAATTTTAAGTTTTAAATGTATGTAAGTGAATGCCATTAAATTTCTTACTTGAGTTTTCCTTAATTTACATTTTCAATTTTGAAGAGATGTCATTATATACCATGTATATGTTTCTAATGATTTCCTTATTGATTTTTTTATTGCAGTTGCGGCTATCGACACCAATGCTGAAATAATGATTGAGCTTGCCCACTTGAGAGGTCTCAGTACTGCTTTTAGTGGTGGTGATAGGATTCCATGTTCACTTGCATCCACTTTGGATGCAATTGTTGAGACTATTACATTGTCAAGCAGCATACTATATGATATTACATCATATAGAGAAAGAAAAAGACAAGGGTATGCTGATGGGATTGGCTACAGTGCACCAAAAAAGTTGAAAATTACCAAAGAGCATATATTTTCATTGTTTAGGGAACCTCGCACGAGGGAAATCCCAAATGCAAATAGGCCACATATTTCTATCGAGTGGTGCACATATCAGCAATTTGTTGATAACTGGATGGAAAAATGGTATATGGTTTTTGATATGCCACCACACAACAACAGGGAAATTCCCTTGTATTTCTTTTGGAAGATGTATGAAGAGTTTGTGTTGGGTAAAAACGTAAACTATTTTGATATATTGGTGTTTCAGGGGATCGGTGGGGGGATGCCCCAAACCCAACTCAATGTCAGGCTTCGAGACGTTGATCACCCTATCCATGCACCTCACAGGAAGTTTCCTAGGCTAGATGTCCCACCTGTACATCATGTTATTCCAAAGACCTGTGATGCATTTTTGAGTTTGGCACAGGCCGTTGTTCACCATAGCACTATGGCTCAACATATGGGTGAGGAAGGGACACATGTCCCTGGTGTGGTACATACACCAAGTTGTCATGGTGCAGGATCATATTCTAGTGCAGTACCACCCACTAGTGCAGTACCCCCATCTACTGTAGGACCATCTACTAGTGCAGCACCATCAACACATTCCCAGCCTACTTTTGAGCCTCACAAGTGCACATCGTGTGGTCGTCCCTGCTATGGTCTTTCGTCAAATGTTGTCTTCAGTGGGTTTTTGAGTGATGTATGTATATGGTTAATTGTAATAAATTATTCATTTATTTTCCTCTTTGTACACACATGTATAGTTTGAGCTAATATATTAATTTTGTGAACTTGCAGTTGACGGTTTATGCCAGCAGTGACGCCCCAGAGTTTAATGTTCCACACTCTACAGAGGGGCATGACATTCCATCCACTGATCCCTTGGTTGGTGGAGAGATTCCTATAGCACCCATTGCCGTATCTCACACCGAGTTAAACATTTTAAAATTTCATTTTTTTAATACTTGTTAATTTGTTAATTTCCACATACTGTACATGTTAGTTCACTAATGTTATCTACGGTCTAATATTTACAATTATTAAACTTGCAGATGCCAGATCCTTCACGGGGGAAAGTAGTGATGGAGGTAGGATCCATGGTCGTATCGACCAAGGAAATATCTAGGCATGACATTCCATCCACTAATCCCTTGGTTGGTGCAGAGATTCATATAGCGCCCATTGTCGTATCTCACACCGAGGTAAACATTTTAAAAATTTCAGTTTTTAATACTTATTAATTTTTTAATTTCCACACATTGTACATGTTAGTTCACTAATGCTATCTATGGTCTAATATTTATAATTATTAAACTGGAAGATGCCAGATCCTTCATGGGGGAAAGCAGTGATGGAGGTAAACATTTAAAAAATGTCATTTTTTAAATACATGTATGTTCGTTGAATCATGCATGTCTAACTACATGAACTCTTGCTGACTATAGGAACCAACCAAAACACCTGGACCATTTCCTGGAGTTGTATCTCCTCATAGGCCATATGTGAGCAAGGGTCATGTGTATATGAGGCGGCCTACTCCTAGAAAGAGTCAATTTTTCCATGACCATGGAGATAATGATACCATGGTAATTTGTATATCCTTCGATGATATTTCTTGGTTAACTTGAAATCCAATGCATAAAATGTTTTGTTAATGTTTGATTTGCATGTTTACTACATTAGGAGCCAGATTTTACTATTGAAAACCTTGCAGGGATGGTTGATGCATCAGTCAGTGCTGCATCTATGATGGTAACAAGTCACACAGAGGTACAACTATTTCAACATGATCATTACATAGTTTATTATTGTTGTTGTATGTTTATTCATGCATGTCTAACTATTTCAACATTTGGTGATTGTAGCCACTAGCAATAGGAGTTATTGATGCAGCAGTCAATGTGGTATCTACAATAACAACAAGCCACATAGATGTACAACTATTTGAACATGATCTAGACATAGTGTGTTATTGTTTTCTATTGTTTATTCATGCACATTTCTAACTATTTCAATATTTGGTGATTGTAGCCACCACCACCACCAGTAGTTCCTACCCCATTTGCTTCAACCATGGATGTGACCATCCTTGATATTCAACCAACAGCTCCATCTGCTACATAAGAAACACAATCCCCTTTGTCACAGTCTCTCACTAAGGTGAGATGTCCATTAATGACCAATTGTTTCATGCAATGTCCATTAACATTTTGATAATTGTTGAGTTAATTTAGATACGGTATTTTATTGAGCTAATGTATTAGTACATAGTTAGTTGAATTTAACAATTGATATTTAATTTGTAGGATCCAGAGATGCACATTGGTCCTAGAGTTGTGCCTACAGGATCAACCTCTAGAAATAACAAGAGGAAGCTTGAGTTTTGATGTGTCTTATGGGATATGTACATTTTGATACATGTACATGTGGCTTGGACAGTTTTGGATACATGTACTTTTGGAGACATGTACATGTGGCTTGGATAGTTTTGGCTACATGTACATGTGGCTTGGATAGTCTTGGATAGTTGTGGAGACACATGTACTTTTGGTTACTTTTGGATATATATGTACTTTGGGATACTTTTGGATATATATGTACTTTTGGAGACATGTACATTGACATTTTAGTTATAAATGAATGATACATTTCACTTTGAATTTGTTCTTTGGTTTCCATATGTTCTTGTGTCAATCTATTTTATTGATTTGTGAGGATTATCTATTAATTATGAATGCACTATGTCAAAAGAAAAAACTATTATATTTAAAGGTTTCAATGATCTCAATACATGCACACGAAAGTCAAAGTTATTGCCCATGTAATTTAATAAATATAAGTGCAATACAATGTATTACAAGGTTTCAATGAACTCACTACTTGCACACCAATTGGATATATCTAATTAAAAATTGTGAGTTTGGATTCATTAAATTACAAGTTAAGTCAATGCTCAAGTGTAATTTAATAAAACTAGGTGCAATACATGCTTCACATTTCATCAACAACCAACAACACTATTCAACAAACCTCATGCACCCAATGACTAATCACTCAGCATTAAAGGAACTACAATAGAATCCAAATACTGAGAACCAACTTCGTGAATCAACATGATTTGAAGCATAAGTCCACCAAATTTGAAAAAGTTTAGTTCGACATTAGATTGATTCTAAATTGAGTTATGACAGTAAGATAAGATTATGGTTAGGATTAGGGTTTCCTTGGTAGACTTATGGTTATGCACCATGCATGTTAAACAATAAAACCTAGTTAGGGATAGGGTTTTCCAAGTTTGGACTTTTTTGGCATGAAATGAATTGTCCATCTTTGGCCCTCATTGGCATGACTGCATTGTCCCCTACAGAGTGAAACCCTAGATTCAAAAACCATCGTAGACAGAGGTCACTAGGAAATGGACAGAAGGGAGCACCCCCCCTGCTAAAATAACACATCACGAATCCAACGGAATCAATGGTTCATTAATTGGAGGGCCGAGCATCAATCTATGGCGAGTTGCAGGTCACCTCCAAATACCGTTCAGGGACACCTGGTGGACTTGTTCCCGATGCGCAAAAAACCTCACAAAGTTTCAATTTTGAATTCCGTCAAATCCTGCTACCGTGTTCAGGCATGGGAAATATGGAAATGACAACCACATCCCCACCATCTGTGGCTTTCCATCTTTGGCCCTCGTTGGTGTGACTACATTGTCCCCTACTGAGCGAAACCATAGCTTTAGACACCACCCTAGATGGAGGTCATCGGGAAATGGATAGGAGAGAAAGGCACCCCCCTAGCTAAAATCCCATGTCACGGATCCAACAAAATTGACGGTTCGTCGATCGGAGGTCCGAGCATCGATCTATGGCGAGTTGCAGGTCACCTCCAGATACTGTTCAGGGACACCTGGTGGACTTGGCCCTAGTGCGCAAAAAACCTCACGGAGCAACAATTTTGAATTCTGTCAACTCCTGCTAGCGTGTTTGGGCATGGGAAATATGGAAATGCCAACTGCATCCCCACCGTCCATGGCTTTACAGCTTTGGCCCTCGTTGGCATGACTGCATTGTCCCCTAATGAGCGAAACCTTAGCTTCAGAAACCAACATAGATGGAGGTCATTGGGAAATGGACAGGAGGGAGAGACCTCCCCCAACCAAAATCCCATGTCATGAATCCAAGAAATCGATAGTTCATCGATCAGAGGCCTGAGCATCGATCTATGGTGAGTTGCAGGTCACCTCCAGACACCATTCAGAGACACCTGCTGGTCTTGGGCTCGGTGCTCAAAAAACCTCATAGAGCCGCAATTTTGAATTTCGTTAACTCTTGTTAGCATGTTTGGGCATGGGAAATATGGAAAAACCAACCGCATCCCCACCATTCGTGTCTTTCCAGCTTTTTCCCTTGTTGGCATGACTGCATTGTCCCCTACTGAGAAAAATCCTAGATTCAGAAACCACCGTAGATGGAGGTCATCAGGTAATGGACAGGAGGGAGAGGCCCCCCCCTAGATAAAATTCCACATCACAAATCAAACGGAATCGACAGTTTGTCGATCGGATGCCCAGGCATCGATCTATGGCGAGTTGCAAGTCACCTCCAGATACCATTCAGGGACACCTAGTGGACTTGGGCCCAGTGTACAAAAAAGCTCACAGAGCCGCTATTTTGAATTTCGTCAACTCCTGCTAGCATCTTTGGGCATGGGAAATATGGTAATGCCAACCACATCCCCACTGTCTGTGGCTTTCCATCTTTGGCCCTCATTGGCATGATTGCATTGTCCCCTACTGAGTGAAACCCCAGTTTCAGAAATGATCGTAGACCGAGGTCACCAGGAAATGGACATGAGGGAGAGGCCCCCCCCTAGCTAAAATCCCACGTCACGAATCCAATGGAATCAACGGTTCATCGATCAAAGGCCCAAGCATTGGTCTATGGCGAGTTGCAGGTCACCTCCAGATACCGTTCAGGGACACCTGGTGGACTTGGGCCTAGTGCACAAAAAACCTCACGGAGCCGCAATTTTGAATTCCGTCAACTCCTGCTAGCGTGTTTGGGAATGGGAAATATGGAAACCCCAACTGCATCCCCACCTCCTATGTCTTTCTACGCATCAATGACTTAATGTTACTTTTGAGTTGTCGAGGTGTCATTGCTAGTATGTTGTTTTGTTTCATGATTTTTACAATACATGATCAATGAGAAACATGAGGTAATGAGTTTATTGTTATATTTTAATTGGAAATTAAACTCCTTAATAAAACCGTATATTTTAATTGAAAATTAAAATATCTCAATTTCAATTACACCAATGACCCAACATGTCAGCCTCCCAAAAATTTCTATTATGCATTACATGAAACATTAACCTTTTGAAAGCATGAGAGGTTCCAAATTTTGTTTGTTTATTAAGTTTATCACTTAATATCTTCACATGCATGATGTTTACCTACTTCACATGCATAATGTTAGCACATGTTACTTTTGAATATCTTAGTATTTTTTTGCTTTCTTTCCCTGGGACTATTTCATAGTTGATATATTTGAAACTTTTCATGTCTGTAACCATATTCCCAAATTCATTGTCTCCAGTCTCGTGCATACATTGGCTCAATAATGCCATTCTAGCATAGTTGGAGCAAGTTCCATCCAAACAAGATTTTGCATAGCAAGTTTGCCCCTCAGGCCTATTGCACATGATACTATGAATGGATTCTCTTGATGAGGTCGGAGGTATTGTCAAGGAGCAATCCTCCACATGGTTAGTATGCAACACATGACGAATGTACAAAAATGTTTCATAGTAATATTCATATTCTACATGGTATCTACAACAACAAGTGTTATGAAGAGTATTTATTCTAACATACCAGGGCTTACATTTCTCAAAAGATCTTTGCCCCAAATTCAATTGTCTATGTTCATTCCTAAATTTCTCTTATAGTTATGTCTGTGTTATATGGAGAAGATGATTAATATGTGGTTCATGGTCCTTTGAACCCCTTCTCCTTTTTAGTACATCCTTCCGGTTTGAATAAGGCCTTGTGTGATCATGTCAAAAACTCTGCACTAGTCCCTTTACTGCATCAACTAGCTTCATATTACGATGTGGAAACCGACCAATAAAGGCCCAAAAATCTATCTGGGCGGTTGTGTCAAGATGTTCTCTTCTAATAGAATACCTACGGAGGGTTTTTACATTCAAATTAACTAGTTTAGATGTAGGCTTCAGAAAACAAAGGACCCTAGTGTTCCTATTTGCAATTGCTTGTGACAACACACAATGAGCCGCATTGCGGTCCTTTGACCGTGTGTTCTTACCAATTTTACCAAAGGCATCTACTAATATTTTAACTATATGAGAACGTGGTCCAAAAGTATTTATCATCTTTATCCCTAATGATTTCCTAACAGTATTCATGCCCCTATATTTTAACAATGATAAAAATAATCGACATTTATCTCCATCACATTTAGAAAAAAAATATTTATTTAGTATCTGTTGAGTTTGATAAGCAATACTACGTTTAGATAGCGTACCTTCAATGGAATTGAGGAGTCCTTCATCAACTTGTATACGCTTCAGAGTTCTTCGACGTGTGCTTTCTAATGGAGGTAAGCGGGTTGGATTTCTATCATCTAGTGCATCAACAATATGCTCTGGCATTTCAGTAGCAACTTGTTGTCCTTCATTCTCTTCCTGGTAGTTGGATGGTGGAATTCCAACATCCTCATCGATGATCCGGATAATATTTTCTTCTTGAACAGTAGGCTCCATGTCCAACGCCTCTTCAATAGTAGGCTCCATGTACAAAACCTCTCCATGAGCTTCGTCTTGAGATGGTAACTTATCACTTTGACTTGATGTGGGATTTGAAACATCCCCTAATGAGCACCTACGTTTTGCTTCTTGAATACTTCCATGGGGTGCTTGTTCAACAACTATTGTGGAAATTGAAGGTCCCTCTAGTGAATGCTTCCTTTTTTCTTGTGCTGGATTAATAGGATGAACCGTCGTATCCTCTATAATTGGATTTGGATTAGTTTCCAAATAAAGCCTCTGATTCATCATATCTATTCTTTTCTTTTCTTTCTCTTCTTCGATGACTTCTTGAGGTCTCTTCTTCCTTGCTGATTTTCTTCCTCGGTTACGTACATTCCCCATCACCACAATGATCAATTCAATATAGTTTGTTTTTGTTGCTCCTCAATTACAATCTTTCAAACCTTTAACTTGCTTTATAACTATG
>LPNX010942485.1:22500-34268 GCA_001517045.1 Pseudotsuga menziesii
AATATTTTAGAATTGGTATGTCATCCAATTTGACTTGATTACTTTTTTCTCTGTCATCTATTATGTGAACTACAAATACCGTGCAACCTTTGCAAACATATATTTTCATTTGTAAAGTTGAAATTTAACTTATAGTGGTTTTCCTTGGAATCCCTTTTACGATAATAGTATTACTTTCTTAATGTATAGATGAAAATGTTTTATCATAACAATTTAAAATCACTATATTATTCTCTAACCAATCCATTCCTATCAAGATATCATAATATCCTAAGGATAGAATATTTAAGTAAACTTGTGTATTAAAACAATTCAGATTAAATTCACAACATTTCACAAAATTAGTTACTTTTCGTTTCATTCCCATAGCAAGTTGAACTAACCAAGAATTTTCAATTTATTCTGCTATAGTTTACATAACTCTACAATTCTTGGTGCAATATAACTTTCACTTGCACTTGTATCAACTAATATAAAGATTGGTTTATCTTTTAACATACCTTTGATTTATACCATAGATTTTTGATGATATGCTTTCATGTTCTCCAAAGTTGCATTGATTCTGGGCATGCTCCTTGCTATATCTCCTACAATAGTGTCCTCTTGAATTGTATGCACATTGTTAAGATTTTTCCTTCTTACAAAACAATATTTTAAATAATGTGGTTGACCGCATTCCTAGAATTTTAACGATTATGTTTGTGCAACATTCTTATTATAAGCAGTGGGCACTTCCCTTTCTTTCATTGCATTAGCATTATGTTGTTTATTGCACCAAAGAGGTGCATTATACAACCTAGTAGGGTGAGGCATGTAATTCCTTCCATGCACATCTTAGAGATGACACATGTTCTTTATAAAAAAATAAAAAAAGTTATAAAAATAACGTGTCGGCTAAATTTAGATTTAAAATATTTTTAGAACCACATATATAAAACTACAAATTAAAACCATAAACATTCCATTCACATTTACACTCTAAAAATGGGGTTTCCAGTTAGAGAGATTTGATCACTTTCGACGCTTGGTAGATACTTTTTAAGATGGATCTACGCTGGTTATTTTTAAAATTACTTCATTGGTAACCTCGATAATTATTTCTTGAATTTTTATAAAATTTTGTGCCTTTCTTTTTCTGTCAAAAACTTTCATATTTTTTATTTTTCCAATTACGTATACTTTATCTTTTGTTTTTATGTTGGTCATAATAGAAATTTTCTTTTATCATAGACTCCTCTAGAGTTTTTGAATTATCATATTTGATTCTCTCTTTAAACATACAAGGAAAATAGCCAAGAAAACATCGAATTTTTGTTTTTCATCAATAATATATGGTACATAATGTAACAAAATTAGAAACTTACTAGATAATTCCTTCATCGTCATTACCCCCTATCTCAACTCATAAAATTCTTTAGCTTTTTTGTCATAATATTGTTCTTATAAATATTTTCTTTTAAAGTAATTCTTGAAAAATTTCCATGTTACATACCGTTCTTTAATGTTATTTATAGTTATTATGTCTTGCCACCATATATAAACTTTCCCAATTAAATTGTAGATTGTCATTTTCTCCTTTAGCTCATCTAAATAGTTATAGATCTGAAAATACTTTTCCATTATTAAAAGTCAAGCCTATGCTTATTCTCCTTTTTCAATTTCTCCATTGAACATAAGAGGCTTAATCTTTTTAAATTCACTAGTAATTTCTTCACATGGATTATATTTCTTTTTAGGTTGATTACTATCGCTACTTTCACTAGAATATTTGTATTTTCCTTTACTTTGTTTATCTTATTCTTCACTTGAAAACATAGTCTCATTATTAGAAAATTTTGATTTTCTTACCTTATGTTTATAAGGTGCATTCCTTGTTATTTCTAACTCTCGTCCAATATTCTTTTCTTCTTCATGATTATGTATTTTAGTTAATAGGACATTATTTAGTTATTCTTGTGATTTTATGATGCATTCATAATATTGTTTAATAGTTTGCAATTCTACTTTTAAATAGTTTATTGTATGTAGGATTTCAGATTGATTATCATTCATACTTTCATTTAAATTCACCCATATATCACCATCTCTAATATTTCCTTCTTCTATGTTTTCTCGTTCTTTAGGATGGGATTCTCCTTCAGTGGACATTTCAACTTTGGCCATTTTTCCTACAAAATCAAGGTTATTTTCTCTTGCTGAATATAAAGAGAATCAAAACATAAGACAAGTTAGTTTTTCTCATTTGTTTATGTTTAAGTGTTGGGCCTTTTCAGGCCAAGTATTGTAAATGTTCTTTGATATCATTACGTCACAACCCCAAAAATACCAAATTAAAAAAAATTATATGTTTACTCTTTGACTTACAAACATAATCTCATTTATTTAGTTTTACTCGATTTTGTTTTCAATTCCTAATTTTATTTTGTTGCATGTTGGCTGTGTACCGATATTTAGCTTGGGATTTCTAATCCACCAAGGTAAAATAATTTGCATACACTTGCGGTTTCTTAGCAAGGTATTTGATGACAAGGTCTGTGTTCATTCTACACACTAAGGTTAGGACCATAAGGATTATCCTTAGTCCTAAGTCTTGGGTCAATGCAAATATTAGTACTAATACAAATCTTTACAAGAATAAGGATTTGTTAAGGTTTGTATGGATTAACCCTATATTTTATATAAGGTTTAAACCCACCTTATGCTAACCTTTTTCTTTAAATTTTGTTAAGGTTATAAAAAAATTATAAACCATCCATACGATGGTATAAAATATCATTTTGACTTTATGTTTGTAAACATGCGGTAGTTTGAAAATGGTTCAAAGGTTTGCAAAGGATCGAAGTAACTGTTCGACAACTTGCAAGGTTTAGACACCAAGTGGAAGGTTTTTAATGCTACACTTTGTGTGCTAGAACTCGTGGCATACGAGTAGATAGTGAAACCTGGGTTGTTTAATGCTCTATTGCAGTGCCTTCATTGCACTTTTGGGCCTCGATTTTTGCAACTACATCACATCCTTACACTTCTTTGTTACCTTATAAGCTCTACATCATTGGATGCTTTTTATTGGGCCTCATTACTTTTAGAAAGTGAAAATATTAACTATATTATAAACCCCAATCTTTGGTTGTTGAGAAAGTTATTTGCTAGTTTTTGTTCCCATGTTCGTTTCGCATAACACCCTACTAAGGGTTTTTACTTTACTGTGGTTGTTATGCATCTTCCTGGCGTGAACATATGTCTTTTTTCTCTGGACATGAAGCTCATGCTTCTCACTTGAGATCGGCCAGAGATCTTCAATTAACATTTAGTGAACTAGTTTTTATTTTGAAGACTATAAGGGTGTAGATTTAGATGAGTCGAGCTCTGTCTCTTCTTCTTTGGCTATGCATTTTTCTTAAATCCTTCTCTTCTTTCTTTATGTGGAAGGATTGATGGTTTTCCCTCTGCATTCTATTTTTCATGTTGTGTATTTCTTCAAATAAGGGGAAGCTATCATTTTTCAAGGTAAGTTACACTACTCTATACAGTTTTTGCATGCATATAAAAATTATCATGGTATTTAAAACTAAAAAGAGAAAATTCTTGCACCAGGTTTTACAATGGTGTACTTGCTGAAGAAGAACCGTGGTACCCTTAAATAGTTATACAGTAAGAGTTATTGGTCTTCACTAGTGTTATATTTCATTATTGTAATGCAAATTAATATTTCTCATTCCATTTCTAGAACGCTACAGGTGAAGGTGAGGAGGAGGAAAGGTAAATATAACTTGTTTTTCATTCAGTTCAGTTATGTTTGAACTCTCAATTTGGCCAAATAATTACTTCGAGATGTTGTTGCAGTTCGGGTTATGGTGATTTCCTTAGACCTTTGACCTTCTTTGCAGCATATATTTTGATTTTAAACTGTAAGTATTTACTCATTTCGAGGTTTATGGTTTTACCCTTCACATTATCAGTTCACGACAATAATTGGAATAAAACTTGTATGCAATGTTATTGAAGACCTGAGTGGTTATCTTAATTATTTTCGACTGTATAAGCTAAAAGTTTCCCACAAGTGAATTTTGGAAAGGAAATCAATTTAATTTTTGTTATTCTTGGCTAGTGGGTCTTAAATCTTTAAATATTAATGAGGTTTAAGATTCCTCTAGAGCATTCGATTCTTTGCATTTGGTAAGTGTTACACTTAGATTTACATTGTTAAACATTGTTATTATTTTTCTTCACTCTTTCAATTCTAACTCATTTTTTTATGTGCATGGAGATCAAATGTTTGCATGAATATTCCTAAGATTTGCATAGAGTGGTTTTCTTGTTGCATCTAAAAGGTATTGGAAACAATCAACCATCGATTGAAAAAATGTTATTTAACCATGGTGTTGGGTTTGGACTTGGAAAGAAGGATTTTCGGCCTCTTGCATTGCATGGATTAACCCTAAGTTAAGCTGGAATGCTTTTTAGTTGATGTTTCTAGTTTGATTAACAACTTAATTGTCGGTCTAGTTAGAGACTTGAATTATGTTTTTAATCCAAGGATTGAATTCCTGATCTGCACCACTGTGAATGTGGAAATTTTGCTTTTCTTTTCAGCTCAGTTTATAACTTATGATCAATTTTTAGTTTGATAACATCACTAGGTTTTTAAATCTTTACCTTTGGAATTAATGGCATAATGATCATTTAGATGTCATATTTATAATATTTGTATACTATGAAGCCTTTCGGCTATGATGCTACTTTTATACATTGTTAATAGTTAATATAATTGATTAGTTATTGATGCTATTTAAGTTATTACAATTATACTAAGGGTTTATCTAGCATGATAATGTATTCGATTTCTATTAGCTTTGGGCAAAAATAAATGATAAAACTAAAATTTAACAAGTTACTTGATCTATAAATTTATGTATATAAGACTGTAATAAGAAATAGCATGACTTAATAATTACTTTTGGAAATGTAACTAACAAATCTAATGAAAACAGGATTAATAGAATGAAACATGTTACCATTGATGGGAAATCAAAATTGAAGGTCACCATTCCTCCCAACAAATCTTCCAGAATATCCAAGTTACTTTCTCTTAAACCCCTGAGCCTATTTGTTGACTCATGAGGACAAAGACTGGTCACAATGCTCTCTCTGCATCATGGGAGACTCACCTTGTTGACCATTATCTTATCATGTTCATTCATAAATGGGGTTTTTTAATTGCAAAAGATAAGTTCAATATATTGTCGGTATTGTGGGGTATGGGGAGTGGGGCATCGGGGGCTTATAGGTATTAGGGGGTATAAAAAGGGGTATCTATTAAAAATATGGGATATCTTGTAAAAATATGGAATTTTTTAGTTAGAAAGATTTATTGGGAGGGGGTCTCAACAAAAGGATTTTGGTAGGAATTTACCAATATCTAGTGAAATTAGGGGTATTCTCTAATATCATGTGAATGAATGTGAGCTATGACATAGTTTCATAATCTAGTATGTATTTCCCTACATCACAATCATCCTGCTCATTCAATGGGTTAAATACTTATAGTATTTTTCCTAGGACTTTGTCATTTATGAGCCACCTGCTCATCATTATTTTAGACTGCGTCTCTACTTAATTTTTAGGGAGGATGCCTATTGCATCACTTAGGCTATGCAATGTCCCCAAAAAAATAAAAAAATAAAAAATAAAAATTATAGGTTACTAAAAACTACCTAGACTGAACATTATTCACTTACAGAACTCTATCGTACACTTCATCTACCTCTGTTTATTCGTAAGTTGTTATTACATTCTATCTTTTAATTTTAGTCATTGTTTTTGAAGTATTTCACTTATGATGGTGTACTGTTGTTTACTGCTTACTATTATGTTTACACTTTTGTCGCTTATGTGTCGTCACTAGATTTATATGCTTCGTCCTTTCTGCATTGTCGCACTTGTTAATTATCAAGCCCTAACTTAACTTTTTTGTTGAAACAAAGTGGGCGGAGTGGTGGGACTCGTTCTCCCATGATAGTTTGAGAGTTAAAGGTGTTTACTTGTTAGCAAGCTTACTTAGCTCTATGAACTAATGCACTTGTTCTATTTACCTGCAGTTCTTGCTTGCGACAAAAATTTGTTTAAAGTGTATGGAAAGCTGTGACCTTAAAGATCATACTGTTTCTTGTCTTGGTTCCTTGTTGACTCAGAATTATACCGGGTAAAATACCATTCTCGTCAATTTAACTCCTACTACTAAATTTCCTGTATATTACTTATTCTACATTACGAAACTGTATATTTATCATTTTACCTATTAGTATTATCTCCATTCTCTATGTATTTTATTAAGTCTTATTAATATTTCTTATGTTCCTCTTACTATAGGTTAATTATGTGGCCATCAAAACCAAGCCATTGATTTATAATGGTTAAAGTAATTTAACATGGCATATTACATATGCCATGTTTGCTAACCAAAGGCTTAGGGCTTAATTGTATTTTGTTGGGTTTATTTCTTAAATACTAAGGTTCACATGATAATAGGTTTTAAACCTATGGTACATAGATTATTTTAATACATAAGTGTTGGGTTGACTTAAGGCTAGTGCAGACCATATATGGACTATACACTTAAACCTTGTCATTGTAAAATATCAACCTTGCTTATAGTGTATACATTGTAACATTGTAAGGTGATATGAGAAAGGGCTGCGAAACTATAACGTATGGTGGAAACCATATGATATCAGGTTTTAATCCTTAATGTGGGAAGTGGACATACATAGTAATGCAACAAAACCTAAACTATGGAGAGTGTTTTTGGTATGGCGTTAGTGGTTTCTAGCTGGTGCATTCAATGCTCTTGGGAGAGCATGACAGCCCCAAGCTTAGGGCTTGGGCACACGATGGTTGTGCATTATGTTTCTTATTTGGGGTTTATGCACTTTGGCTTTATGTAGTGAGAAGACAATGGAGGCGACCTCCAGACCGTGAGGTATGATTTGTCTGGTTCATATGCCTACACATTGTTTTCGTTTAATGAAATTTAACATGGCCATACTTCTCATCCCCAGTTCCACTTGTGTTTGCAGGTACCTAAAAGTAATGAGGAGCAGTGTGGCTTCAACTCTATTGGCTCCAAGAATTTTCAATCGTGGCCATGCTAAGCCTGTGAGCAATTCTATACTTGCCACCTCTCAGCCCTCTTGGGAAGAGTGCACATAGATTTGTTGCTTGGTTGGGGTTTTATGCTGTGGGTTTCGATGTGGGGTTTAAAATTCATCTTCGGGCATAGTATTACAGACTTGGGTTTTAATTAGGTGTTTCTATGGATTTTAAATTTCGGGTTTGTTAATTAAACAATGGTTTGGTCCTTTGAGCCATGGGTTGCACCATTGCTTGCAATGGTGCCATAGCCCATTGGCATTCCCGTATAGAGTTCGTTTGGTTTCGAAAATGACTGTATTGAGACACTGTGAAATTAACATACTATGTATGATGTCTATACTCTGCGTTTTTAATAAATGACTCATGTCGTTTTTCTTATTGTGTTGTGTAATGTGAAATCTATGTTAATGGTTTAATACAACGATTTTAGCACAGCATTTGCCTTCGTTTGAGGTCTGTGTGTTGATTATTTTAATGGGATTTAATTTGTGAACAATGTGGGTGGTTCAGAGGTTGAGCTATGAATGGATTCAACCTTCCACATCATAGCTGTGATAGTCTTACTGTTAATTCATTATTTTAATAATGTGATTATCTGTGAAACTTATGCTGCGACAGTGGTTTAGATACTTGTGTTTGGATGAGGCGCATGCCTTCGTGGGTGCTATGTGTGCATTTATAATTATAACCTATTTATGTGTTAATGGAAATGAAATAGGCGAAACCATGCCATATATGGCCTTGGCTTAGCAAAGGCTCGTTGTCCTAGCTTGAATGGTTAGGTTTCTTATTTTTTTGTTTGGTTTATTATGTAAGTGGGGTTATGCAAAAACCATGGGAAATAATAGGACTGCTATCATGATGTATGTTCCTAGGTGTGGACTGTATATAAAATAAATAATTGTGGCGGAGGCCGCAACATAGCATTGGGCTATAACCCTAGTTGTAGCGAATGTAATGGCTGGAAACAACACTTTGATGTTTCTACTAGAAGTTATGTGGTTAACAATAATTGTTTCTCGCATAGCTAATGTATAGTGTGACTTTAGATTTAGAAATAGAAGCGGCCTACAGGAATTAATAATGGGTGTTATCATGTGTAAAGACTATGGGTTATTAAAAGAATTGGTTTCTCTGCATTATGTAATAGTTATGTCTCTTAACTATTTTAAATAATAGCAGCATGGTTGCATTATTCGATTACTGTTTGTAATTTTATACTATGGTTGTTGATTTGTACTTTGTCCTTGGGTCTAGGACATCCATGGGAATCGATGTCGTGACCTCTGTTGGATAATAAAGAGTTTTTTAATTACTAGTTGGTTAATCTTATGTTATTAGGGAAATTTAAATAGGACCGTGGATTATTATGTATGTAAACCGAGTTTTGATAAAGGACCACATGGATGGTCACGATGCCTCCTCTAATTATTTATAATGTTGTTTTATTTATATGGAGTATTTTAATATAAATTTGTAATATGGATATAGACCTTGAAAGGTCCTTAATGATTTGATTAGCTTTGTGTTAGATATAATCTATTCTTAGCGGATTTAATTTATGTTCTAGTTGTGTTACTAAATAGTCACATTTAGCATTTTGGTTTATTTTAGTGTTGAACTAGTTTTAATTAAAACTTGAAACAAGCCTCTTCTAACAAATATAATATGTCAGCAGAGTACTAAGACCCAAGGAATCAATAATTACACTAATGATAACAAAATCTAGTTATAGTAAACATAAACTATATACTTGGAATAATATAGAAACCATCTTAAGGATACAAACCCTATAATATACAACATATATTAAAAATTACAACCTAGGGTTAGCATTTTAAGAATTCATACCCTAGCAGATTATTAACCAAAGAATCAAACCAACAACGTTAGTATATGAATTGAAATCATCCACCTAGTATAAACAATAGTTATTCTAAGAAAAATATAATAGGCAGTCAAGGGTTTCATACTTGAATTTGAAGCTCTGTTAATGGCTAAACCTGCACACTCAAATAACTAGCATTAATAGTTCAATACTGATATGACCTCTGTTTGAAGACCAAATCACTTGGGAACTATCACGTTCCAACCAACCATGACCCAGAGCCATTCCTAGTTTTAATCCGGATCCCCTTGAGCTGGACTCCAACATGCAAGTAGCTTAGAGCTCCTAAGGTAGGGTTTCCTAACTGGTATTCAGTTCTGAAACACTCCTCTTTTGCTTGCAGTAGAATGTTCTCCAGGAAAACACTTGAGAGAAAAACAAGCAGCATAATAATTCTCCAAAAATAAAAATCAGAACCCCCAAGCCTTTGATTGGCTTGAGTCTTTACAAATAGACTTTTCAGTCAAAGGGATAGTTAAATCAAGAAATCCTTGATTTCTTGATTTAACTCTTCTTAATTACTGGGGTAATTTTCAATAGTTAACTTCAGAACTTTCAACTAGTTCCTAGTTAAACTTTTAAAGGCATTATACTATTTATTAATCCTTTAATAATAAATAATAATTGATGGAGCTTCTCTTATTTATTTTATTTAATTATATATTTAATCATAATTAATTATTTATACATACTATGTATAAAGTACATAGTATTATAGCACTTGTTAACATTTTTCTTTGGGCATCATGTACCATGATCCCTCGACTTAATGACACTTCTTCATTAAGGTCAAGTAGATAGATGGCTTAGGGATACTAGGCTAGGAAACTCTAAACATCCTTGCATGTTGGATTTCCCTCATATAATGTGGTAGCTCTTCCATACTTTGACGAGAATACAGAAATTCAAAATTTCATTTAATCACTTATAAATAAGTAGGATGAGATTAATATTTTTCTTGATTCATTTTCACTCGAAAGTTATTAAATTCTTTTCAGTAGACCCTAGCGCTTACCAGAGACCATACTCAATGCCTATAGTATGGAGTTACAAACATAGTGCAAGTCCAGAGCTTTTTCTCAACACTAAAATGCTAGGATGTGCTTGTACGATACACCTAGGGATAGAATGACTAAGGAACCGATGCTCCAGACCTTATGCTCAACATCAACATGGAAGGCTCCAGGGATTCTGCCCAACCAATCCAATTATATCTTAATGTGTTCCAGAGCTTCTCACTCAACACAAAGGTAAGTACTCATGTGCTCTAGAGCTTCTCGCTCAACACAAAACATCTCGTCAATCATGTGCTTCAGGGTCCACACCCAACACAAACAAGCATATACATATATCATCAATAATTGGCTTACTCCCAATATATAAAACAAATCACCATGTTCATATGCAGTGGGGTCTTTGACCCAATATAAAATAAAAACATCAAGATAATCATCGTAATCAATAGGCACATGCCTATAAGTGTTAGGTCCAAAATTTGGGATATTACATCCCTCCCCGCTTATAACAAAACCGTCTCTGGTCTTCTAGGGACTCAGAATGATATAATGAAACAAGGCGGTGTAAGCCTTTCTCATGGTGTCCTCGTTCTCCCAAGTAGCGTCGTCAGATTCAAAGTGCTTCTATTGCACAGTCAATTGGACCATGGTGCACTTCTAAAGCTACACTTCTCTTTTGTCCAATATATGAGTAGGCTCACGGGAAAAATCCCCATCAGGTTCCACCTGTAATAGGTACCAATCAATAACATGTTTAGTATCATAAACATATTTCTTTAACAAAGATGCATGGAAAACATTGTGGAATCTTACTTGCATGAGAAATGCTAGTTCATAAGCCATTGGCCCTTTCTTGGCCAGCATTTCAAAAGGTCCACAAATCTAGGTGCTAACTTACCGCACCTACCCAAGCTCAATGAGCTTCATTTGTCTTTTACTTTCAAGTAAAAATGATTGCCTATTTGAAAGTCCTTATCCATTCTTTTCCGATCCGCGTAACTCTTTTAGAGGTCTTGCGCCTCCTTAAGGTTCACCTAGACCTTGGTAACCAAATGTTTCGAGTCCATCAACAAATCAAACCCTAACATGAGCCGATACACCAGGATATCCCATGTAACCGGTGTTCTACACTTCTATCTATAGAGTACCTCAAAGGGAATCATCTTGATGGAATCCTAACAAGAATTGTTATACGCAAATTCTGTGAGATGCAGGTAAACCTCCCACTTTGTGGGATTGTTCATGACATACATTCAGAGCATGTCCTCGACAATTTGGTTTACTCTCTTAGTCTTCTCGTCTTTCTGTGGGTGATATGCACTACTGAAGTTCAAGAGTGTCTCCAATCTGGAGAATAAATATCTCCAAAAGTTTCCTATGAACTTAACATCTCAATATGAGATAATTACCATGGTTATCCCATGTAATCTAAATATTTATTTCAAGAAGATATCAGCAATGTTCACGGCCTTGTAGGTCGACTTTAGAGGAATAAAGTGTGCTTCCTTTGACAACTTGTTAGTGACCAAAAAAATAGAATTATTTTTCTTCTTACTTTTCGATAAACCGGTGATAAAGTCCATACTAATAACCTCCCACTTCCATTTCAGAATGGGTAACGACTACAGCAATCCCACGGGATGTTGATGCTTAGCCTTGACTAGATGGAACTCCTTACATTTATCAATAAACATTGCAATTTTGGCCTTTAA
>LPNX010942561.1:5675-18175 GCA_001517045.1 Pseudotsuga menziesii
CACTAACACCCCCATCCTCCACTCTGTCTCACTTCCCAACTCATCCATCTACACCTAACCCACACCCCACTATCTATTCCTCAACCCTCTCTCTCTCTCTCTCACACACACATACACCCACACATCGACATGTCACCCCATACCACTAACACCCCCCTCCACATGTTGACTCATTTTCCTTTTCCTTAAAAATACAGATATTTGCACTCAATAATTGGTTTAAGAAAATATTAATAGGATAATATGAGTAACATTGTAACCAACCCATGAATAAGCCACAAGCGTTGAAATTAGTTGTCAAAAGGTACAATTTTTGAGTTTTTTCCTATCGTTCCTTACGCAATGGTCACGGTTTGATTAAGCTTTGCAAAGATACCTTCAAACTGAATAAGTACTTGAATTACTTCTTCATCGTATCATAGAAAAGTTCATCCCTAAATCTCTCACAAGAGGGGTTGTGATACCTACTCTGGTTTCCTATGGTTTGTGGGTAAGACATTCTATCTGTCGAAATTTCATTTTTGAGGAAGCCATTCTCTATGTTGAAAGCCCTTTTTTATTGATCTTATCTCTACTTTGCTAAAAGTGTTCTCTGATCTGGACCATACTATTGTTTATAAGATTCGTTGATCTCTTGCTCAATTCCTACCATATTTGTGTCTCTTCATTATTTGTTGAGCCATATCGCAATTCAAACTGCCAGAAGATCGATCTGAACATCCTTTATGTGTAGTAGTGGCCTCTCTCTACTCAAATACACAAGTACCCTACATTTAGTGGGATATAACGACATATGATATGGGACAAACATATCACCCCAATATCCGACCACTGAAAAGTAAGCCTTTATCGGGCGACGACGCCCATGCCTTCCCGTCTCGTCGCTGCAATCCTATTCCACTCTTGGGATTCCAAACCATTAGCGTCCTCCATCTACCATGGCCTGTACCAACTCTGCCTCCTCAACTCCACCCTCGTTTCTCTCCACGAGATCTGCAAACTGATATGAATGCTGAGAACATTCTGTTGAGCCCATTCCTTGCACCGTATTTATAGATAGCCATTGAAGAGCTGGATATCAAAGACAACTGCGCTATATCTCCCCGATCCAACCACAAATCAGATATTGTTATGCTGACGCTGAAGGATTGATTCCAAGTAATTCCCCTGCTATCCAATCTGTAAATATTCCACCTTCCATGTACTCTAAACAGAGCCCGAGGCATGTCCAAGCTTATCAGTCAAAAGAAATCATCAACATTGCAAAAAAAAACCTCATTTGTTTGATCCAACTCTAATTTTATAGTGAAGAATGTTGTCGTTTAGGTTTGTGGTCATATTCAAACTTCACAAATAAATACAACCAATAGTTTAGAGACTTCGTCTGGAGAACCCATAAGTAGTTATTTTGTGTCACAATCTACATACACAGAGGTTTTATAGGCTCATTAGTATCAGTAACCTGCCAATATTTCAAACACAATCCTCGTTTGTCCTATTCAAGTTTTATTGGCTTATCAGTCTGAACAAACTGTCAACATTGCAAACAAAAACGTCGTTTGTCTGATCCAAGTTTTATTTCAGAATGAAAATTGTCGGATTTTTGTTTGTGGGAATTTCAAAGTTAACAAATAAGTATTTATTATGTATTTATATCTACCCAAAAGTTTTATAGTTAAGGAAAGTAAACCTTGTTATTCTGATTCAACGGTCATCTCATCATGAAGAATATACCCAAAGGTTTTAGAGAGTTGATACTGAGAATCCATAATTATTTCTTAATCCTTTGGATGATATACCCAAAATATTTATAGGCCTATCAGTACTGAGAACCCATAATTATTTATTCTTTGTTTGCATAAAACCAAAAGTTTAATAGTATTATCAGTATTGAGAACCCGTAAATATTAATATACCGAAAAATTTACAAGCTCATCAGTATTGATTATTTGAAACCCATACATATTTGTTGTGTGTTTGTTCTTGATAACCCGATGGTGCCAGATCAGGCTTGTGTTATTGCTTTCATTCCTGGTAAAATTTAGATATTTATTCACAAATCTGCAACAAACGTACAATAGGTCCCTTAAGTCCATTGTTGTACACTACATATTGTTGAGAACAATTCAAGTGACTTGAGGATATTTCTTTCATCATACACGACTGCATTCTCCTGGAACATTTTGTTGTTTATGTTTTCTACCACATTTGAATCGTTTCTCATTTCTCACCTTCTGATTGGTTATTAGAAGTCCTTTCCAAAGAAGGCCTGGAATATCTGGATTTTCTTAAAAGTAAATCTAATAACTATGTTTTATCCATTCCACCCAGGTTGGTTACCCCTTTGTTTTGGACCTCCCAATCCCCAACAATAATGTGGGTGCATAATTTCATAGATTTACATTTGAAACTTGAGCTTTACATTTAAATTTGGATTATTAGTCTGTAGTGTTTGGATTGACCTTCAACACCAATGCTGATGAAGTGGAATCTCAATGTACCGAATATCTTTTGGATCATTAATTTAAGGTAAAAGGATATCACCATAGTCATTTATTAGTTGGAGCTAATGTTTAAGCTAATGTTTAGATCTGGAAGCCTTAATCTATGACATAGAAATTTTTGGAGTAAAGGTTTCTTAATCTTAGGCATTGGAGTTTAGAGTCAATGCAACTCTCTTTGGCATTTGGTCTTTGATTTGAACTATTATTTTTTGAAGCATCGTGACAATTATTAAATTCGAGTAGAGGTATTGACCATCACGAAAGGACACACTTACCAATAACAATAATTTATAGAATTCACAAGGAATGGCTCAATAGTTCAACTATGATAGACAATTTCTCACATTTAGTTTCAACTAAAATAATTGTCATACTAATAAAAGTTTACCTTTAGTTGTAAAGTTTTGTATTGTCCAATTATTGTAAGTATGCATGCTAACCAAAGCAATAAATAATAATAAAGTCACTAAAGTTGATAATACTTGTTGAAAGTTAGAATAAATATTTATATGTTTTGAGATTGTTGTTTTTTTTTTATTTGAGTTTCTTTCTGGTTTCATTGTTCTAATCAAAGTTTTCTTTGGAACTGTGCAATTTTGAAGTTCTGTTTTTTTCCATTTTCATGGTTGGATCTATATCTAATACTTTGTAAAAGTGTTAGCAATACCTTGCATTCACAACTTTTTAGTTTGTATTTATTTATTTAAGAGGACATGAGATGTTGATGGTTTTCACTAATGGCCTACCATATGGTGTTTTAAAGAAATTTTCACAAGTTGGTATCATATTTCTCCTCTAAAATTAAAATGGGTATTTCATAAAAATATTTGTTTATTTATTATGACAATTATGATATCTAACATTCTTTTTGTTTACATATTCATTCATTGGGAACTGAGAAAATGGAGGAAAGTACACATGAATGGAATGTTGATGTTAAAGGAACAAAAAAGACTTTTTATTGCTTAGTTGGTGAATGTAGCGGTACCGTAACAAGATAAAAAAATATGTGGCATGAATCACCATCGTGCCATGGTGCACAATCTCCCTCCAATTCCCCAATGTCCAAGAGGGAGACAAACAAATAAAAATGCAAAACGAGCTGCAAAAACATCGACTAAGATTCAAAGACAGAATGAAAAGATCCAATATGATGTGGATGCAAGGTTGTGTCATGCATGTAAGAAATCCTATAAAATATTTGTCAATGAAGAAATGATTTCTGTTGTAAGTATTTATTGGATTTTTTAATGTATTCATGTTTTAATAATATGAATTTGTTACTGCAACTTAAGTTCTTTGAATTTTTTTATGTAGTCACTTGCTATAGAGGATGCTCTCAACGATGCCTCAAAACAAAAAATTAGTGAAAAAATGCATCGTTGGGATCAAATTCTACCTCGTAGACTTAAGGAAACGATTAGGCTCATACAAATTCTTTTGCAACACAAAGAAGTAGGGATGGGAGAAACTAGTATTAACGAGCAGTATACAGTTCAGTCCATTTTTTATGTGCATTTATTTTCAATATAGTTTAAATAACTTTAAATTAGATTTATTTTTATTTTCAAATGTATATTAATTTCCATCATTATTCATGTGTCTATCATACTCAACAAGATTCTATAAAAAGATCTCCATGGAGTTCAATTGTTGAATCTAGTAACTTGCAAATCCAACCATCATCCAGTTGTGAACCATTGCGACGTTCACCTAGATTTGAACGCGTTTTGGGTGAGTTTGTTTCCATACTATCTATTTTGAAACAACATTAACATATAAATTATTATACACTTCTACGATGACAAAATGAAAAATGGATATTATATTGTTCATATTTTCTTTGTTAATTGTCATTATATGGTTTTATTTTCCTTACACATTTTTTCCTATTTGCAATGTAGGTGATGTTTTTGAAACAACTACAATAATTTCAAACCCATTGAACATGGTCAAAATCTTGAGGTGAATGCAAATGAAAGGGATCAAGTATGTAATTGTCTTTTTTTATAATTATTGATTAGCTTTTACATGTAATTTAGTTGTATCTCTATACTTATACCAATTTTTTCTCCTATGTATAGAATAAAGAACAGGCATCTACCCAAATCCCATTTCATACAAGTGATGGCGAGCATGTGACCCATTTTATATAAATTCACCAAAATTCACCTTGTCTTCAGCCATTACGATGTTCTCGTTGATTTCATGGAAATTTAGGAGAGTTATGTAGTATATCATGTATTACAACTCATAATAGCATTGATATATAATTTTTTATACTTTAGAATGACATATATTCAAAATTTATTATCTTCTCTCTTACCTTGCATGATCCCTTTATTGTTATTATTTTGATGTCAATATTGTTATTTATTGTTTACTTTGTAACTTGTACAGAAGGCCAAAAAGGAGAATGACTTTGGTACAGGGAAAAGAAAAAAAAACCACGCCAAAGGACTTGAAAGAGTGTGGGTTAAGGTCTCATAAATAATACATAGAACATATATGTTCGACTAGTATTGATGTCACCGAACCCACTAGTTTTTCCACCTTCAAGTCTAAAACAAAGCATCTTGTTTAGGTAGCTTAGGCCACAACTTTAAGGCTTTAGTTAGTGTTTTTTTAAGACAAGGGTTTTCCTTTTTGTAATGATTATTGTATATTTGAATGGTAATTGACTAAATTATCTGTTGATATACATTAGTGTATTAAAGAAGTGTTTTTATCATATTTGAAATTGCATGTGCATTTCATCTTATGAAGGATTTATTTGAAAAGAGTTGCATATCAATTGCGATGCATTAGTTATTTAACGAGATAAACTTAAAGTTCTTTTAAAAAATACTGATTATTTTGAATACATACTATTAATTTTTTCCTTCCCTTTCTTTTTTTGCAAAAGTGGTTCAACAACACTTATTGAGCTATTAGTTCAAAAATGCCATTGACCAAATTCTCTCTTTTTACACAAAAACATTTATGTGAATAGTTTCATTGAAACTTGTAAAGTGAATGCACACCTACTTGGGTCCGAACTTGGGAGATTTTGTCTTATACCATCCACAATGCATTACTAGGACACTATCATGTGGAGAGATTATTACATTTTGAGGTAACTAGTAGTGCATACAAGTAGAAGGAAATGAAATCTCCTAGTGCTTTGTTCTCTATTTCTCTATTGAGATATTTTATTTTTCCAACAGGAGAAAGTGAAATGGATTCCCTTCTTGTTCTCATATCAAAATTTGTTTCTTTTATGTTTTCCCTTACCTAAGTTCCACTTCCTTGTCCATCTCAAATGTTTTCGGCATTCTAACCTTGCAGGGTTTATCGTAAGATATTATAACTATATGGATCAATGACAAAATCTTAGAATATTGAAATTAAATAGGTATAATAGGAATCTAATTGTATTCTGGTGATTCTTTCAATAGATTATGAATAAGATTATAGAGTTCCTATTTCCAAAGTGGAGGCAAGGTGCTTCCATATTTTACAGCAGTAAAGCTATGTATAGGTTTGGATTTTGATATTTGTTAACCATATATATATATATATATATATATATCAATTAATATGAATTTTATGTTTTTATTGGTTAAGAGTGTATTTTAAAGGATGAATATATCTATTGAATATAAAAATATATATTCATTAAAATTTTAAGACATAATTTAGTTTTTTTTTATTTGTTAAGAGTGTAATTTAAATAATTAAAGAAAGATATTAAATATTACCATTCAAAATGAATTACTTATAATCTTAAACAACCCACATCACACCATCAAATTAATCTTACACAAACTACATCACATCTTCAAATTGCATTTAAGTTTGATCACATTTTTGTAAGAAATATGAAAAGATGTCAAAATTTGCATTTACTTTGATCACTTGCTTGATCTTTTTTATATTGCTAAGAGGTTGTGTCACTTATTATAGAGTTATATATTTTCCATTTAATATGAGAAGTAAGTCTAATTTAAGAGATGCGGTTAAATATTTTATGATTTGATATTTTCCATTGATTATAAGTATGATTAGAGTATTATGATGCTTACTATAACCTATTACCATAAATTAAGGTACGATTCGTTAAGTTTTGATTAAGATATTTATTCTTTGAAATTATGAATAAAATAATTTCATATTTTGGGAAATATCAATGTGGAACCAAAACCACAAGTTTTGAACCTCTCACATGTATATGAGAATTAGGCTTATTTTTGTGGCTTTCCATTGTGATGCTTTCATGACTATTTGTGTGACAGTATGCTTGGAAATTAAACAATTAATGGGGGTATGTGTTGTTAATTAAATATAACGAGTATGGACTCATGTATGAATGAATGATGAATTTATTATAAGGTGGTATATTTTACAAGAATGAGTATATCAATGTAGTTCTAATTTTAATATGATTTTAGCAGATTAAAAATATGTGCCATCCTTAATAAGACCTTGGTTGAATGGGATCCATAATGGATAATGGTGTTATAGAATTAGGTAAGGGATGAAACACTTTGGAATAACTTTGGGTTTAATGAATAATATAAACTTCGATGGTAGTTTTTCCTACCAAATAGAACTTTTGTTTGTAAGATTTAAACCTCTGTATGTGTGTCATGACCTAGCCTATCTTTTGATTCAAGGATAGTGGCTTGGTATAAATAAGGATTTTGGAATCTTGGAAATGTGTCTTAAACTCTCTAATGGTATTTTATTTTAATCTTTTAAAACCTTAAACCAACTTTCAACTAATGATTTTTTTTTTTTTAATTAGTAACATAAGTATAGGGCTAGGATATTTGGGTGTGTGTGGAAGGTTGTAGAAGCCATATAAAATTAGATAAGGAATATGTGGTGAAGTGAATTATATTTGGTCATTTTAGATAGAAGAAACTCTTCATTATGCCTATAAAAATAATGATTATGGGGTTTGGTGCTCACTTCAGAATTAAGTGTTATAAAGGTTCAATGTAAGAATCTGAGCAACAACTACATGTTTTGAGGTTGTATCATAATTGATCTTGTATGTGGCTAAGTCATTTATGAGTTTTATTTTAAAACTTGAAAGAAACCATCTAACTCAATAACAAGTTTGATTTTAGAGATTAATAATGTTTCTTGAATTGTGCAAAAAGTGCATCAATGAATAGTGCATAATATAATTGAAAAGAAAAGTATAATAATATGTCAAAAATATAGAAATTTATCCAAACATTCGATAACATAGTTTGGATCACAAAAATCATTCATGATTGCACCTAATGTTGAAAACATGTTCCTTCTAAAATCCTCACAACTAGCCAAACTAAACACGTTTTCAACCAAGCTCTTCTAACATGCCATGCACAAAGAAAAACTCAACAACCTGTAACAGATATAGATGTAGAAAAAATAGCATTGTCTTAAATGAATTAGTGAACCAAGAAAAAAATGTGGAAGCATCTTAACTAATTACAAGACATTATACCGTATTGCATCAGTTTTTTCTGCATCATCTTTCATAAACACATTCACTGTCCATTAGGGTTTAAGTTGCCAACCTCTATCTATAAGTTTGGAAAACCACAATGAGATGTCAAATGACATGTTTCGAGATGATATAACCCATGCAAAAAGGATTCCATTTTTTCTTATCAAACATGGGCAGGGTATACAATTGATACTGCATTCACATAATTATAATGCCATTATTAAATACCACTAAATACAAAAACTAGAAATGAAAACAATTGTGCGTATGTGAAAAATGTCTAAATCAATACTCACCCCATAATTGTTTGTGTTGAATGTTTATTCCTTCGTGATAATACTATTATGTGCATATTTCACCATATTATGTAACATCTACTCTATTTGAATACCAATGATAAATGCATGTCCTCACCATGAGGGGTTTGGTAGAAAACAATAACTTTTGATATTGTTAGTGCCATAAATTCATGCTTATTGAATCATTCTTGTTAAGCTGAAATTTGGAATTACCTAATCAATTAACAATGTTGATGAAATCCCTCCTTGTAAAAAATATATCTCTAGTGTTTTCATTTTCCACGTTGAATAAGACTTGTGTGACCTCCAACACGTGTCGTTCATAAACCATATCAACTGATAATCCCATGTAATACATTGCTTCCACTGATAATACAATTTCTCTAGAGAGACGAGGTACATACATCATGCTTGGATCAACAAATATATCAAACTTTACATGGCATGGCCATCCATTTTTTTCCTCATGTGCATACATATTGTATGTAATTATGACAAAATGAGGTTTAAAAGCCATTTTCTTAACAATAAAATGACACTCACATCCCCTCTTTTGAATATGTTATTGCTTTCTTATATGAGGTTTTGGTCCATCCCTCTTGTCCTTTGGTCCATATGAGAATCGATATCTATACATATGGAAATTGTCCAATTTTATCATTGAATTAAAATATAACAAGAATAAAAATATACAATGCTTATACCACAAAAAATATAATTACTCACATTGAAAATTTAGTTGAATTTGAACTTCTGATATCTATTCCATCATTCGCCTTATAGAGTTTTCAAACAAATATACATGGTGCATTTAGGTTCATTTCCTCCCCTTGATGAAGTCCAGAACTCTAGAATATGGAATTAATGCAACATGGTTGGTAGATTTATCCTCTTTCACGAGTTCACTCCAATTCATATTAGCACTAGAAAATGTGTTTTTCCCAAGTGGATTATGTACTTCTAGTTCCATAATAGTAGTCCATTTTTTCATTCGAACCATTTCTTTTAATATTCTACCAACAAATTCAACACACATGTCAACATTTCTATATGAAATACATGTGGAAAAACACTGAACCATGTTAGAAAATTAAAATATGTAGTTTGTTCCTTATTCAAAACAACCATGTTTTATAAAAACAATGAACTAATATATAAATTCACTAATATGGGTTTTTGTGCAATGTTATAGAAGTTTTCAACGTTTATTTGAGCAAAATATACCATTTATAAGAAGGGAAAAGGTTCATAATATACTTTTTATTTCATGAACATGATAAGAAGATAAAATGTTCATCATCTTAGTGTAGTTATGAAATTATTTGCATTATCCTTGGAGGAAGAAGCTATTGATTGGTTCACAAGCATTATGGATAATAACATTAGTACATTGGCTCAACGTGAGAATTCCTTCTTTGAGAAGGGGGAAAACATTAAGACAATATGTGTGTGTGTGTGTGTGTGTGTGTGTGTGCGTGTGTGTGTGTGTGTGTGTGTTGGCTTCTCTAAGTAGCTCTAATCTTGTTATATTATTATGGAGAACAAGGTATGCAATATGTGCACCGATATCTATAAGCCAGTGATGACCCAATCCCAAATATTTTTTGTCCTAGAGATCAAGACATATGTATTTTCCATGAACATATGCCAACAAACACAAAGGAAACACTCTAGATTGAAATGAAAAAATAACACATATTTCTTAAAGAGGGCTTAAATGTGTTAACTTAATCATTTTCCCAATTAATGAAGTGCTTGGGTGAATGAGACATAATATTGACCAAATTCTAGATTGTTGGTCTATGGACTTTGGCATATCCGATGTTAGAGAATGAAGTAGTCCATGGATTATAATATCTAGGAGTATATATATTATGATAAGAAAGGGTATGGCACAAAGGGATTCATAAGAAAATAAACTAATTTCTTCAAATCCAAAGAAACTTATCAATAATAACATCAATATGGAAAATGGAGAGCCATCTACACTCTCACCGTTACAAAGAGAGAACGATAATCACTATTGTAATAAAATGAAAAAAATTAAAGAATATAATGAACGAGAGCTTAATTGTAGGATTCAGTTGTCACACTATGAATACCACAATGGTTAAAATGTAGAGTACAAATTTTTGTGATCATATAAGAAACGGTTGTGCTTATCATCTAACTTCCATCTAGCTCCCCTTCTTGAACAAATCTCCTAATTATTTCCATTCTTCTAAAACTTTAATCACTATATCCATAGGTTAGGGAGTTAAGATGCCAATGGATTCATATCTCTAGGAGTGGATCTAAATTATTAAGAAGAAAATGCATAATACAAAGGAATTCCTTAGAAATTACACTGGTTTCCATCACAACTAAGGAACTTATGAGAGAAGAACATTAGGAGCATAGGGTGGGCAAGCCATCACAACATAAATTACCCAGTTTTTTGTAATGAAAAAATTATTTATTTAGATGGGTTCCTCTCGACCAAAGATAGATTCCAACCAATATAAAAGGGAAACCCTTATCTCCAATGTAATCAAATTGAATATATAAGGGTCCATGGATAGATTCATTGCAAAAAACATTATGACACTATGAAGATGATGGTGAGTGCATACTAGATTTTGTTACTAAAATCCAACATAGTGCAATTTGGGGAACCTTTTTGTTGTCATACCCAAACGATTCTATTTTATGTATAATTTGGAGGGCCTTTGGGAACAACTTTGGATGATTATGAAACTTTACTCTCAAACACCAATCTTAACATCTATTCTTGAAGTTGATGGAACTTTGCCTCTTAAATTTAGCGGGTTCCATGATTTTAAAACCTGGCGTAATTACTAACCTATAAACATCAAGTACACAACAAATGAAAATGCTAATAGTGGTTCTCTTTTCCAAATCCAATAGAATTAAAATAAGTATTTTAGCTAAATAATTAATGGCATCACTCAAAAAATATTTCCATATCAAAATATATTTCTCATGCTCTGGAAATTAGCAATGAAATATTAATGAACAATACAAAGAAAAGACTAATAAACAAATTTCTTGTAACGGAAAATCCACAACATGGGATTATATGTAAAGAAGTGGTTGGAATGGGCCTACAATATGCCTTATCTACAAAATGAATTTGGAAAATATATCTCATATGTTTCTTAATTTCCCTTATATTCTTCAAGTGTGGGAAGAACTTGAAACTAAAATAGGATTGAAGAATGCAAGCTGAATAGAAAATGTGGAGGAATCACTCAGTAGTCAGAATATGGTGTGGAAATACTATGACTGGTCCATTCAAATATATGCCTCTTTCATCATCTTGGGGCATTTTCCTTGTGATAAACTTGTTTATTTGAGGATAAATGCATACCATCTCAAATCTTTTCTAAACAAAGTTTAGTCGTACTCAAGAGTTTTAACTAGATTTCAGACACAAAACCTGCCAATATAATCAGATAGTTCTTTTAAAAAAATTCATGTTTCTAGCTTTTATTACATTAAAATATGGCATCAAACAATACAAAAGGCTAGTACAGCCTTTACAGATGCATTTGTAAGGAAAATAGTACATAGCATTTACATAGAGTATCCTCAAGTATTTAGAGGATATGAAATCCCCCAACTGTATGTGAGTACATCTGGCCAAGAGAATATGATAACAGGTGTTTTCTTGTTGATACACTTATGAGCAAAGAATAATAATTCATAGTGTAAATGCTATGCCATATAATGGCCTTCACATTGGCTGCATTGGTGGGGATACATTGCAAATGTTTTACATAAACTTTTCTAGTCTTTTGAGGAAATGAGAATTTCCCAATCGTACAGGAATAAACAAACATGTGTTTTTTTGGTGCTACACTTTCAGGTAATGGAAGAAGAATAATTAACACTATGACCCTAATAGAATTTCCTTTACATGGGCTAGTTTTTTGTCAATTTAAAATTAATGGCCAAAACCTTTTGGATATTCCAGTAATTGTTGAAAATAATTTTCAAGTTGAAATGGTTAGTTTCATATACAAACTAAAATTTAATTTTAGATAAAAAAAATTGTAGGAAAGGGTGTGTGCAAGAAGTTGAGGGTCTCTTTTGGCACGTTAGATGCAATACAAAACTGAAAAAACAGGCATCCATCAACTTGCATGGATATTTTGAGACACTTATGCAATGAATCTTGTGATCAGTAAAAAACAAGAAATGTAGGAAATTGAA
>LPNX010942561.1:23175-28390 GCA_001517045.1 Pseudotsuga menziesii
CATGAACATCATGAACATCATCATCATCCCCATCGCCATCAACATCATCACGAACATCATCATCATCCTCCTCCTCATCATCATCACCATCAACATCATGAACATCATCATCATCATCATCCTCATCATGAACATCATGAACATCATGAACATCCTCATCATCCTCATCACCATAAATGTCATGAACATCATCATCATCCTCCTCCTCATCATCATCACCATTAGTCATCATGCCCATCAACATCGTGAACATCATCATCATCATGACTATCAACATCATCATCATCATCCTCATCATCAACATCATGAACATCATGAACGTCATCATCATCCTCATCACCATCAACATCATCATGAACATCATCATCATCATCCTCCTCATCATCATCACCATCAACATCATGAACATCATCATCATCATCATCCTCATCATGAACATCCTCATCATCCTCATCACCATCAACTTCATGAACATCATCATTCCTCATCATCATCACCATCATTCATCATGCCCATCAACATCGTGAACATCATCGTCATCATCCTCATCATCATCACCATCAACATCATCCTCATCATCCTCATCATGAACATCATGAACATCACGAACATCATCATCATCCTCACTGACCATCAACATCATCATGAACGTCATCATCATCATCCTCCTCATCATCATCACCATCAACATCATGAACATCATCATCATCATCATCATCCTCATCATGAACATCATGAACATCATGAACATCCTCATCATCCTCATCACCATCAACGTCATGAACATCATCATCATCATCATCCTCATCATCATCACCATCAGTCATCATGCCCATCATCATCATCATCATCCTCATTATCAACATCATCAACATCATGAACATCCTCATCATCCTCATCACCATCAACGTCATGAACATCATCATCATCATCCTCCTCCTCATCATCACCATCGGTCATCATGCCCATCATCATAATCGTCATCCTCATCATTAACATCATGAACATCATGAACATCCTCATCATCCTCATCGCCATCAACGTCATGAACATCATCATCATCATCAGCGTCATCATCATCATCATCAGTCATCATGCCCATCAACATCGTGAACATCATCATCATCATCACCATCAACATCATCCTCATCATCATCACTATCAACATCCTCATCATCATCACTATCAACATCATCATCCTCATCCTCATCATCAACATCATGAACATCATGAACATCATCATCGTCCTCATCACCATCAACATCATCATGAACATCATCATCATCCTCCTCCTCCTCATCATCACCATTAGTCATCATCCCCATCATCATCATCATCATCATCCTCATCATCATCATCCTCATCATCAACATCATGAACATCCTCATCATCCTCATCACCATCAACGTCGTGAACATCATCATCATCATCATCATCATCATCATCATCATCGGTCATCATACCCATCAACATCGTGAACATCATCATCATCATCCTCATCATCATCACTATCAACATCCTCATCATCATTACTATAAACATCATCATCATCATCCTCATCAACAACATCATGAACATCATGAACATCATCATCATCCTCATCACCATCAACATCATCATCATCCTCCTCCTCATCATCACCATCAACATCATGAACATCATCATCATCATCATCCTCATCATCAACATCATCAACATCATGAACATCCTCATCATCCTCATCACCATCAACGTCATGAACATCATCATCATCATCGTCCTCCTCATCATCACCATCAGTCATCATGCCCATCAACATCGTGAACGTCATCATCATCATGAAAATCATGAACATCATCATCATCATCATCATCAACATCATCATCATGAACATCATGAACATCATCAACATCATCATCATCATCATCATGAACATCATCATCATCATGAACATCATGAACATCATGAACGTCATGAACATCCTCATCATCCTCATCACCATCAACGTCATGAACATCATCATCATCATCATCATCATCAGTCATCATGCCCATCAACATCGTGAACATCATCATCATCATCACCTTCATCGTCGTCATCATCATCATCATCAACATCATCAACATCATGATCATCCTCGTCGCCATCAACATCATCATGAACATCATCATCATCATCATCCTCATCATCATCACCATCAACATCTTCAACATCATGAACATCATGAACATCCTCATCATCCTCATCACCATCAACGTCATGAACATCATCATCATCCTCCTCCTCCTCATCATCGCCATCAGTCATCATGCCCATCAACATCGTGAACATCATCATCGTCACTATCAACATCATCATCCTCATCCTCATCCTCATCATCAACATCATCAACATCATGAACATCATCATCATCCTCATCACCATCAACATCATCATGAACATCATCATCATCATCCTCCTCATCATCATCACCATCAGTCATCATGCCCATCATCATCATCAGCATCATCATCATCATCATCATCATCATCAGTCATCATGCCCATCAACATCGTGAACATCATCATCATCATCACCATCAACATCATCCTCATCATCCTCATCATGAACATCATGAACATCATTAACATCAACATCATCCTCATCACCATCAACATCATCATGAACATCATCATCATCCTCATCCTCATCGTCATCACCATCAACATCATGAACATCATCATCATCATCATCCTCATCCTCATCATCATCACCATCAACATCATGAACATCATCATCATCATCATCCTCATCATCAACATCATCAACATCATGAACATCCTCATCATCCTCATCACCATCAACATCATCAACATCATGAACATCCTCATCATCCTCATCACCATCAACGTCATGAACATCATCATCATCATCCTCCTCCTCATCATCACCATTAGTCATCATGCCCATCATCATCATCATCAACATCATGAACATCCTCATCATCCTCATCACCATCAACGTCATGAACATCATCATCATCATCCTCCTCCTCATCACCATCAACGTCATGAACATCATCATCATCATCCTCCTCCTCATCATCAACATCAGTCATTGTTATCTCCCAAACTAACCACCGTCTTTTTGGGTGATAGAATGGGTAAAGTTTTTATTTTTGTGAGTCTTGGGCTTCAAAATTCGAAAATTTAAGCTTTCGGTAGTTAACTAAGTCCGTGGAAGTTTGCTTAACTGCCGAAAAGGGTCAGTTTCCACAGCTAAAGTAGTCTACCAGAATGAACTTAGCCGCCGAAAATGTTTCAATATGCAAAAAAATAAAATCGTGCTTTTGCACGCTCCAATACCAAGCGAACCTGATTCATCATTGCAGTTGGAGAGAAAGTGTTGCCTAAAAATCCTCTATATACTTGGGCTGTTAGTCATCATTAAGTAGTGGAGTTTGTTTTCAACAAACACACCGATTCCTAAATCCGTGGAAAAGAAAGTCTGTCTGGCTATCACATACATATTCCCTGATTCCAAGCGACGCATTAGCAAGTTAATGATGACAAAAGTTTGGCTCGGCATTGAGAGCAGAAAGTAACGGGTTTGGCACTTATTCCTTTTGGCACGAATCCGGATGATGTGGCACCTGTAAGACGAAGCTGCAAGTCAGATGAACCAGCTTGTTTATTGAGGGGACTATCCCAGATGTTCTATGGGAAAGCGCGGCCATATGGTATTGGAGGTCAGTTATGGAGTTACCAGTTTTGAGGATTTTCTGTTTGAAAGACATATCCTAATCATGTCCCTTACACCTAAGGATGAACATGAAGCACAAGTGCAAATTTGCTCTTGAACGTGGTGTTCCTACAATATCAGCTGTGATGAGCACTCAAAGGCTTCCTTTTCCCAGTACTGGTTTTGATATTGTGCATTATGCTCGATGCAGGATTCTGTGGCATATTGACGGTGGCAAGCTTTTTCTAAAGCTAAATCGCTTATTAAATCCAGGAGGTTATTTTGTGTGATGCCTACGATTGATAAAGGGGGAAAAGATGATAAGATAATTGCTGTGTGCGCCGATGATCTTGAGTTCCACCATTACAAGGACATTAAGGAGTTTCCCCCACATCGTTTAGCAGGAATTGTTGGCATTTTTCAATAAAACGCATCATCATGCCCATGGTGAGGGTTTTTCCCATTTTCAGTCTCATGAAAGTCGCAGTACCCACTGTACTCTGCATCTATTGCTCGTGCTCAGTTTCAGATCTTTACTCAGCCTTTGAAGCAGAGGACAGAAAGTCTCATGGCCGCCTTTTTGTAAGAAAAGGGTTTCATCATTCGTGATAAGAACGCAATCACATTTGGCAAAGGATTCCAAAAAACGCAGAGCCAACACAGATAAAATGAGCACGACTGATGAGAATGCCAGTCCTCCCATCGTGGATGAAGCTGTCGGTCTCCAGGCGAGCGTGATCTTCTTCAAGCGAATTTTATGAAGACGATATAGAAGGCCGACTACAGTCAGATCGTAGTGCGCTTTGATCTGGAAGAGATAGCAATAGCGCTACAGAATAATCTATGTCCAAACCTTTACCTTGATGTTAGCATATATCATCTTGTAGTAGATATTTCACGTTGGATCTGGGTGTAATATAATGATTTGGGATCTTCCTCTCCCTACGGTCAAGATGTATGTAATGAACTGTGGAATTACTTATCAGAAATTCCGAGCAGCCTGCACTCACAGTCAATTCAAAGGGTCATGATATTCCATTATTACATGGAGCCGATTTGATCTTGTTTTCAGATTTTTCGTCTTTGACTGAAATTGATAAGCTGCATGAGGAAAATGCTGCACACAATGAACATGTTAAGTCTAACACAAAGGACCCGAAACATCCAGCTGCCCCAATGTTCAGATACAAATTTCCAGTATACAGACATTTCCAGCCTTCAACTGGCATATCTAGTGCCCATGGATTGCAGTTGCGAAGTAATTCTTCTTCTTCAGCAAGCCCTGGGATAAGTTCTGTAGCAATGGTCGACTCAAATAAGTCACAAGCAGTAGGGATGCTTTATCCATCTCCTGTAAATAGCAATGTTCAGAAATCTATTGGCATTGAGCCACTTGAAGCTTCAGGAAGTAGATGCATGACTCCGCTTGATAGGGAGAAATTTGTTCTTATCTGCAATTCAACAATAAAGGCTGTTGAAGCAGGTGGTTCTGTTCTGATACCTATAAGTCGAACAG
>LPNX010942561.1:40774-79555 GCA_001517045.1 Pseudotsuga menziesii
AATTTTCAATCTATGAATGGTAATTTCATGTGTTTATGTACCAAAAATCTATTTTGATTGACTATAGACCAGAGAGTTGAAAAATGTGACTGAACAATAAACTAAAGCAATCAAATATACCCCTTAGCATGTATACTAAGTAACAAATAATGGAAACACCTTCACCACCTTCATCATCATCACCTTCATCATCATCATCATCATCATCATCCTCACCTTCATGAACATCATCATCATCATCCTCATCATGAACATCATGAACATCATCATCATCATCCTCATCATCATCCTCACCTTCATCATCATCATCACCATCAACATCATCAACATTGTGAACATAATCATCCTCACCATGAAGATCATGAACATCATCATCATCACCATCAACATCATGAACATCATCATCATCATCCTCACCATCACCATCAACATCGTCACCATCAACATCATGAACATCATCATCATCACCATCAACATCATCACCATCACCATCAACATCATCTTCATCACCTTCATCATCATCATCACCATCATCCTCATCATCATCATCTCCAACAACATCATGAACATCATCATCATCATCCTCATCATCACCATCAACTTCATGAACATCATCATCATCATCATCTTCATCAACATCGTCAGCATCATCACCATCAACATCATGAACATCATCATCATTCATCATTATGAGTAATAGGGTTCTTTCATTCCTTCAACAATATAATATCTATTATGTGATAATTCCCTTTATATAATGGCATTTTGTAGGGAAAAGCATGCAACATGTGTAAGTAAACACAAAGTATATGTGGGTGGAAGCAATATTTTTCCTTTTCCCAGTACCCTAAAGAAAAATCTCGAGAGTGTTAGCCTTAACCTAATTGCATTCTATAATATGCATGGTGTAGGTTTATATCTATAAACAAAAGCTATATTAAAGAAAAACCAATGTTTTTAACTAAAAATTTAAATTATACTATTGATGCAACATGTTAGCCCTAGTACATGTGTATATTTTTTCCAAGATGCCACTTGGCATGCATGGACTGTAACGCACCATATTTTTACTTAGGCATGCTTACCAGCCAGACTTGCTAGGGTTTCGCTCAGTAGGGGACAATGCAGTCACGCCAACGAGGGCCAAAGCTGGAAAGCCACGGATGGTGGGGATGCGGTTGGCATTTCCATATTTCCCATGCCCAAACACACTAGCAGGAGTTGACAGAATTCAAAATTGCTGCTCCGTGAGGTTTTTTGTGCACCGGGCCCAAGTCCACCAAACGGTCCCTAAACGATATCTGGAGGTGACCTGCAACTCACCATAGATTGACGCTCGGCCCTTCGATCGACGAACCGTTGATTCCGTTGGATTCGTGATGTGGGATTTTAGCTACGGGGGGGCCTCTCCCTCCTGTCCATTGCCTGGTGACCTCCGTCTACGGTCGTTTTTGGAGCTAGGGTTTTGCTCAGTAGGGGACAATGCAGTCATGCCAATGAGGGCCAAAGCTGGAAAGCCATAGATGGTAGGGATGCGGTTGGCATTTCCATATTTTCCATGCCCAAACACACTAGCAGGAGTTGACAGAATTCAAAATTTCCGCTCCATGAGGTTTTTTGCGCATCGGGCCCAAGTCCACCAGGTGTCCCTGAACGGTATCTGGAGGTGACCTGCCACTTGCCATAGATCAATGCTAGAGCCTCCGATCGACGAACCGTCAATTCTGTTGGATTCGTGACGTGGGATTTTAACTAGGGGGGGGCCTCTCCCTCCTGTCCATTTCTTGGTGACCTCCGTCTATGGTCGTTTCTGGAGCTAGGGTTTTGCTCAGTAGGGGACAATACATTCACTCCAACGAGGGCCAAAGCTGGAAAGCCACGGATGGTGGGGATGCGGTTGGAATTACCATATTTACGATGCCCAAACACACTAGCAGGAGTTGACAGAATTCAAAACTGCCGCTCCGTGAGGTTTTTTGCGCACCAGGCCCAAGTCCACCAGGTGTCCCTGAACGGTATCTGGAGGTGACATTCAACTCGCCATAGATCGATGCTCGGGACTCCGATCGACGAACCATCGATTCCGTTGGATTCGTGACGTGAGATTTTAGCTAGGGGGGGGGCTCTCCCTCCTTTCCATTGCCTGGTGACCTCCGTCTACGGTCGTTTATGGAGCTAGGGTTTCGCTCAGTAGGGGACAATGCAGTCACGCCAACAAGGGCCAAAGCTGGAAAGCCACGGATGGTGGGGATGCGGTTGGCATTGCCATATTTCCCATTCCCAAACACACTAGCAGGAGTTGATAGAATTCAAAATTTCCGCTCCGTGAGGTTTTTTGCGCACCGGGCCCAAGTCCACGAGGTCTCCCTGAACGGTATCTGGAGGCGACCTGCAACTCGCCATAAATCGATGCCTAGGACTTCGATCGATGAATCGTTGATTCTGTTGGATTCATGACGTGGGATTTTAGAAAGGGGGGGGCCTCTCCCTCCTGTCCATTGCCCGGTGACCTCCATCTACGATCATTTCTGGAGCTACGGTTTCGCTCAGTAGGGGACAATGGAGTCATGCCAACGAGGGCCAAAGCTAGAAAGCCATAGATGGTGGGGATGCGGTTGGCATTGCCATATTTCCCATGCCCAAACACACTAGCAGGAGTTGACAGAATTCAAAATTTCCGCTCTGTGAGGTTTTTTGCGCACCGGGCCCAAGTCCACCAGGTGTCCCTGAACGGTATCTGGAGGTGGCCTGCAAATCGCCATAGATCGATGCTCCGGCCTCCGATCGACGAATCGTCGATTTCATTGGATTCGTGACGTGGAATTTTAGCTAGGGGAGGGCGTCTCCCTCCTGTCCATTGCCCGATGCCCTCCGTCTATGGTGGTTTCTAAAGCTAGGGTTTCTCTCAGTAGGGGACAATGCAGTCACGCCAATGAGGGCCAAATATAGAAAGCCACAGATGGTGGGGATGCAGTTGGCATTGCCATATTTCCCATGCCCAAATACACTAGCAAGAGTTGACAGAATTCAAAATTGCCGCTCCGTGAGGTTTTTTGCACACCGGGCCCAAGTCCACCAGTTGTCCCTAAACGGTATCTGGAGGTGACCTGCAACTCGCCATAGATCGATGCTTATGCCTCCGATCGACAAACCATCGATTTCGTTGGATTTGTGACATGGGATTTTAGCTAGGGGGGTGCCTCTCCCTCCTCTCCATTGCCCGATGACCTCCGTCTATGGTGGTTTCTGAAGCTAGGGTTTCGCTCAGTAGGGGACAATGCAGTCACGCCAACGAGGGCCAAATATGGAAGCCACAGATGGTGGGGATACGGTTGGCATTGCCATATTTCCCATGCCCAAACACACTAACAGGAGTTGACAGAATTCAAAATTGCCGCTCCGTGAGGTTTTTTGCACACCGGGCCCAAGTCCTCGTAGCAACATACAAAGACAGTTAGAAACCCGGCCTATGGCCATAATAAATCATAGTAAAATATATTTTTATTAAAAATACAAATATTGCAATATCATTAGGGCCTAGAGGAATCAAACCATCAACCTCTTACTTGTAAGGAAGGTGCTCTTCCATTGAGTTGGCACCCTTTAAGAATTAGGAAAATGAGAAATATTAACACTGTGATTACATCATTTGTAATTCTAAGAAAAAACAATAATATCTAAATACAACCATGCTTAAAATACAATTTATATTTGCAAAGACCGCCATGCTTGAAATCCAATTTATTTTTTCAAAGAATATTGTTGCATATGAGTATAATTTCATTGTTCTTAGCTATGGACCAATCCAAAACCAATGAAATGGTTGAAGGTTTATTGATGAAGTTACCTTCCTATGAGGGTTTAATACTATGAAACCCAATTCCTTGAGTTAAGTCCCAAGATAACCAATGTCTAGAAATGAAAACCATTGATGCTCTGCAAGACACCATTGTATTGTTTACAATTTGGAATTGTTTTTCCCATGCTCAAATATGTAGATTGGGTTTCAAACACAAGTATGCAGAACTGTGTATATCGTAGTGAAGAATTCCTAAGATGATTATGTAAATTGATTCTTCTTCCTTAAATTCCTTTGCATTCCAATCCCTTGAATTCAACTTTCATTAGAAGTGAAAAAATGAAGCAAATACCCATGTCTAGAATATCTAAAACTAACATAATCAAGATAAATAAATAAAATCAAATGGGTGTGTGGTGTAGAATTAAGTTGAATGGTATTGAAGCCAGTATCAACACTAATACCCAAGTTCAAAATCCATTCAATGGGTAAAAATGAGTCAGAGAGAACACATCGAATGGTTTTTTATAGCATAGGAATGTGCATAGCAATGCCTCTTAGCCAATGGACAGCTAAGTTACTATCAACAACATTAACACTTTGAAATGTCAAGTTAAAAGGTAACTAGGTTTTAATACCAAAGTATGCATGAGATTATTGGGTTCTGGAGTTGGAGGATGATGCCTTTATTATTTGATGGGTGATCTACCATGGATAGACATCTCTAAATATTTTGATAAAAATTCTTTCTTTGAGTTGTATATTTGATGCATTCTACATATCTTGAGGGGGGAGGTTCACATATTTGTAGGCATTCCATATCATTGGATCTTCTTGGAGGGTTCCTTGCATTACAAAATAAGATTTGGCATACAAACCTCATCTCCAATGAAAATCACATACTTCTCGTAAGTCTATTATCACACAAATCGGTATAGACAAATTCACTTAGTAATCGAAGGATAACCAACCCTATTCACAGTTGGGATCCTCTCCATTTAGACTACTCATTTTATTTTCTAAGGGGTGTGTCCCTAAAACAAGTATGTTTCCATCAAACCTATAATTTGAAAATACGTTAAGAACAGTATCACACAAAGAATCATTCTTGAGTTGTTTGTTAACAGTCAAGAACAGGAGTTTTTTGAATAAAAACACAAATGGCTGAGATCATATCCTTAAGAGAGTTATAACAAAATATTAACAAATATGGATGAATTGAATATTCCCTTTAGGTGAAGATACATAAAAATAAATGGAACTTAACTAGCACTTGCACCGCAATACAATTTAATCAACAAGCAACCAATAGACTCAAGGAGCTAGAACAAGCATAATTAGACCAAATCACATGTTTCCCAAGAGATTGATTACACCATAGTTAATGATAAGAGACAGGACACCATACATTTCCTTGGACACATTCCAACCTCTTTTATGTCTTATCCCTCAATGCAATCATGCCAATGAGAGCCAAAGCTAGAAAGCCACGGATGGGATGATGTTGGGTGCACGAGGTTTGTTGAATAGCATTGTTGGTTTTTGATGAAATGTAAAGCATGTATTGCACTTAGTTTTATTAAATTACACTTGATCATTGACTTAACTTGTAATTTAATGAATCCAAACTCACAATTTTTAATTAGATATATCCAATTGGTGTGCAAGTAGTGAGTTCATTGAAACCTTGAAATACATTGTATTTCACTTATATTTATTAAATTACACGAGCAAGAACTTTGGATTTAGTGTGCATGTATTGAGATCATTGAAACCTTTAAATATAATAGTTTCTTCTTTTGACATAGTGCATTCATAAGTAATAGATAATGCTCACAAATAAATACAATAGATTGACACAAGAACATGTGGAAACCAAAGAGCAAATTCAAAGTGAAATGTATCATTCATTTATAACTGAAATGTCAATTGTCTACATGTCTCCAAAAGTACATATATATCCAAAAGTATCGAAAAGTACATATATATCCAAAAGTAACTAGAAGTACATGTCTCTCCACAACTATCCAAGACTATCCAAGCCACATGTACATGTATCCAAAACTATACAAGCGACATGTACATGTAAGTGAAATGTCAATGTACATGTCTCCAAAAGTACATGTATCCAAAACTGTCCAAGCCACATGTACACATGTATCGATATGTACATATCCCATAAGACACATCAAAACTCAAGCTTCCTCTTGTTCTTTCTTGAGGGTGATGCTGTAGGCACAACTATAGGACCAGTGTGCATCTCTGGATCCTGCAAATTAAATATCAATTGTTAAATTCAATTAACTATGTACTAATACATTATCTCAATAAAATACCATATCTAAATTAACTCAAAAATTATGAAAATGTTAATGGACATTGCATGAAACAATTGTTCATTAATGGATATCTCACCTTAGTGATAGGCTGTGACAAAGGGGATTGGGTTTCTTGTGTAGTAGATGGAGCTGTTGGTTGAACATGAATGATGGTCGCATCCATGGTCGATACAGAGGGGGTAGGACCTGGTGGTGGTGGTGGCTACAATCACCAAATCTTGAAATAGTTAGAAATGTGCATGAATAAACAATAGACAACAATAACACACTATGGACCTATATCATGTTCAAATATTTGTACCTCTGTGTGACTTGTTTCCATTTTAGATGCAGCACTGACTGCTGTATCAACCATCCCTGCAAGGTTTTCAACAGTGAACTCTAGCTCCTGATGCAGTAAACATGTAAATCAAACATTAACAAAATATTGTATGCACTGGATTTCAAGTTAACCAAGAAATATCATCAAAGGATATACAAATTACCATGGTATCAGTATCTCCATGGTCACGGACAACCTCACTCTTTCTAGGAGTAGGCCGTCTCACATAGACTTGGCCCTTATTCACATATGTCCTATAAGGAGATACAACTCCAGGAAGTGGTCTAGGTGTTTCGGTACCAGCCTATAGTCAACAAGAGTTCATGTAGCTAGACATGGATGATTCAACGGACATACATGTATTTAAAAAATGACATTTTTTAAATGTTTAAAATGTTTACCTCCATCACTGCTTCCCCTCGTGTAGGATCTGGCATCTGCCCAGATATGGATCCTACCTCCATCACTGCTTTCCCCCGTGAAGTATCCGGCATCTGCAAGTTTAATAATTGTAAATATTAGACCGTAGATAACATTAGTGAACTAACATGTACAGTATGTGGAAATTAACAATTTAACAAGTATTAAAAATTTTAAAATGTTTACCTCGGTGTGAGATACGGGATCAGTGGATGGAATGTCCTGCCCCTGTGTAGAGTGTGGGACATGATACTCTGGGGGGTCGCTTCCGCCATAAAGCATCAGTTGCAAGTTCACAAAATTAATATATTAGCTCAAACTATACATATGTGTACGAAGAGGAAAATAAATGAAGAATTTATTACAATTAACCATATACATACATCACTTAAAAACCCATTGAAGACAACATATGATGAAAGACCATAGCATGGACGACCACATGATGTGCAATCGTCAGGCTCAAAAGTGGACTGGGAATGTGCTGATGGTGCTGCACTAGTAGATGGTGCTGCAGTAGATGGTCCTGCACCAGTGGGTGGTACTGCACTAGAAGATGATCCTGCACCATGAGGACCTGGTGTATGTACCACACCAGGGACAGATGTCCCATCCTCACCCATATGCTGAACCATAGTGCTATGGTGAACAACAGCCCGTGCCAAACTCAAAAATGCCTTACGTGTCTGTGGAATCACATGATGTACAGGTGGGACATCTGGCCCAGGAAACTGCCTGCGAGGTGTAGGGATAGGGCGATCAACGTCTCGAAGCCTAGAATTGGGTCAGTTTTGGGGCATCCCCCCACCGATCCCCTGAAACTGCAATATATCAAAATAGTTTATGTGTTTTCCCAACATGAACTCTGCATACATCTTCCGAAGGAAGTACAACAGGATTTCCCTGTTGTTGTGTGGTGGCATATCAAAAACCATATACCATATGTCCATCTAGTTATCAACAAATGGTTGATATGTGCACCACTCGATAGAGATATGTGGCCTATTTGCATTTGGGATTTACCCCGTGCGAGGGTCCCTAAACAATGAAAATATATGCTCCTTGGTTATTTTCAACTTTTTTACTGCATTGTAGCTAATCCCATCAGCGTACTCACATCTTTTTCTTTCTCTATATGAAGTAATATCATATAGTACGTTGTTTGACAATGTGATGGTCTCAACAATTGCATCCAAAGTGGATGCAAGTGAACGTCAAATTCTATCACCACCACTAAAAGCACTACTCAAGCCTCTCAACTGGGCAAGCTCTCTTAATATTTCCGCATTCGGGTCCATAGCCACAACTGCAATAAAAAACTCAATAAGAAAATAATTAGAAACGTATACATGGTATATAAGATGTCAATAAATTTTGCTAGCTACTCATTCAATCATGTCAAATTTCGATAACATAAGTAATCTGAAACCTTCTTCAATTGTGATTGCAACCTACAAATATTATCCATATACAATACAATTCATATACTAAATGTAAAACCCACTTCATCTCTTCAAAATTTAAACTAAATCTAATTAAAAATCAAGCTCAGGTCATAACATTGGTTATATTGATTTTTTCAAAAAATATGGTGAATACACATCTAGTAAAGGTTGTTTTAAATATCTATGGTTGATGACATAGTAGTTCTCCTAGTTGGCACCAAAATTAGTAATATCAAAGGAAATGTTGGCATTTGAATGGAGTACAAAAATAGGGTTGATTCTAGTTGCATGCCTCATAGGGTTATAAGTTATGTAATTGAGAGAACCTAAAATGGATGAAGACTAGATATCAATGAGATAATGACTCCTCAAAAAATACTAACGATGGAACATAGGGTGGATAAAATATCCATCTTATGTGGTTGTCCATTTCTAATGAGGTTGAGATTAACAAGGGAAACTTGGAAGGTGACAACAACTAGAATATTATTCAAACCTTGAAATCCCATGTCAAATGCACCTACTCTAACCCGAACCTAATATTGATTTGCCATAGTATCCCCAAACATGATCTCTTATCATTTTGATTCCAAAGTGACCCCATCACCCTAATGGAGGCTTTAATGATTCCAACCCTTAGTGAATATAAGAGTTTGCAAACATTGATCAATTGATAATTAAAGAGAAGATATAATGCAAAGAGGACATATTAGCTTGTTCCATAGCTCATAGATTCTCTCATAGACCAATACTCATGGAATTAATTTTATGTAAAGGCTTTCATCTCATTAGCTAATGGATGCCCTCAAAAACTTATATGAATATAATTGATATTTGTTTAAAGGAAAAATGGAGTTTATATAATATGTTTGAAAGCATGATACTATTATATATATTAGAAAACCAAACACACAAAGAAACCTTGAACTAAAAGACATAACTATAAGAGGGAAAATGGTAATTTTGTTATAAAATGAAGAGAAGTACCTTCTCTTTGTTATAATGAAATGACATAAACTCTAACTATTTAAACACTAAAATGACTTTAAAGTAATCTAAAATGGCCAAGTGACTTTATTAATATGCCTAATTCTATAGTTTAGATGAAAGTTCTAACACCCTCCCTTAATGATTCATCTAGAAAATACACTAAGTTTGTCCCTAAATTTTACAAATTTGTACAGTCTTAAATTGATATATATATGTAGTATGATCCTCAATATGACAATTTTTAAACTCCAATGTTCCATCTTCTACAAGCTATCGAATGAAGTGGCGATGAACATCAACATGATTGGTACATTCATGGAAGATTGGATTATTTTCCATCACAAAAATTCCCTAATTACCAAAATAGTACAATAGAGTGGGCTCGTTTTGTTGGATCTCCATATATATAAACATCCATCTAAGGAAAACTACTTCACATGGATGTAACATCTAAAAAACACCATTCATTTCATACAAAGGTGAATACACCATTTAACATCTAGAAACACTAGTCAACAATTTCATACAAGGGTGAGTTCCTGTTGGAACAAGGAATGCCAATAGAAAATCAACCAAGGGTATAGGAATCAACCAATGGTGTGGGCGTGAAATCTCCTCCACTCAACTTGAATTAGCTCCTGAATGGTGTTGTCTTGCACTCCAAACGCTCCAATGGCCCGTTGAATTCGTGTTCCTGATTGTGAAAATGGGCCACGGGTTCGGGACTGTGTATTTTTTTTTATCATTTGCAAATCGCGTGTGCGTTTTAGAACTACAAATCACATGCGCGTTTTGTAGTTCTATAACGCATACGCGATTTTTCTCCCTATCCTACATGTTCCATGACATGTCAGGCTGGGGTTGAACCATACCAAGTGCTATGTCAGGCTCGGGTTGATGTATTTTTTGGTAGCATGATGTTGTTTTCGAAAACTAGGATTGCATCTTAAAGGTCCCTCATCTTCTTGCACTGACCCGAAAAGCAATAAAGAGTAATTGTATTTGTTGTTTTTCAAAGAATGAACTATAAATCCTAATACATTTCCAAAGTTGAATTTCTTATATAAAACATAAAATAAAATGATAATGCATGCATACTATAATATTTTTATACAACGTTTTTATTATTAAATCATAGAATTCATATTCAAATCTTATTAGTATGAATAACAATTGGATATTTCTACAAAACATGATTTTGGATGATAGGTCTGAACTTTTTATAAATTGTATAACCAATAAAAGAAAATGGAAATGCCAAAAATAGATTCAAGTAGAATACAACATTATAATTCATGCCATATCAACGGTATACTGCATTCCCAAATTATGTTTTTAAAAGAAGAAACAATGGGGATTGGTGAATTTACCTTGGATTTGTAAATTAACTCTAGATGCCTAAATTAACTGACCAAGACACTCCAACATTCTAGCAGAGAAATTTTTGCATTTCACTTTGCAAACAGTGGTGCCCAAAATGGGATCCATCGTAGCAAGCAGTTTCAAGGCTTCTTTAACTTTGTTGGGACAAAGTACCTAGGGCTACCGAAAAACTTGGAGAATGACTCAACTTTTTTGGAATTTCATAGTACTAACTAAGGTGCTTTCATTTAGGCTATGACTTTATCTAAGTTGCATCAAGTTAACGAAATTAGAGATGAATAGATTATTATTAATTTAGTTCCATAAGTAAAGGAATTAATAGCAACAGTAGCATAGTTGTCAATGGTTATGAAACAAATTTGTTCATAGTATCAGCAGTGACTACATAAGTTATATTGAGTTCTAAATTCTTCTTTACCTATAGTAAAATATATTATACAATGTATGTCATTTTAATATGATTCCTCAAAGTGCCAATGCAGTGATTATGGCATTTCTTTCTTGGTTCTATTTCCAAAAATACAACAAACATAGACTATTTATTGTTCTTCATTCATTGTGCATACACCATCAATTAGGTCTCGCTAACAGCTATAAGTCAATACTATTTGTGCATTGAATTGCACGTTTATTATAAATGTATTCAGACCTACATTCTGCAGTGTGTGGCCACAATAACAACGCATTATGTTTTTCTTTTCAATTGAATAGACATATAAATAAGAGCATATGGTACCTAAATAATAAAATGTAAAGAGTAGGTTTGAACCTATGCATACATATATCTATTCCTAAATGAAATGCGATGCCATAAATATATATCTTTACATCTGTCTATTTACTGGAATAGTCTTTTCTCATAATCAAAATGTATATAACTATGAATTTCAATATCACAGAATAAACTTCCGTTTATACGATCAAGCTGATGTTCTAACTTGCAATTCATCTCATAATCTCATTAATCGAAGTTGGTGGACGATATTTTTTATTTTGGACTAGGGAAATACAGAGCTATAACTCTTTGTTTATTAGTCACATATGTTCTTCGCAATCCTGCCTTAAGTGTGACAAAGGCTTGAGATTTTTCTAGCATTGTCTTTGTTTAGATCTTTTTTAAAGTGACATTGTTAAAGCCTAACATAAGGTGCAAATGAACAAGCTTCGACTGGCCCAAGTTCGAAATGCTAAAATAAACATTTAAAAAATATTGTCATTTTCGCTTGGCTTTCTAGGTGGCATGGGACTGGAAAGGCAGAAAAAGGAAGAGTAGATGTATGCACTAATTGTAGATAAATCTGGAATAAATTGGCTGTTAGAAATAAGGTGGAGACAAGCACATGGAAATTCCACAAAACAGAAATGCGACAATCTTCATTCTTAAATCAGACTTGGATCAGACAAATCAGGTTTGTGTTTGCAATTTTAATGGTTTTTTTTGTGTTTGCAATGTTAATGGTTTTTTGAGACTGATAAGATAATAAAACTGGAATCAGGAAAACAAGGATTGTGTTTGGAATATGGGCAGGTTATTGATAGATTTTATAGAGGGGAATTACATGGAATAAATCGTAAGGTGATAGTTGTAGACGTTGACTGGATATCCTCTAATCTCTGTGACTACTGCTTCCCCTAATTCTTTCTATTTTGATTTGGGGTAAATAGTTGCTCCAGCTAACACTACTGAAGCAACTGTCGCTACCTTCTATCCTGTAGTTTGTGCCACAGATTCTTCAATGGATGAAAAGAATAGGTTTGCAATTGGTGTTGTCACCCTCTCCTCTGCTTGCTTTGGTGTTGTTCCCACTGAATAATCGAAGGTAAGGCCCCAAGGTTTCAAGGTTGAGCATTCAAAATAGTTTACAGAGCTTGAGCTCATGGAGAGAAACGAGGGAGAACATGAAAAGGAGGATATGGTAGATGGAGGATGTTAACACCTGCATTAAATTGTTTGGTCACACATAGGGTGGCATATGACTGTGGAAATGGGTTGTAGGACAAGACCAGACAAGACGGGACGTGGGCAAGGAAAAGAAACTAAACAAAATAAAGAAGGGAGGGAGGGCGTTGTCCACCGGATGTAGGGGCATCGTTGGCTTGTAAGGGCTCACTTTCCAGTGGACATAAATGGGGGTGATATGTGTGCCCCAAATCCTAAGACAAATTTTCAATCCTAATCATGCCCAATACATTTTAATACAGTTAATAAGATGTTTGAATTATTATCTTATAGTATTATTATAACACATTTCTATGTGTTGATGATTTTGTGATGATGATTGGTACAGTTTATTTATATCAATTCTAGTTTATTCTAAATTGGTTTATTTAATATTAAAAAATGGTAAATAATTCCTTAATTTGTTTTAAAAATATTGGGAAAAAAGTTTCATAGTTTTGATAAGCTAATTAGTTAAAAAGAGTCATACAACGATAATTATTATGTCATCGACATATAGTTTTCGGTTGAGGGCATTAGTTTAGGAGGCAGGTCATTAACTTTTAGCTCCATTATTGTTTTAAAATTGTATTTTTAATTTATTATTAAGAACAAATTTTAAAAACACATTTATCTAAACTATCGTTAGTTTCCAGATGCTGACGTTTGGCTCGTTTGTGTTTTCCACCATGCGGCAACGGGAGGACGTAAGCGAAATTTAATGTCTCTCCTATGCACAGGTTAAAGTAAAATGCAATTTGGAGTGTATTAATGACAATTCAATAAGTACAAACCTATTTATTAACTTTTTACCCATAATGTTAGACAAGACACTAAAGAGACCCTACTAAGGCAAGGAACACTCGGCAATGCTTATTTATGATAGATTTTCCCTGCCATCCCACCTTACGAGAGAATTGAAATATGAAGCTATGGATAGCCTTAAACAAGGTGGTGGCAAGGCTACATCTATATCAGTTCATAAATTAACAATTGAATATAGACCTAAACCCATCTCTTTCAAAGTCTGCCAACAATTAGAGAAATTAGTGGAATCTGGGTGGAAACAATGCCTTGGAAGCTCCTCTTTCCAAGAGAAAATGAAGTTAATAACATAAATGTTTTAATTAAAAAACTTGTTACACCTGATAACAATATCACATAATAAAAAATTAAGAAAAATTCTTGTTTTTTGTGCTTCATCAATGAATGAAGGCGAATTAATAGAAATAAAATAAAATAATGTAATGTACCAACTCTAGTTGAATTAATTGTGCATCTAACTGAATTAATGTTGCATCAACTTGTTGTTGAAACTTTAAAGTCATGAATCATATTGCACTATGCTACTTGTAAATTCATTTCTCCATTTCTGGGCAAGAGTTCCATTCGAGAAATTGTTAGAGAGAAACCATACATAGCTACTATGCTATTCAAGCCAACATTAACATCATATGAATTGAAAACCACCTCGTCCATGAAAAATTATGATTGAAACATGGATGCATTGATTTTCGTTAAAGTATTCACATCAATTTAGAATTGGTAGGTGATCCCGTTAAATTATAATATTTTCAAGGATATTCCCAATGAAGAAAAGGTCATTGATACAATGCAAGGTTATCTCTAATCCATGCATCTACACCATATAATGTGCTTCTTCATTGTCTCATTGTATGATTTCGCTGCCCAACATGCCTAAAGAAGAGGTTAATGGAGTTTTTTCATGTGTTGGAAATCTGAGCTTTAATGGATTAGAGCAACAGTAATCACAGTGCTCTAGAAATGTTGATTCGATTTTAATTTGCAACCTCTGGTTTTGTTTTGAGAATTCGATTTTCTCTATGTTCTTATCTCATATTTGATGAAATAATTAGTACCACTCTTAAGATAGGAAGTTGGTACATTGTCAATAACACAAGGCCTACAAGTTTTGATGGATCCAACAAGCTTCCTCAACATTGAGTTTAACTAAGTTAATGTTAGGGCTACTATGTTAAAAGTTTTGTAATTTTATCTCACTTAATATGACTAATGATATTTGATTGCAGACTGGAGGGAAAGGTTGCAACAATAACATGCAGAGATATGGGAATTAGAGAAGCCATTTTTCGGCTCTTTACAAAGCACGGAGCGAAATTCATAATCACAGATTTTTCAGATGTAGTCGGCAAAACCCTTGCAGAATCTCTTTCTCCTTCTGTAACTTACATTCACTGCGATGTGACCAAAGAGAAAGGCATGAGCGTTGTGGTGGATTTGGCCATGGAGGAACATGGTCAACTAGATATCATGTATAACAATGATGGAATCAATGATGCTATTATGGTGACGAGTGTAAAATACATAGGGGCTTTGCAATCACTGGTTACCTATGATATGTATTACAATTCCGCCACGTTGATTCCTCTTACATGCTCACATTTCAAACAAGAATTTCATATTCAAACAAATGAAAATCATAATTGAGCACTTAATTAATTATTAAAATACTACTTATATAGTATATGATGTGCCTCTAGCCACTGACGAACAACATCCACTTGAAACATATGACGCGCATTCATGGAAAGAGATAAATACTCCATCTTGCAAGAGATCAATCTTTAGTTTATTTTCCATACTGAAACAAAAGAGCAAGTTCGACATGGTACAACTAAAACCCATTATCCCTACGTGGCCAAGGCATTATGTTCGACACAATATGGATAAAGGCTATCCAACATGGGTTCTAGGGGTGAGAAACATTCAGGGTATAAACCTTAGGATAAGGTAGGATTTTATGCATTGTACAAGGAAGTGAAGAGTTTCTACATCCTTGCAATAATTCTTTAATTGGTATGTTAATATTTGAATAGAATAGTACACAATTCTATAAGTTTATTATATTTTATATGAATGTGGAGGTTTAATTCTTGATTTGGAGAAAGGTTATAGGTTTAATTCTTGATTTGGAGCAACGTTATAGGTTTCTTGGTTGTTGGTTTATGGTCAAGGCATTGTATATTAATTATAATTTACGGTTGTTAGAAATTATTTTTACTTGCAAGTTTTAGAATAACCAGAGTGCCAAATTCATTTGGTTATGCAGATATTCCCACGTTATGGAATTTATGTTATTAATATTGATATCTACATGGTTTCCATTAGGATCATTAGTCTTTGGGTTCTTCCTTGTATCGAACTCAACTGTTATTAACCTATTATTGTTACTGAAGTTAGTAGAGGAGTTGAACAGTCCCAACCATCTGTCGAAGCTATTATCAGGTATATAATCATAATGATTTCAATTTACAATAAAAATCAAACCCTCCCCACCAATTGAATCCGTGAGAACAATATTGAAAACAAACGAGGTATTGAAGGATGTAGTCTTATTTCAATGGTATACCCAAAATTTCTTTCGCAAAAATACACTTCTGGATTTATTTGAATGGATGAATCGAGTATCATATTTTGTGTATCTGGCGTGACCTACAAAACTCTCAAGGCTATCGTGTTGGTGTTGATGTTTTGATATAAATTTCCAAATTGTTTACTAAAGTCGAAATAAGGAAAACCAATCTCATACTCATAAACAGTTTCTCCGACCAACACTGACATAATTCCTGCAAAGATTATTGCTTGAAGGAGATCCATTGAATTTAATACTAGTACGATACAAACTCAATATGTTGTAGAGCGGATTAAAATTAGAATGTGCAGACTGAAAAGAGAATCTTACATGTTGCAGTTAATAGATATTCTTTCATATTGTCAGAATTGCACTCAGTTTTGAAGTTGAGTAGATAAAACAAATGCAGACATCAATGATAACATTCTTGGAATAACGAAATTCCTAATTCTATTATGAGAAAAATGGGTTTTCATCTTCTCACCAATTTCAGCTTCTCCATTTCCTTCCCTGCACATATGGCAGAGGGTTTGACTGATCAAAACATTAAAATTGGAATGAAAACCTTAGATTCCTTGAAAAAACCTTACCTTCCCTAAGCGGGTTTGAAACAACCTATGGTTGGATTTAATTTTGATTATTGAATTTTACAGTTGTGTTCAAGCAACCCAAAAAATTCTATGATGTTATCTCAAACATTTAATTTTTGAAATTTTATGGTGATTGTTTTCTTGGGATAATTTATAATTATATGAAAAAATAATAAATTAATTTAGTTAAGATGTGTAGCATAACATAATCTTAAATATAATATCAAATAAGAGACGTGAACTCTGAAATATTCAATATATTAAGAGCTGAAATATTCAATTTATTAAGAGCTGCATGCATAGTCTTGTTTTTAAAAATAATATAAATATATAATATTTATTTTAAAAAATTAAAATTATTTATCAAATAAAGTTTAATGAATGATTTGAATGTTGTAAATTGTAAGATCATAAAATTAAATATTCCCATTAACAAATCCAAGGGAAAGGAAGAAATAACATAATGTAGAAATGAAACAAAGTATTTAGGATGAACAAATCTTGTTTCCTCGGACATAACACATTCAACAAATGGAATTCAAAAGTTAACGTAATATATATGATTATGAACAAAAACAAACACAAGGAAATGATATATGATATAATGAATTTCTCATGAAGGTCATTTAGACATGAGATCCATTTTTTAAAGCAATATCACACCACATGCACCATGATCATGGCGCAAATTGTTTCCTTAAAGATTTTATTCATCAAAGGAACTTAGATAAATATATTTGAAAAGAGTTTTGAAATCAGAAAGGAAGTGACATAAGTTCTTGAGATACATAAATTTGAAAAGAGTTTTGAAATCACAAAGGGAGTAACATAAACTTTAAGAGTATTTATAGACCGATTTAACATAAAGATATGAATCTTAATGGGTATACAACATGAAATTATCCTTCTTTTAAGTTCCCAAGTACTTGCCTTTATTATTGATCTTGAAAGAGAGTCACACTTTCTTTAAAGATTCCCAATTCTTTATTCACGAGCTTGATATTCTTGATATACTCATTTTCTTCTTGGAATCAACAAACTCAACACTACCTCTCCTAGTAAATCCCTTCTACCTAAGTATAAATAGCATTTGTTATCTACATTTTATGCTTGTCTATTCATGATGTTTCAATTCTATCCTTGTGTTATCACTCCAGGAAATCCTCTATGTTGTAGCTTGAGGATGCCTTGTAACTTACAATGTTTTTAGGGTTTTTTGATATGGATCAAGTCAGTTGACCTATATAACCTTTCCACTCTCAAGGCATGCATAAAAATCACTCACTTACAAGGCTTTTAGTTACAATTACTCAAAAGTTGACAATAAGGTGCAAGGATGAAGAACTCATCAGGCTGGCAGATTTACATACAAAACACATGCATATAAATGGCTAAATCATGATAAGGATGGAACTTATAAATCAAATTACACTAACAAACCAACAGGGTGGCAGCTATCAGCTTATTAATCAATTTGAAAATGACCTAAATACACATTTAGGCATAAGTATAGTAAAGAAAGAGATGATGGCTGAACAGATCATAACAAAAGAGCTTATGATTCGTGAACAAGTAAAATGAGAAGCATGAAAGCAATATAGGCTTATAAATCCCCGAAGTTGAAACTTTATTATAAAATCGATCTTAGGCTTTATAGCCTTTTTACAAAAGTATAGATCCTAAAACTTCGATCTATTTTCACAAAAATACTCAAAAGTGATAGTTTTTCCAAATTAGGGTTTCAAACCCTACCTAACTATATTTCTAACTATGATGAAGATTTAGTTCACTGATTGATAATTAAATAACTGAAGTAGTTGCTAATGATACCTGCTGGTGGTCCACTATAAATTAGCCACCAAAATCCAGCGTTTCGGCGATTAACTGACATGATCTTTCTTGCTTAATTCATCAGAACTTTCTACCCCATCGCCATGGTCGGCGATCGGAAGCTCTCACCTGAACGATCGAAACCTCAAACCTGAATGTGGCCTCAGTGTCGGTGATTCAAACCACTGCCATCGCGGTGGTTAAGCATCGGCGATCAAAAGCTCTAACTTGAACAATCGAAACCTCAAACCTGAATGTGGCCGCATAGTCGGTGATTCAAATCACTACCATCGCGACAGTTAAGCATCAGCGATCGGAAGCTCTAACTTGAACGATCAGAACCTCAAAACTGAGCGTTGCCATAGTGTCGATGTTTTAAACAATTTATGTCACGGCGGTTAAGCATCGGAGGTCAGGAAAGCTAACCACTAATGCGTCAGCGATCGAAACCTCAAACCACTAAAACATTGAAACCTCAAAACTAAATGTTGCCAGAGTGTCGACATTTCAAACCACTACTGTCGCGACGGTTAAGCATTCGTGATCAGCACCTCAAACCACTAATGCATTGGCGATCGAAACCTCAAAACTGAACACGTTGGTGCTTTAAACCACTAACTTGTCGGTGATCGGAACCCCAAAAGTGAACGTGTCGGTGCTTCAAACCACTACTGTCACGACGGTTAAGCATCGGCAATCGGCACCTCAAACCATTGATGCATCGACGATCGAAACCTCAAAAATGAATGTGTCGGCGCTTTAAACCACAAAATTGTTGATGATCGAAACCCCAAAACTGAATGTGTTGGCGCGTCAAACTGCAAGATTCTTCATAGTGTTGGCGGTATAGAGGACTAAACCTCTAAAACACCGTCATCGTAGAGGACTAAACCTCTGACTTGCTATTAAAAATGTTCTTTCGGTGGTTAGTGTATATGTTGCACTCCTTTCTAATATGCCGAAGATGACCCTTTTCGGTGGCTAATGAGATGTTCTGAGCCTTTCCTAAGCCACCGAAAGCTACAACTTGTGAATTTTCACCCAAATAAAAAACAGAGGATTTCAAACTATCAGTGATATTCACATCCTTCATTACATGAGTTAAATTCTTCATACTATCAAAATAAATTATTTTGGGAGATAACATCTGGCTCCTACTTGGGGATAGGAACCTCCTAGCGAAGTCCCAAGAACCCTAGACCAAAAATGCATTTCCCTAAAATAAACTAAGTAACTTAACACTATCATCTACTATTCCATTGGGCATGGAGTTTATTCTGAAAGAAAAACAACCTATTATGTACTAATTTAAAATAATAAGGCCTCAGAGCCTCAAATAAAATAGAGTTTCAAGAACCGCCCATTCAATGGGCCATCAAATACCTCTTCACATTCCAGATTCTGCAATTTGAAGGTGTTATTCTTATGTACCCAGGCTATAACAAAACGGCCAATCCACAAAGAGTCGAATTTTCCATGTTTTCCCTTGTCCTGTTTGAAAGCATCCCACTTGAGGACCCAATATCCGACCTGGAAGTTGTCTACTTTTGCTCTTTTGTCAAACATGCCCTTTATCCTCTATTGATGAGCTTCTAATTTTCCTACAACTTGCTCCCTTATTTGTTGTAACTCTACTAAATCCATCATCCTTCTCACCATATCATTTGGTTCATCTTTCTCTTTTTGAAAGAACTTTGCCACTGGAAGGATGAGCTGGATAGGAAAAATGGCCTCAGTGCCATAAACTAGCTTGAATGGAGAAGTCCCTATGGATATTTTTCCTATTACCCTATCAGCCCATAAAGAAAACTTAAGCTTTGAATCCCAGCTTTTCTGATTTGTCTCTAGCAGTTTCATGATGATTCTGACTAAGCTTTTGTTGGATGACTCAACCAGGCCATTTGCTTGGGGATAATAGGATGTGGAGTGCACTAGTTGAATACCCACTGATTCATGCATTTTAACTAATGCCCCTGCCTTGAAAGCTGGTGCATTATTAGTTACTAACCTTACTGAGTAGCCAAACCTGCTAAATATATTCTCATATAAAAATCTCATGATGACTTGATGAGTGGCATTCCTGGTGGGTACTGCTTCTACCCATTTGGTAAAGTAGTCAGTGGCTACTAAGATCCATTTATGTTGTCCACTGGAAGATGGATTTATTTCACCTATGAAATCTAGACCCCATTTCTGGAAAGGCCCATTCACCACAATAGGCCTAAGGGGCAAGGACTTGAGCTGCTGCTTCCCTATAAATCTTTGGCATTGGTCACAGGCCCTTACAAAAGTGCATACATTTGCAAAGAGAACTGGCCAATAGTACCCTTCTCTTAAGATCTTGTGGGCTGTGGTTTTCCAGTAGTGGTGGCCCCCACATGTGCTGGAATGAAAATGATGCATGATCTGCTCTACTTCTTCTTTATCTAGACACCTTAGCGAAATTATAGACTGATCTATCCAATACAACAGTTTGTCAATTATGCAAAACTTAATAGATTTCAACTTAAGAGCTCGTCTTTGGTTAGGAGTGAGATCAAGAGAAACTTCTAATTTTTGCAAAAATTGAATGATACCTAAGTACCACTCACATGAAGATATGTTCTCAACTACTGATGGAATGTCATTTTGATCTTGATTTACTTCTATTTCTGGTGCTACCATAATCTACACCTTTGTTGATTTGACACATGTGAAATTTATTCCCATCAGTTTATTGTTTTCTTTGGTCATGATTTTGGCCAGACCTAGTCCCTTTACTAGCTTGGTGGGTTTCACATCTATATCAAACTCAATGAGTTTGGAAATCCACTTAGCCCTCTTCCCATCAATGTCCAGCTGAGTCAAAACATCCTTCACAGTAGTTGAAGGGACATATGTAATGACCTTTTCATGGAGAATGTAGATTCTGAAAGTTTTCAAATATTTTATGAGAGCATAAGCGTGCTTCTCAATTGGGTCATACTTCAACTCAGCATCTCTCAGGGTTTTGCTGAAGAATGCAATTGGATGATCAAGACCCTCATCATTATTTTGTAATAGTACAACTGCCACTATGTCATAAGATGTAAAAGAGAAAGTGTAAAAAGCCTTGGTGTAGTCGAGACTAATCAGGGTTGGGGCCTCCATGATAGCTTTCTTAATGTCTTCAAACAAGTTTCTTGCCTAGTTAGTCCACTTTATTTCTGCATCCTTTTTTAGCATGACTGTTATGTGCTTTACCAGCTCGGAGAAATTAGGAATGAACCTCCTAACAAAGTTTATCTTACCTAAAAAGGACTGAATGTCTCTTTTTGACCTTGGTATTGACAGCTTTTGGATTGCTTCAACCCTCACCATATTGATCTTTACACCTTCAACTGAGACTATGTGGCTTAGGAGATTTCCTTCATTGAGTGCAAAATGGGATTTCTTGGGGTTCAGTGATATTCCATACCTTCTGCACTTCAAAAATACCTTCCTTAAATGCTGGAAGTGGTCATGATGGCTATGAGAGTAAACTGTTAGGTCATCCAAATATATCAGCACAAATTTATCTTTTATCCCTACAAAATCTAGGTCCATGGCTCTCTGAAAAGTATCCCCCATCATTCATTAGCCCAAATGGAATCTTAGCATACATGAAAGTGCCCCAAGGGGCTGTAAAGGTGGTCTTCTCTTGGTCATCAAGGTGCACAACAACTTGGTTGTATCTAGAGAATCCATTTAGGAAGGACATAACCCTAGCCCCCAAGACTTTCTGTAGCAGGTGTTCCATCTTGGGCAGTGGATAATTTTCTTTCTTGGAGCACTTGTTCAAGTTTCTAAAATCCACACACAACCTGATTTCTCCATTTTTCTTTCTTACCACTACTAGTTTTTCAATCCACTTGGAATACCTAAGGGGAATTATGATCTTGGCTTTGAGGAGATTGTGGATCTCTTTTTCAATCACTGGTAATAGGAGAGGGTTGATGGGTCTCAACTTTTGTTTGAAAGGAATGGTGTCCTTCTCCAAAGGAATCCTGTGTTGGATGATGTTGGTGTCATATGTTTTTAGGTCACTATACTCCCATGCAAAGACATTAGCAAACTCTTTTATCAAGCTGCAAAATTCAAACTTCTGACCAGCAGTCAACCCAGTGGATAGATTTATCAGTTTTGGATGGCTTTAGCTGCCTATGTTTTTCTCTTGGATAGCAGGTCTAGCTCCTTTTTGGAAGGATTGAAAGGAATGTCATTGTGATCAAAAAATTCTTCCAGTGGTACTAGACCTCGAGGTATGTAGTTGTTGGGCAATTGGACAATGTTTTGATCGGCCACTTTATCTTTTAACTTGAGTTGTTTGGATTCCTCCACGTTTAGGTTTTCCTGGTCTATGTGTATGTCATAGAATTCATCTACTAACTGAAGGAATTTACTAAGCTCATCATCATTCTCAAACACCCTCCATAATTTTACATTGTGTAGTAGAGAGGGTCTATACTTGACATGAACATCATAGCTGAGCTTAGGGGGTAAAGGAGGAACAAACAGACTTGCAGAGACAGCTAGGGAATCAGCTAGGTGATTCAAAGCCCTAGGAATATATGACATTTCAAAAAACATAAATGAGTCTCTAAGTTTCCATACCTCATCCCTGTAGTCTTTCAGTCTGATATTTTTTGTCTGAAAAGTGTTGTTGACCTGCTGTATGATGAGGTCTGCATCTCCAAAAATATTTATGCACATGATCCCCATATTCTTGGTAGTTTTAACTCCTAGCAGCAAGGCTTCATATTCTTCTATGTTGTTAGTGGTTTTAAAATCAAGCTTATAAGATAGGTGGATGTTTTGCTTAGATGGGTAGATCAATACTACACCTGCACCTACTGAGCTTTGAGTGCTAGCCCCATCAAAATACATGGTCAAGATTGTTGTGGTTACTTATTCGGGCTACTGACAGGTAGGTTGAGTGAGCTAGACTAATGTCTGCTGAGAATAATCTATTTGCAAAATGTATAACCCAAAATCAGTGTCCACTGCATAGATGGGGTGATTCACTAAGTTGCTTTCCTTGCTTATAATGTATGTCAGCTGATTTTCCCTATACAGCCTCTTGGTCTCTCCTCCAAACATGGGAATGGTGGCATATGTGAGATCCATTTGAAGGGTGCCACCTAGTCATTTGATCCATGACCAAGACAGCAAGAGGCCAAATTTTGGATGGATATTAGCCACTACAATGTCCATCATGATGCTTTTTGAAGGTAGCTGAGTCGGGTTCACAACAAGGTCTTTGATGAAGCCCAAGCAGTTGACCTTCCTAGATTCGAAGGAGAATAAATCATGGTAGGGCTTGGTGATGCTGAGGCCAAGCTCATCCATCACATCCTTTGGCATTAGGTTATGAGAGGCTCCTGAATCCAGCAGACAGTTATGAAGGATTTTAGCATGGATATTCAAGAATATGTAGAATGGTGGGCATGAGTCCTTTAGGTCTTTGATCATGGGGCCCGAGGTTACAACAGGTTTGTTATCTTGTAGGTTCACAAAGTCAGTGTCAATGTGCACCTTGGGTTGAAGGGAATTCAAAATGGAGGACTTGAATGCATCATTCTTCATTAGCTCAATTAAAGGAAAATGGATTTTCAATTTTTGAAATTCAGACTCAAGGTTGAAAGAATAATGCAGTCTATCTAGAAATCTTACCTCATGGGCTGTAGGTTTGAGCTAGACTTGATCAGGTGTGGCTGCAGGTGCTGGTTTCTACAATGCTTTGGATGTGACAGCCACCTTCTTTGGTAAAACAACAACCTTTCTAGTTGGTGCAGTTGGATGCTTAATAGGTACATCATTTTTCTTGAGAGGAGAAACCAGCCTAGACCTCAGATTGTAACCTCCCTGACCATCAGCCTGATAGATAGCCTCTTCAGTGATCTGCTCATCAATTAGGGCTTCCTCATATTCTTCTTGTGTCAGAAAAGAACAGTCCACCTCATCCCCCATGTATTGGATGTTGTCTTCAGCTTCTCCTTCTTCTTCAATGAATTCTATCTCTTCTTCTAATACAACATTTTTAAATGGAGCTCTTGTCCTCTGATCTTCCCCTTGGTTCCTCTCCCTTCTAAGAATCTGAACTGGGGGGTTTCCTCTTCTATAATGAACAAAATTAGGGTTTTGAGGAGCAAAGTCACTTGGCCCTTTACCCCTCACAGGTGGATGTCCTTGGTCCTTCAATTTAGAAATTTCAGCAGTCAGGTTATCTAACAGTTTGGTCATTTTGTCAATCTTGTTCTCTGATGCATAATCCCCACTAGGGTCTGTTGGCTTCTTCTTCATGTCTATCTTCCCTTTGATCTTCTGAGATGCCAGAATGTTTGACTCTATCTCTAGGGAAACATCCTGCATGAGTGATAAGGAGGTAGACCTCCTTTCTCTGAGAAGTAGGTAGAAGTCAGAGTCAAAGGAATTTGCATAAGTTATCCTAGCTGAGGTATCAGTGGGCTTAATTTCAGTAGGGATCTTGATGTACATATTGTTGAATCTCTTAGTAAAGTTGGAGACAGAATCCCCATTTTCTCTTTCTAGGTAGCTGAATTATGTTATATAGTAGAGGTGGTCTCTCCTTTCTCCCTAATGCTTTAGGAAAATGTCATTTAGGGGCTCTATGCCTGCCACCGACCCAGCAGGCAGTTCCTTCAAACCACTTTCTAGCCTGGCCATCTAGGCTTTGCACAAAAACCCTAGTCCATACATCTTCTTGCTCCATGTTAATATTTTCAGCATAGCTGTAAAATGCCTCTAGATGTTCTTCAGCAATGAAATCCCATTCCCCTGTAAACTTAGGCATATACTTGAGATAATCCCTAGTAGGCATGGCTGTGAGGGGATTCGAAAAAATTAGGGGTGCATACCTAGCTACTATGATCCTTTCCATCTTGGTCAATTGAGGGGTAGCCATATTGGAAATGGGAATGGACAGGGTTGAGGAAGGCAGCACTGGTGGTGATACTTGCTGAGAAGGTGGTGGTATACTTATCCTAGTGGAGTCACCAGGGATTGGATCTTCACAAGAAGCAGGGCTTGAAGATGCCCAAACCCTAGATTTTTCTAATGTATCTAAAAATTCCTGAGAATTAATAATTTTAGCAAAAGAAATAATAGTAGAAATATTTCTTGAAATACCTGATGTAGCTTTTTGTGTAGCACAGCTGGTTTGTCTTAGTAAAGCCCTAGCTCTTCTCAAAATTTCTTTTGGATCTGAAACTGGTGTTGCTAGTGGCCCCTATGGGTTTGCTCTGGTACTTGGTCTTCTTGAAGCCACCTTATAACAATGGAGTCACCAGATAGATTATTACAACCATAATAGTGTCCAAGCTTTGTCTATCATCAAAGCATGGATCTATGTCGTCCCCCAGGGAAGCTGAGCTTCAGTCTCCTCTCCCCGGCAACAGCGCCAATTTGTTATCACTCCAGGAAACTCCTCTAGGTTGTAGCTCGAGGATGCCTGGTAACTTACAATTTTTTTATGGTTTTCTGATATGGATCAATTCAGTTGACCTATATAACATTTCCACTCTCAAGGCATGCATAAAACTCAGTCACTTACAAGGCTTTTAGTTACAATTGCTCAGAAGTTGACAATAAGGTGCAAAGATGAAGAACTCATCAGGCTGGAAGATTTACATACAAAACACATGCATATAAATGGCTAAATAATGACAAGGATGGCACTTATAAATCAAATTACACTAACAAACCAATAGAAGGACAACTATCAGCTTATTAATCAATCTGAAAATGACCTAAATACACATTTAGGCATAAGTATAGTAAAGAAAAAGATGATGGCTGAACAGATCATAACAAAAGAGCTTATATTCATGAACAAGTAAAATGAGAAGCATGAAAGCAATATAGGCTTATAAATCCCTGAATTTGAACCTTTATTATAAAATTGATCTTAGGCTTTATAGCCTTTTTACAAAAGTACAGATCCTGAAACTTCGATCTATTTTCACAAAAATACTCAAAAGTGATAGTTTTTCCAAATTAGGGTTTCAAACCCTGCCTAACTATTTATCTAACTATGACGAAGATTTAGTTCACTGATTGAACATTAAATAACTGAAGTAGTTGTTAATGATCCCTGCTGTTGGTCCACTATAAATTAGTCTAAAAAAACCAGTGTTTCAGCGGTTAACTGACATGATCTTTCTTGCTTAATATGCCAGAATTTTCTACCCTGTCGCCTTGGTCAACGATTGGAAGCTATAACCTGAACGATCGAAACCTCAAACCGGAATGTGGCCATAGTGTCGGCGATTCAAACCACTACCATCGTGACAGTTAAGCATCTACGATCGGAAGCTTTAACCTGAACGATCGAAACCTCAAACCTGAATGTGGTCGCAGTGTTGATGATTCAAATTACTACCATCATGACATTTAAGAATTGGCGATCGAAAGCTCTAACCTGAACGATCAGAACCTCAAAACTAAACACTGCCACAGTGTCGACGTTTCAAACCATTTTCGTCGCAACGGTTAAGCATCGGAGGCCGGTAATACTAACCACTAATGCGTCGACAATCGAAACCTCAAACCAGTAAAACATCGAAACCTCAAAACTGAACGCTGTCGTGGTGTCAGCATTTCAAACCACTACCATCGCGACGGTTAAGCATCAACGATCGACACGTTAAACCACTAATGCGTTGGCAATCAGAACATCAAAACTGAACGCGTCGGTGCTTTAAACCACTAACTTGTTAGTGATTGAAACCCTAAAATTGAGTGTGTCGGTGCTTCAAACCATTACCTTCACGATGGTTAAGCATCAACGATCAGCACCTCAAACCACTAATGCATCGGCGATCAGAACCTCAAAACTGAACGCGTCGGTGCTTTAAACCACTAATTTGTCGGCGATCGAAACCCCAAAACAAAACATGTCGGTGCTTCAAACCACAAGATTCTTCGTAGTGTCGGCGGTATAGAGGACTAAACCTCAAAAACGCCGACGTTGTAGAGGACTAAAGCTCCGACCTGCTTTCAAAAATGATCTTTTAGTGGTTAGTGTATATGTTGAACTCCTTTCTAATTTGCCGAAGACAACCATTTTCGGTGGCTAATGAGATGTTCTGAGGCTCACCTAAGCCACCGAAAGCTACAACTTGTGAATTTTTCACCCAAATAAAAAACAGAGGCTTTCAAACTTTCAATGACATTCACATCCTTCATTGCATGAGTTAAATTCTTCATACTATCAAAATAAATTATTTTGGGAGATAACACCTTGACTCTGAATATCTGTAGTGAATTGTATATGACTATCTCTTGCGAATCTACTAATGTGAGGATGGCCCTTGTGATTCAGATGAGACTGAATATTTAGTGATTCCTTTCCATGTCTTGCCCATGGGGTATTAATAAGATTTCATCCTCTTGAATTCCATATTAACTCTGTATATTTCACTTAAGAATGAGGGGGACTATTCTTAAATATTTCCTTAATGTAAGCAAGTAATTCAAAATCTACTGATAATTCATCGACCACTACTCAACCTTTTAGTGATCCCTCCATCTCTGTTATTCCTACAATGACCCATCATGCTATAAATCCCCATTGTCATCCTAGATGGAAGGAAGTCGTTGATCAATTTCATATGCAAAAATAGATTTATATGATGCCACATCTCTTTGAAGTTGATGAGCCTTTGACTATGTTTTGGACTAAGTTCCTTTTAGTAATCACTTTATTTTCTTCCATGATGGTGTTTGTTTTGTCCACCACCCTAGTACTTATAATTCTTCTCAGGTTTTTGAATTTTTGAAATGTTGACTACATTATTTTCTATGTCTCACATATTCTCTAGCTAATTCCATGTTCCTTTTATGTCTTGCATAGTATTACTAAAACTTCTTGGTCATGCATAGTTCCTTTTATTCCAAGTTAGAAGGTAGTATTGATAGTGTGTCTCATGATTACTAGATTTATTGGTCCTTATGTTTGATTATTATTTGCAATTTGAATGGTCTAAAGTTGGTAATCCATTTCATTGACTCATGCATTGTTGGTTACTTGTGGTATGACGAGAAAGGAAAGATTGGAGAGATAGATAAAAGCCACTACCATTGTATTATGTTTCACCTCAATTCACTTTATTATGTAAGCATAATAGGGAAGAAAACATAATAATAACCTTTAGTGTATTCCATGTAAATTAGTCCAGACTCCATATTGAGCAACTGAAAACATAATTAAGGAAGTTAGACACCGACTTGATTTATGATTGCTAGTAGAGATCAATCTGTATTTTGCAGAGATCCAGATTTTAAACTGTTACCAATTATTTTTAAGGAGTGGCATGATCTAATTAATATAAGGAAGAAAGGGTTACATGAATTAACCCTAGGGATAGTTACATAAATACAAAACTATAAAATGCAAATAGGATCGGTATGTTCAATATGAAGGCAAGAAGATTGAGTGGATAGGGATGTTTTACCATATAATAAATTTATTAGAAGTTATTTACATATTTATGTTCGGGATTTCTTATGCATAGATTTTTTGACACTTTGAGGTCAAATAACACTTACCTCTACACTTTTGATTCATGATGTTGATCCATCTTCACAAATTTTAGATTCCAGGAAATTTGTTATCTTAGTTTTCTGAGTTTTTACTCTAAGTTGCCAATTAAGTTTTATTATAAAATTTACATATATTTGTATTTCCATTGTTGGATACATAAAGACTCTAAATAAACTATCTTCCAATTTTGAAAAAGTTACATTTTCTATGCCTTTGAACATTCACCGACCAATTCACTTTTAGCTTCACTAATATTAGGCAGACAAATAACAAGAAAAGAGCACCTTAATGCACAAAGAGATCTTCCCTTGGATTATAGAACACTTCCATTCTTTAGATACAAAAAATAATTAGGTCTCAAAAATGTTATAATATTTTGTAATTTCTATAAAATGAATGAATAAAAAAACTTTTATAGATATGGACATCAAGTCTTGGATTCTTGAACACTTCCTTCCTCTAAATGCAACTTGAGTATTAGGCATCTAATAGGGATAGTATTTTGCAATCTCTCTATAAAACATTCAACTATTTGATTCACCTCTTCAAATGGAAAAATCCATAGTTTAAACAAGTATGATAGTCTTGAACTATATTATTCCCACTTAATTTCAATGTAGAGATTATTTAAGTTACTCATCAGATTATAGATTAAATAACTATGATTTATTTGGCATGTATTATGGCCACTTAATTTCAATGCAAAGTGCATGAGTTAATGGTGAGATCATTAACTTATACACTTTGACTCTTTGGTTATCTAGAATTGAAGTCTCATCAAATTTCACTCAAATTTCAAGCCATTCAATCCATTACAACATGGTCTAACCCAAGATTCAAAGGCTTGTAATAGGCCTTTTACTAGAGTAGATTCAAAGGCTTGTAATAGGCCTTTTACTAGAGTAGTAACTGTAGCATACACATCTCAAAAATACATCTCATAAGTGGTGATAACAATTGTTAATTTACTGTGAGACTTTTTTGTTGGAAAATACATCATATATTCATTTACATTAAAATTATTCATTAAATGCAAAAAAACAACTTTTTCAATAAATGTTTCCCTTAAGGATCTTGTTTTGGAAATAAATTCTAACATGAACATATACTAAATACTTCAAGAAAAAATCCATTTAATTTTATATTTATACAAAAATAAAAATAAAAAATTATGTCATACCATTTTGGGATATCCACATAAGAAAAGCAATGAAAAATTACATAAATATCCATATTCATCTAAAGCCTTGTTTACAATTTACAATACTCAACTACTATATTTAACTCACCATACTATACATCAAACCTATTGTTAATTTACTGTCAAACTTTTTTTTGTTGGAAAATACATCATATATTCATTTACATTAAAATTATTCATTAAATTCAAAAAACAACTTCTTCAATAAATGTTTCCCTTAAGGATCTTGTTTTGAAAATAAAATCTAACATAAACATAAACCAAATACTTCAAGAAAAAATCCATTTAATTTTATATTTGTACCAAAAAAAAAAAAATTTATCTCATACCATTTTGGGATATGCTAAAGCAATGAAAAATTACATAAATATCCATATTCATCGATTCATCTAAATCCTTATTTACAATTTACAATACTCAACTGCTCAATTTAACTCGCCATACTATACATCCAACCTGTTAATAATTTAAATTTAAAAAAGAAGAAACACAAAACCGCCGGCTCTGCGATTCCATGCATTGTACAGATTCATAAGAATACATTACAATCATTTATTTATTATCAATCGTCATAAAACTTTTGAAACAAATCCAGAGAAAGCTAGCATGAATGCATACCACCAGTAACATCTCCTGCCGTTCCAGTAGCAACATTAGATGCCATTGCAATATTCGTGATGAACAGCAACATGACAGCGATGAGAAGCAGATGCTGGAGCTTTCTTGTTTCTGCCATTCTTTTTTCAACTCGTTAACTTCCAACTCCAAAGTTGATGATGGTATAAAGAATATGGTATGGGAGCTCTGTATTTATAGGAGACTTGACAGAATACAAAAATGGAAATATTTCCTTCTTTTTTCCGTTGGACCGATTCTTGCTCGTATTGCAGAGGTAAACGCCGGAGATATAGAGCTGAACTCAAAAAATCCAGGAAAATACAAAATAGTAATTAATTGCAGATTTTCTGAAAATCTATTTTGGTTATGCACTAAACTTTAAAAACTACAACGGAAAATGGAAGAGAATAAAAGAAAACAATCATTTATGTCCTTCCACACATACATACACTATCTCAATAGCGACAATTTGGATCTGACATCTAGCTGTACAACATTCCTAAACCAGAGGCATAAGAGATGTATTGAAAATATCATCCAAAGAATTATAAGCATAGATCCTACTTTATAAGTTATAGATAAGTCCTACTTTATAAGCAACAAAAAGAGGCAGAAATCTCCAACCATTACTTAATGCTACTACCCCTCCTCTTTAATAGAGTTGTAGCGTTTAACATACATGTAATGATTGTACATGTAGACCTTAAGATTTCTATAATGAAGATGAAGGATTTACAAGGCAAGGTCCTAATAGTATTGAAGAAGAGATATATTATGTTTAGTACATTCTAAGTGATTAGATAAGCTTCATAAGACTTAAACGGTTTTTTATAGATTAAGAGTTAAAAGCCATTAGCCCATGAGTTTCTAGTTTAAAAATAAAATAAAAAAACTAACAAACTAACTTCTCATTTAGCCATAGACAAATAAAATTTATTATCATAGAATTGGATTAGTTGCCATTAGTAATGGACAAACCTCTTTAGGTTGGAGAAATTATAAAGAACCTTTATGAATATAATCAATTTGGAAATAATATTTCAACAAAAGGCCATTGGTGACACCCACCCCCATTTCCAACGAACATTAAAAAACATCCATAATTGTACACCAACAATAAATAACTAAAACCTCCTACATTCTATGAGTCTAGGCATGATTAGTAAATGTATCTTTTAAAGTGGTCATCCAATTGTATATAAAGCTAGATTGACCTCTTCAAAGTTGTTGGCATATGTTATTTTCAAATTCAGTAAGTATGTTAGGTTTATATGAGACAAAACCCAACCAAATCATGTACCAATTCCGTCCATAAATAAAAATAACAAGAAACAAATCTCCCTAAAACTAACCAACTCCCAAGAATTGACATTCAACAAAATTTTCCATTAAATTACTAACAGAAACATCAATAATTGTCCTCACAACAATTTTATGCACTACAACTATACAATAATGTAAACTGCAATAATTGTCCTCACAACAATTTTATGCACTACAACTCTACAATAAATATAAACTGCACTAGCATAGCATTGTCCTACAAACACTATACAAAAATGAAAAAATACCCCTCATGTTTTTCTTAAATAACCACGATAAAAGTGTCCATCCTTAATCACTACCCACCGATACAAACTTGCACTTTCTTTTATGTTTTGAACAAACTTCTTTGCATGTAATTTTTGCTCAAATAATACACTTGAGCACGTTAAAATATAACTTACGATTGTATTATGTACTTATGCATTGGTATAATGTTTGGTAATAAAATTAGTAGACAAACTATAAAAAATTTTTAAGAAGATATCTATACTTATCATATGAATCATTATGGTAATTTTAGTTCTAAATAATATCAATTACATAGTTATAATTAATTATTTAAAAAAAAATATTTTTAATTATCATATAAATAATTATTGTAAAGTTAATTCTAAATAATATCAATCACATAGTTATAAATAATTAGTGTAAATTTAGTTCTAAATAATATCAATTATATAGTTATAAATAATTATTGTAAATTTAGTTTTTAATAACATTAATTATATAATTTTGAATTTACTAGTATTCCTTTTGATGCTAACATAAATTATATTAGCTTTTGTCTTATTTCATTTAATAACCAATTATTATTTAATATCATTCTAACAAGTGATGATATTTTTAATTAAAACAAATTTACACATGTACCATAATTAATAACATTAATTACATAATTTTGAATTTACTAGTATTCTTTTGATGCTAACATAAGTTATATTAGCTTTTGTCTTATTTCATTTAATAACTAATTATTATTTAATATCACTCTAACAAGTGATGATATTTTTAATTAAAAAAAATGTACACATGTACCATCCTTAATTTCTACACTATACTAGAAAAGTTTTCATACACCATTTACTTTTCCATATTATCTTTGTTTCGTGGTTGGTTTTCTTACTAAATATGATATAAAAAAATAAAAAAGTTATCTATGTTTTTATATATTTCCTTTCAAGAATGCTTGTAAGTATGGATGTTAATAATTATGAATGTCAAATTTATCTTGAAGAGAATTCATATTTTAAAATATTTTAGCTCACAGTAAATGTTTGGAAAACTAAGTTGTTTGTGTTTAGATTCTAAAATCAATGACATGTTAATTATATATGTTAGAAATATTTAATAGAGATTTTTTTTTTATATGATGGAAACTAGAAACCAAAAAAGGTCTCTCTTTTGAAACTCAAATATATTTGTTACTAACACTTCTCAATCATTTTGTTTACTTTGCAGTTAGAATATTGTTTTTGGAGGCATATGTTTTGTATGCTATCCTATAAGTATATTGTATTATCCCACATTCATGGGGGTAATAGTTGTTCAGATTAGAATTAGTATATAAGTACGTGTTATTTGTACACGACATCCATGAGTTATTTGTATTGATATTTCTCAAATGAGATTATCCCCTCGAAGTGGCATGCAAACAATAAATTCCTTTTGTTTTCTTATTTATGTTATATCATGCATTTTCATTATTTATTGCAGGAAGTTTCTCTCATATTGTACCATAGCACTTTCTTGGGCTCACTCGATGGAATTTTTGCCATTTTTTTTTTTTTTTTTTTTTTTTTTTTTTTTTTTTTTTTTCTGCAGTGGATTGTGATTATTGCAGTAGTTCTTCTTCTTTGCATTTGTATTGTTCATTTCAATTGCATGTTCATATCAGGGAATAACCCCTATCGACTTAATTGTTGGAAGTACCTAGGCATAGCCCTAAAAATCATTGTGAGGAGTACCACACGAACCTCGAAGGAGCTAGCCATTGAGAGGACCTACCAACAAAAAGGGAAATGAACCATACCTAATTAACTAGTTCCCACCCGTTAAGTGAACCAATATATGTTGTTTGTGGCAAAGAGGTTTTCAGTTTTACCTGAGATGTGGAATGAGGGTACTTCCCCAATACACAAGTTGTTAGACAACATTTGTGGCCGAGTGAATTCCTTCAACCTTTAGGAAGCTGAATATGCATGGGGTCCATATCTATTCCTAGTTGATAAATACCAAATTGCATCAATCCATAGCCGTCACAGATCAATTCCACCAAAAAAAGTAGTATAATTTTTTGTTTTTTCACCATATATTCTTTGTTTTAGCTCTCTTTCCCTTGAAAATTCACTGGAACCCATGCAATTCCATTTTGCATATTTCCTTACTTGAGGGACCTATCCCAAATTCCACTTTTCGAAGCCAGAAATCCCACATTTTCTATTTTTAGAGTTTTCCATAATTTCTTTGATTCTCACCCAATCATGTTCAAAGTTTTCCATATTGTTCATTTCCTATTTATTCTTCCTTGCCCTTCTTCAAAAAATTTTCCCATTCTTTCACCTCGATTCTGAAATCCCCATTTTCTGCTTCCATGTATCTTAGAAAGTATCTGAAACCTAGTCAAACCCCAATTACCCATCAGAGTTTTTCCCAGGTCCAAAATTTCATTTTCTAAAAAAAATCATATTTTTGTTTTCCTAAGAAATGGAAGATGAACTTGTCGTCCTCAATACCAAACTCCAAGATCTAGATGAAAAAATTATTGGCCTCCATCCTTAGTGTTCATCCATGAAAAATAGATTACAACCAGAGTCTTATGCAGACATTGGGTTCTCTTCTTCCAACAATTTTCGTGCTCCAAAGGTTGATTTTCCTCGCTTCAATGGTGATGATCTAACTGGATGGATATATAGGGAAGAAAAATATTTCAGCCTGCATAACAATTTTGATGTCAACAAATTCCCACTTGCATCCTTTCATTTGGAACCTGGATCCCTTCAATGGTTCTGTTGGTACATCAAAGATCATGATTTGAAAAAATGGACATATTTTTTCCAACTCCTTTTGCAACGATTTGCCCCAAGTGTTTTTGCTGACTTCACGAGATAACTCACTAAACTTTACAAAACTAGCATGGTGAGAGAGTATCAAAAAGAAATTGAGAAACTATGAAATCAAACAGAAGGATTGTCTTATGCATTCTACATGAGTTTTTTTATTAGTGGTTTGAAGGCTGCAATCTAATCCGATGTTAAAATGTTATTTATGAACACAAGGATGGAAGGCCTAGGGTTGGATAAGTTGGTATAGGAAAATATCGTAGCTCAACAACGCTCCACATACACTTTTGTTCCATTCAAAAATATGTTTTCCCAAATACGTCCAATCACACCAACTCCTAGAACCAATCCTATCAAGCATTTTTATGAAGCCAAGATGCAAGCACGTAGAGAAAAAGGGATTTGTTAAAATTGCGATGGGAAATTCACCCAAGGACATCGATGCGATGAGAAAAATATCTACCTCTTGGATATGGATTCTCCACCTACAAATTTCTGAAGATTCTCAGGATCCAGTAGATCATCAGGTCGACATTCAACATCCGCATGTTGACCCTCTTTCTCAGGACGACCACCTAGATATATATCTCCATGCATTAGCTGAATTCACAACCCCATAAACCATGTGGGTTAAGGGTTTCTTCAATAAGCCCCCTCTTAAAATACTCATTGGTTCTAGTATCACTCATAACTTCATTGACCCTCAAATCACTAAACATGCTAATTATTTTGTCCATCCTTTCTCCAACTTTGGATTCATTATTGTCGATGGGGGAACCTTACCTTGCAAGGGGAAGTGTTGCAATGTGCATATCTCTATTTGATATTATAACTTGCACTTTGACATGTTTTCCCTTCTCTTAGGAGGATGTGATGTGGTTTTGGGCACTTCATGGTTAGACACACTTTGACCCATCTTATGGGATTTTTCTGAACTTTGGATGGAGTTTTTAGTCAACGAGAAAAAAAAACACACTGAAGAGCTTACAACCAGGGTCTCTTAGCATCATCATTTCACATCGCATGGAAAATATCCTTAAGAATAATTCACATGGTGTCATCTCTCATCTCCATTCCATTCAGATGCAACCATTAGAGGTATCCACTACTCCCTTGGATCTACAACAAATTTTGGATTGATATACATGTGTTTTTGTTGAACCAGTGGGATTTTCCCCTTCAATACCATAGAACCATCTTATTGTGTTTCTTACTATAAGCATCCCTCCCAACATCAAGCCCTAATGCAACTCATTTCACCAATAGACAAATATTGACATGCTCATTCTGGGCTTACTAAAGCAAGTTGGTATTATTCTCCCTAGTAGTGGTTCCTTTTCTTCACCATCTCTTCTTGCCTGAAAAAAAATGTGAGTCATGGTGTTTTTGCATTGACTTTCGAGCACTTAATCACATCATAATCAAGGATAAGTTTCCAATTCCTATTGCTTATGAGCTTCATGGTGCTCATTTTTTCTCCAAGTTGGATCTTTGTTTTTGGTATCACCAAATTCGGGTTCATGAGGATGATATCCCTTAAATGACTTTCTGCACACATGAGGACCACTCTAATATTTTGGTAATGCCCTTTGGCCTCACTAATTCTCTTTCCACATTCCAGGAATTGATGAATAAATTATTTCATCCCTACTTGCGGAACTTCATTCTAGTCTTCTGTGATGATATCCTCATATATAATAAAACATGGGATAAGCATATCCAACATCTGGATATTGTACTGCAACTTTTCTCTGATCGTCATCTTTGTGCCAAACAATATAAATGATTTTTTGGGAAGGAGGAAGTAAGGTATCTCATGCATATTGTTTCAGAACAAGGGGTTCACATGGATCCTACCAAAATAGGTGTCGTGAAAAAATGGCCGCATCCTCAAACACTCAAGAACCTTCATGGTTTTTTGGGACTGACTAGCTACTACTGCAAGTTTTTCAAGGATTACGAGAAGATTGCATCTACAGTAAAAACTCTATTGAAAAAAAATCTTTCTACATGGACACATGATGCTGAGTGTGCATTTGAAAAACTAAAACAAGCTATGTGTACCACACCTATTCTAGCTCGAACCCTTTCCCATCCCTACATGTATTTAGATAGATATTTCGATGGATTTCATTGAAGAGCTCCCTAAATTTGGAGGGAAGACAGTGATCTTGGTTGTGGTTTATTTCCTCTCCAAATATAATCATTTTGTGCCCTCATCCATCCATATACCTCCTCCTGATTAGCACAAATTTTCATGGACCATATCTTCCCTCTTCATAGAATCTCTTCTTCCATTGTATCATATCACGATGAAACTTTCAAAAGTCATTTTTGGACATAACTATTTATCCACACTGGCACCAACTAATATGATTTTAGGGTATCACCCACAAAAGTATGGTTAGACTGAAGTTATTAACAAATGTTTGGAAACATATCTTCACTGATTCACCTCTAAACAACAACACCAGTGGGAAAAGTGTTTGCTTCTCGTTGAATGGTCCTAGTACAATACCTCCATATGAAGTAGTCTATGGTCAAGAATCACTAGTTCTTCTTTCATACACCCCCCAACGGTTTACTAGTTTATGAAGTTGACATTGTTTTCCGAAATCAAGATTAGATTCTTCACATTTTGTAGGAAAATCTTCACATGGAAATAAACTAAATGAAACAACAAGCCGATCAACACTGTCCTAAGTGCACATTTAAATTCAGTGATATGGTTTTTATTCATATAAATCCTTACAAGAAATCATCACTGAAAATCAAAGGGCGTCATAAGTTGGCTCCAAATTTATATCACCCATATAAGGTTCTTCAAAACATGGGGTTTGTTGCTTATAAATTGGAAATTTCCTCCTTCTCACGTTCACCCAGTATTTCATGTCTTTGGTCATAAGAAAGTTATAAGCGCCAACATTAGAGAACAAAATTTTTTACCAAAAATGGATAATGAAGGATCAATCATTTTGGAGCTGGAGGCCATCCTCAATAGGCACACTCATCAGCTTCGCTCTCAATCCATCACAGAGGTGTCAATTCAATGACATGACATGCAACCATAGGATGCTACATGGGAACCACTCCTTAAGATTCAACAACAATTTCCACATCTAAATCTATGAGGACAAAGTTATTTTAAGAGGGAGGGGATGTCAGGAACTCATTTCAACCCTTATATTTACTCTGTTAGTATATTGTTGTTGGACTCATATGATTTGTAAGTCGTTCTGTGAGTATATTGTCTTATCACACATTCATGGAGAGTAATAGTTGTTTATATTAGACTTAGTATATAAGTACGTATTGTGTCCAATGAAGGAATCCACAAGTTATTTATATTGAGCTTTATCAAAGGAGGTGTCTGTTGGTCCTCTATTTTTAGTTGTTTAATACTTAGTTTTCTAGCCTAATACTTGGTAAACTATGTAATAAATTAGTTTTATTCCTATTTATTTATGGTTGGAGACCCACGTGAATAAAAACCTTGGTGAATGATATTTGTGGGTATTTTATATTGTTTTGTGTATATATTTGGCTTTTCAAATCTCATATATAT
>LPNX010942611.1:4947-30138 GCA_001517045.1 Pseudotsuga menziesii
ATGTTAATTTTAAATTAAGTACATCTTCTACCAAAATATATAAAAAAAATATAACATGTGATATTGATTTTAAAATTTTGAAATTATCAATAATTTGTTAGTGAAAAATGGTTTCTGCAAATGAATATTTGCACAAAATTATAGTGAATGCCTTTTCATTATTTACAATTCATGGTAAATCATTATTATAAGAATTAAGCTTATCTAAATATGAAATTTTTTTAGTAAAATAGCTTCAAAATTAGAAAATAATTTACATTCAATCATTTGAAGGTCTAGGTTAAAATATAATTTAAATTTAAACTATAATTAATTTTTTTAATGTTTTATTTTTAATTTTAAATTTAAATTAAAATATAATTTATATTTATATTTATATAAATAACATATTATTTAAGTTTATATATAATTTATTTACTATATATAATAAGAACTACTTGTGGTATAGTGGTAAGGGTGTTGAGCTAATGGGCATGAGGTTCAAGGTTCAATCCTCCTAGATCACTTAATTTTTTAGAAAATATATTGAATTTTATACTAACTAGTTGGACACATTGATTTTAGTGTAGATTTCATGGATGCATAAGTATAATATTATATTGTTTTAAAAAGTTTAATTTTTTAATAATTATAATGATTTACTAATTTAAATAGTAAAAATGTTTTTAATAACATTTTTTCAAAATCCCCAGAAGGTTAGGTGTGTGTGTGTGTGTGTGTGTATATAACTTAATTTTAATTGTCCATTCAACTTTTTCAATAAAAAAAATGAAGTTTCCATTCAAATTTGGCCTTTTCAATTCCCAAGTCTAAATACTCTTACTCTTTCACGTAATTTTAAGAGCATCCATTCAATGTAAGATTGGGAGTGTCCATTCAAATTTCATAATGATATGGATACCTTTGTAGATTCCCCAAGTCCCATATATTGGCCTTTCTCATTTACGTAATCTTTTTTATAACTGAGAAGAGGAAGACGATTAACTTCATCTTTGTGTGGGGATTAGACTTATAGAGTAGTTGTATACAAGTCTTTGTCGTTGGATGCCTAAATTTCTAACTATGTTTGGATCAAGTGAAAATGGTGAAGAGCATTTCAATCTCCGCCACCATGCTAAAACACAGCTAGGCATTGAAGAATGCTGCTACATTTCCTCATAAATAAATTTGCTACATGTTGAGCAAGGGGAGCACTTTTTTGAATGCAAATGTAATGAATCTAACCGCAATTCCAATGAGCTAAAGAACTGGAAACACTTCACGAGGTGATCCAGAATATTGCATTTCGATTTGCATTCTTTCTTATATTTTTTGGAGGAATTTAGAATCTACAATTTAAAGAAAAGTTTTGATTTTATATCACTTTATCCTTGCAAGTATCAGAGGAAGTGGCAATGTTGGGTAGAATTACAGGTCCAATGTTAGCGATGGGTTTGCTTCTCTACTTGAGAGGCATGGTTTCAACGTTGTTTCTATGTTCCCATATATTGGCCTTTCTCATTTACGTAATATTTTTTATAACCGAGAAGAGGAAGGCAATTAACTTCATCTTTGTGTGGGGATTAGACTTATAGAGTAGTTGTATACAAGTCTTTGTCGTTGGATGCCCAAATTTCTAACCATGTTTGGATCAAGTGAAAATGGTGAAGAGCATCTCAATCTCTGCCACCATGCTAAAACACAGTTAGGCGTTGAAGAATGCTGCTACATTTCCTCATAAATAAATTTGCTACATGTTGAGCAAGGGGAGCACTTTTTTGAATGCAAATATAATGAATCTAACCGCAATTCCAATGAGCTAAAGAATTGGAAACACTTCATGAGGTGACCCAGAATATTGTATTTCGATTTGCATTATTTCTTATATTTTTTGGAGGAATTTAGAATCTACAATTTAAAGAAAAGTTTTGATTTTATATCACTTTATCCTTGCAAGTATCAGAGGAAGTGGCAACGTTGGGTAGAATTACAGGTCCAATGTTAGCGATGGGTTTGCTTCTCTACTTGAGAGGCATGGTTTCAACGTTGTTTCTATGTTCCCTTGGAAAGTTGGAGCTAGCGGGAGGCTCGCTTTCCATGTGTTTGCCAATATAATAGGATATTTTGTCATATCTGGGATGGACAAGATATTCTATCAGCAATATTAGCAGCCTTATAAGTAGTTTTAACAGGAATAAAATGTGTTTCCTTGCTAGTTTTGGCCACCACTACCATTAATGAATCATTTTGCTTTTAATTTTTAGGTGGTCCTGTTATAAAATCAAGACCGATAATTTCCCATTTCCAATCTGGAATTGGTAATGGTTGCAATAAACCTGTTGGGTGTTGATGCTCAGCTTTAACTTGCTGACATTCTATACACCTAGCTATATATTCAACTACTTCATTTTTCATATATAGCTAGCTATGAGTGGCTAACGCTACTTCCAAGTTAATATTGAAAACTTTCCTTGCTATGGTTGCAGATAGCTCATACTACTTGCAATTCCTCCATTTTATCTTCGCAATTCCAAAATTTAAAAAGTTTACAGAAGATATGTATTTCTAGTATCATATTAGACTAGACTAGAACAAACAGATAAACTTATGACACTCCATATTTCAAAAATAATCTACGAAAATGATGTGTTTGTTCATCCACGGAATGGTTAACAGGATTGACAATTCCATCAAGTATCTACAAAAATACACATCCCCACTTTAGCACCAACCTGAGATGAAAAGATACCTCCAGATTTAGCACATAGTTCCATTGAAATCATAACTAAGCATAATATTTAATTGTTCACCTCAAAAAAGAAACCTATATATTTTAACCTCAATTTCAAAAAGGATTTCTTATATCCATGTTTTCTTTAAAATAACTGTCAAAGTTCTTCTAAAGGGATGTAGGGCTGATTCTTACATAAAATAAAAGATGAAAGAAATAAATTAAATCAATATCACTAATGAACAAAATAGGTCAATGGTACTAGTAAATACAACAAATAATAGTATTAAAATAAGTAGTGCATAGGGAATATCTTCCCAAAAGGAAAAATAAAAAGGATAACATAGTGAAAAAATCGAGCTAGATCATTAATGTATAAACCCTCTGTAATAGAAGACATTCTTGAAGGTGAAAATAGTTGAAACATGCTTGATAACCAATGGAAATCTCAAACTCAAACACAAGAGCTACCCTTAATGTCTCTGATTCTAACCATGAGTTGGTTTGCCTATCTTGTATATTACCCCATGTATGAACTCTGTCTTATAAAGCCTCTTATCTACAAAATTTGGGAGTATACCCAATATGCCCTATTGGTGCTAGAAAGGTCTAGATTGATCAAGCTACAATATCCCATCCATTTCTAGGTCCCTCACACTCCTATTTAGCTCGTGGAAGAATTCCTCCTAATATGACCTGTTTGTTTTGAGAATAACGAACCTCATATTGAATTAAGAGGATCCTCCAATCATGTCCCAAATACCAAGGGCCCTTTGATATGCCCAATGTGGAAACATGTTTGTAATTAGTGTCTATCAAGGACCTGTCAAGGGGCTTCCCTAGTAGTGGCCCTTCAAATCCACTTGAAATAAAAAACATGCCCTAATAGAAAATAACAGTTAGTGTATCTGCTCGTTTCTCCCTAGGCAGAGTCCAAACATCTTATGCCACTAGAGAGAACCCTTTTCCACCTCTTCCTTCCTCGAAAGGGATCTCCACAGAAACATGACCATTTTTAATAGCTGGAGTCTAGGGATATATGTAAGAGTATAATAAATTTCTTTCTAGATTCTAAAATTCTCATTTCATAGAAAGCATCCTAGTCAAAGAGAATCCTAGTGAAATTATGCCTACACTTTTCCTTGAAACAAGTTCAGAACTAATTTTCATTGCTTAGCTGGAATTGTTAACTAAACAGGGCATACCCAATGATCAGATAATTTTCCTTGGCTGTATAGGTTTCCATCCACACAACAACCAATTTAGATAATCCTCTTATCCAATCAAAATCACTTTTGTCTTCTTGTTTTTTACGACATTAACTACATTAACAAAAGGATTAGGCCACTAGAATGTTGCCTCTATTAGTTCTTGTGAGAGTTAGGTTCAGGGATAAATCATCTGTAAAATGCAATTACTGATTAGTATATGCTCACCATCCTTAGCCCAACTAATTTTGGCTATGGTATGGGTGTCACTAGCTTGATAGGGAATCTCCAACTAGGAAATTGGAACTCAAGGTCCCGAGTGTACTTAAGTGTATTAAATAGATGCACCTCTAAATCTGTAGAGGGGGCCACTTGATCTCCTAAATGTCATCTTATTTGTATAAGTATATAGTTAAAGAGATATTAACAAATGAGTATTTGGAGAGGGTACAAATGCTCCAACCTCTCTTATAATGTATAAATAGTAACCAAATGTAATACATCATCAGATTGGACGTTCCTTCCCAAGTATTTGTCTTTGATGGTTGTGTATGTGCTTTACTGTATGCTTGAATGTGATGTGAAATCCTAGCTTTGAACATTTGGTGTCGTTTCCTCCTTCATTCGGCTGGGTGACAACAACACCGAGTGGGGTGGCTTGAACCTAGAAGAAAATGTGAGATGCTCAAGAAGGCCATGCAAGGAAATATTAATGACTGCTACACAAGCCTTCTCATCGATATCGACCACACAAGTTTGCTTCACGAGTCCTCAACATTGACTACATACTATATTAAAAATTTTCGATTGATGAGTTGTATTGTTCAAATATCTAATTCATTTATTAGTTTTCAATATTGCTTGTACTGACTAGAGAGATCAACCAACTGAGATATGCGTTGTTAAGAAGCCAACTACATACTACTTGTTGTTGCAATTCCCTTTTGGATGGGTGACAACAGCAGCAAATGGGAAGCGGTTCGAACTTGCATAAAGTCATGATACGAAGGAACTCATGAACATGAATGCTAGAGCATTGCTAAAGAATGGAACATGGTGTTTTTGGTTGAATACTCATTGAGCATTAAAATATATATGTTTTAGAAGGTGAAGCCTTACTGATTAACATCATCAGCGTATGGATGAAGATTGTTTTTGTTCCCCGAATATGTATTATTGGGAGATCCCAGTTTGATAAAATAATGACTACAAGTGATAAAGTGTAATCCATCATCGTCGATCGTTGCATCTAACACAACCAGTTGATACAATCCACTCGCCGATGCATCAAAGAACTCATCTCGTCGAGTTTGTGTGGAGTCCATCGACAACAAGTCATCCAAGGAGAGTCACCATAGATCATATGCACAGTCGAAAAACCCTGTCAAATGGCTAATTTGAAGTAGAGGACTATTGAAATCGTTCTTCAAATTTTGGAATATGCCATCGCCAATTTTAGGAATGTGGTAGTGAATAAATATTTTGTGAGTAAGGAGATTTTGTACCAAAATGGGGATCCTATGGGGTGCAAAGAGCTCAGAAAACATATAGTGAGATGGATAGCCTAAGGCATGATTGCAATGGCTGATTTATGTTTTTCCGCAGAGCGAGGTGAAGTTGGAGAGCTAGAGAAGAAAATGAGTTCCGATATTGAATTTTTCATGCAAACGCAACCGTATTTAGCCGTGAATCCCATGCTTAGAGGATTGGAGGCCATTGTCTGAATGCAAGAACGCATTATCCAACAATTTTCGATAATTTTCAGTGCAAGCTAAGGAATGAGCTTCAATCTTTGACTGAGAAAGTTGTTATTCACGATTGGGAGGAGACTGTCGTTTTTTTTCAGTATAAGGGTTGCGCCTTGCTTATAGCATGTAAGTTTCTGGATTTTATTGTGTCATGTAATTCATTTGAACTAACCCGCATGACTATCTGAATGAGTCTGAATATGCATATCCATCCCAATTTAGCGTTGAATCCTACATCTATCCACTAGTAAAGCGGTAGTGGTTGAAGTTTACTGCGTATAAAAGCAGTTGATATTACGTTAATCATTGATATATGCTGCAATAATTCCATAACATGGAAGTTGGTGCAATCACTCATTGAATGGTGGAGTTGGATGTTGCCAGTTAAATCAGTTATTTCATCATCTGATCATACTGAGTGGCAGTGTTTTGTGTTAATGGGATCTCCATCTAGATGTGTTAATTATTGCAATCAATGAGTGGAACAACAACCAATTGTCAATACTACCGAATTCCACCATGCGCTCATCCATCAACTAACCGACTGTTGTTTACATCTATCATTTTTCAACCACTGATGCAACTGATAGATCATCAATTAAAAGGTAAGGTAATCATGAATAGGTTAAATAAAGAAGACAATGGAGCTTACTAGTGATGGTTATAATTTGTTGTGGTTGCTCAACTTCTAATTTTTTTGAAATATTTGCATGTGGTCAGTATTTAAATTCTTTGGTCGACACTTATTTTTTGAAGTTATAAGTTGTTCTTTTTATGGTTGATATGGATCGCGCAAATATCATGAGTCATTATGTGGGTGAAATTCGAAGCCTTGGTCGATCCAAAATATAAGTCGATTCTTAGTCAAGTTGAAGCACAAGTGGTCGAGTATGTAAATGAGTGGTCAAGTCCTTATTATTTTGGTCGACTCCCTTATTTGGTTGATGTCCATGTCTACTCTTTCTAGTCGAGGTCGACTACTTGTCATGTATGGTGAGGTGAATTAAATTTTGTGTATTTTAAAACCATGCAATTATGATGACTTAGTCATTATTGAAGTCAAGAGGGGGTTAAACATGAGTCTCTTCTAAGGCAAGAGATCCCTCCATTTTATGTAAATTAAGTTGGTATCTTGCCAACTATTGTAAGTTGATTCATGTTCAGTCAAAGTACAAGTATTTGATCATGAGCAAGATCATGCACATGAGCAGGAAACATACACGCTTGCAAAAAATTTAAACTCTCACAACAAAAGAAGATGATGACAATGGAATTCAACCAAATATCATTCACCTACACAACAAAGCACTCCAATGAGACATGATGACAATGTGCTTAAACCCCTCAGTATTGAAATGCTGAAACTGTTCTTGGGTTGTGACCTCGAAAAGCCAGAAGACAAATAAATGGCATAAAAATTCAAAGAGCCAAAAGGCCCCGCATGCCTGAACCGATGGAGATGCCGGTCAGATGAGCTGGGGAGAGGATTTAAACCAAAAGACCTCATTGTGGAAGAGGATGGTGGACTTTCGTTGTGAGAGGATGAGACTTTGATGGACTATTTCCAGATTGAAGATGGAGGATGAAGAGTAACTAGTCACAGTAGAGCCTTGTACACGTGTTTTCCTATCAAGCTGGCATGTGTTGCGGTTGAGTTACCTATGCATATCAATATGCATGGTTGATGCACAGTAAGGACTACTTTAGCAGTAGCAAAGACCCAGTATGTTGATGCATATTTCTTTGTTCTCTTCGGGATGAAGAAATGTTTTGTTTGTGGGGGAGATGTAGAGGGGGCCACTTGATCTCCTAAATGTCATCATATCTGTACAAGTATATAGTTAAAGAGATATTAATAAATGAGTAGTTGGAGTGGGTACAACTGCTCCAACCTCTCTTATAATGTATAAATAGTAACCAAAGATAATACATCATTGGATTGGATGTCCCTTCCCAAGTACTTATATTTGATGGTTGTGTATGTGCTTTACTGGATGCTTGAATGCGATGTGAAAGCCTAGCTTTCAACAAAATCACACTTGTCAGTACTAGGTTTCTTCCTCATTTTTCTTTTTTTTACTCAACAATATTGTGTTACCATCTTTCCTCAACCTCTGAGAATTCAACCACTCTTTGGATTATTGCCTATTTCCAATAATTCTAGCCTGTGCCATGAGTTGGATACAAATGGACAAGGAATATATCAATAGGATTAGAGAGTACAATCGGTGACCAGTAGATTGTGGGAGTGCTTAGAACACTCCTTGGTGTGAAAATGTTAAAATGTTAAGGCTTTTCAATCTGTTAAGGGGTTTGGTAATCGTTGGATTTGACCCTCTATAAGAAGAAGGTCAAATCCATTACTTATATGAAGCTGAGCTACCAAATTTGTAACATCTGTTTGGTTGGGTGAGTGGTTGACTCGCACCATTCAGAATTTGCATACCAAGATGATTCATCAGCCTTGTATTTTGCAACGCATAAAGAGGGTGGGAGAAAACACTTGCATTAAGAATTTACACATTGCATTTCAAATTTACTTCTGAAATCTAGTCTGGTGTTTTCTTCTTCTTCCCCTTCACCTTGGAAGTGCATTTTTAATTTAGGAAGGGAGCATAGTACCGAAAACTGCTGCTTCTTTCTTATGGGCATTATTTTTTTATATCCTACATACCATGATTGAAATATAATTACAAACCATTCTAAAGTTATTTATTTTCCCTTTCTTCAAGGAATTTTCTAGCTAAGATTGTCATCTTCATGCAAAAATGTGCATCACTTGCACTTGGCTGATGCCTACTTCTGAACTCTGATAAGATAAGATGGTTTTATTAACTCCCACAAATCACCAAAAATAGGTCAATGGGAACAAGCATGTACAATCCAGTAGTGTCATTCTTAAGTATTGTCCAAGAATCCCCCCTAAAATCTAAGAGATGAAGCATAATTATATCAAATCACCCCCTAAAATCTAAAAGGTAAAAGATAAGCACCTACAGGAGTGGTAATTACTAATTACCATGTATTGGATACTTACCTGAAAATAAGCACTTTACTCAACAATAGAATCATTTGCTATTCCTTTGGTCTGTGCGTAGATTTCTTGTTTTTGAAGATACACTTGCCATTTCTCTGTTACAAACTAGAAGACAATACTGTTGGACTAAGTATAACCTTTATTCTTTACTTATCCACTTTTTTAGAGATAGATCTGTTTGCAAATTAAACTTATTTATTTTTATATGTTAAAGGATTTGGAAGTATTGTTTTAATGATAATGCAATTCTACCTATTAGCATTGTTTTTTATTTTCTTTCTCGCCAATGCAGGTCAATGATGTGGATCTTTCCAGGGAACTGTACAAAAATTCAGGTGCTGTAAGCATTTAATCCCCATTATAGTTTCTTATGTATTTGTTTCTTATGGTTAGAAACATTTTTGTAGCTGGGCCAGCTATGGATATTTTGTAGGATATTGGTAAGTGAATATTGTGGATTGGTTATATATATCTAACTTTTGTTTAATAAACTCTCTAAGAATTACTTGAATAGTAGATATTCAAATAATATGGAGATTCAATGAGCATAATCTCATTCGAAAATAACTGAGTTCATGTTCAGTTCATTTATTTCCTAATTTTCTTCATGGAAAGGAAACCTCCAAGATTCATTCCACTGACATAGAAAAAAGGGCTTCATTCAACAGTATCGATTCATTTTGTCAACATGAGCACCAAACTGTAGTGGACTGAGATGCTTCAATTGAAGATGAAAGTGATGTGAGTGAGCCCCAAAAATATGGAGATTTGAATCCCTATGAATCTGTACATGCTATCAGTGACTATCAAAGATATGCGCAAGGTTTTCTTCATTACACATCAAGGAGAGAGGCATCAAGTTCAAAGTTAAGCCAAGCAGCTTCCAAGGTTAATAATCAGCTGGAAAACATCACGGCTATCTACCAAAATACTTATCCAAAGAGAACAAAAGATTGCCATAAACCAAAGGAGGATTTAAATTCAAATGGTATGAACAGTTCCAAAACTCTTGAGAGTGTTGGTATAGGCCAGAAGAGAGAAATAAGTGTCACTCCTACCAGTATCACTAGGGAAAGCATTGGTGATTCTAGTGTCATTTCTTCAACTCCCACATCTAGACCTAGAAGCATTGCTTCTATTAGGGTTGCATATTTGTGTGCATCTAGATTGCGTGCTTCAAGGATGCTATCTACAACAAAGGAAGTAACTTCTGTCAAAGATGCGAAAAGTGATGTTGTTGGAAAACATGATTCCAGTAGCATGGCTCAATCTATTCTAGTTGCAAGAGATCAAATAGGCCACCTTCCTGAGGATAAAACTTCATTGAAGAACAATTCCCGGAAAGCCACAAGACCAAATGAGGGAGACGATTATAAATAAATGGCAAACATATACCGTGAAGGATGGTCAAACATTATACAGTTTGCACAACCAAGGTTTGAAAATATGATAGCAAGGAAAATTTTCAACACTGAAGCTATGGAAGTTGATAAACCTAAACCTAGTGGTGTGCTTGATGAAGCTAATGAAAGAAAGTATAAGGGTGAGGAGGAGGAAGGTGATGAACGAAAAGAAATTGGCAGAAATGAGCAATATGAACAAAATTTCATTGGTGGTAATGGAGAAAGTGGGAAAATGGCATCCCAAGTTGGTGACAAGGAAGATGATGAATTGCATTCCAGAGTCAAGAATGAAGAAGGTGGCATCCACAAAGGTCAAGAGAATTTCTACATTGTAAATATGAAGAACCTTAAGTTAGTAGGACTATATGATCTTGGGTTTAATAAAAAATCACATAACCACCCTATCTCTTCTGATTTAAACTATCTTGATTCTTTGGAACCAGGTGGACAATCCTAAGATGATGCACTGAATATGGTCGACAAATTGGTATGGATCAATACAACTAGGTTTTCCCAAGAACCTGAGCCTGAAAAGTTGATTGAAATGACATACTCTAGGCCTCTGAGTGCAAGAAGAACTCAAAATCTTACTCACTTGGTGGAATACAAAAGTCTAAAGGAAAAATTTGGAGTCTTTGATTGGGTTGACATCCAACATGTTGAAGGTGGGTGCCGGTTTTTTTGTAAGACTAGATTGGTTGATTGATTGTAATATTGGATTGGTTGGATCCTTTATCGTCACATTCTTGATGTAAACAACTGACACACCAGGTTTGTACTCCACCACTCGATCAACAAGCAAAATTGGAAATCTACATTCAAGTTGGATGAGTTAGATTAGCTTGTATACCATTCCATGGCCAAGCAAATGTGACAAACACCAGAAAAGTGCCCCCCATTCAATCCACGGGAAAAGAAAAAAACTATAGTCGACAAGAAAGCATTAGATTAGCTAGTACACTATTCCAAACTTAACAAATACAAATTGCTCATATGATTTATGAAAGGTGGATTATCAAGGGAGGTTACATTTTATGAGTATATGACTAAACTAACCATTGAATCAGGTATTCAAGAGAATAGAGAAATGTATTTTCTAGAGATTGATAGTCTTATTGGCAAGGAAAAAAATGTTAATGCAGAGTGTGATATATGCCATCACAGCAACCAAAGCTGGGACTTGCACCCTGAAGCAAACTTCCATGTTAACAATTCTTTTGCTTGCATGTTGTACTTCAAAAACCACCCTTTCCTTGAAATATTGTCAATGTGGGATAATTGAACTCACACCGGTACTCTCTTCTTTTATATTTCCTTCTTAATTTTTTAAGAAAACTAGATAATCATATTAATGTGGAATAGAGAGTTCAACACATTCAATTTTGTGAATTAATATATTAAGTTTTGTGACTTAAACCCAAGACCTTCTGTGTGACAAAAGTACGAACTCTACCTAAGGATTTAGTTTGCCATGTGCATCTACATGAAAAATAAAAATGTCTTTTAACACAAGGAAATAGTCATACACATGTGGAATAAAGAGTTCAAACCTAGTCAATTTTTTTAAGTAAACACAAGTTATTTTGCATGGAAAAAAAACAAAATCTACCAAAAGGTTTAGTTCAACATAAACAGAATAAGAAAACCCAGAAATAATTAAAAGTTAGCAATTTACCTATGGGGAAGAATATTTCAAATTTGGTTGATATCAAGGATAGCTGGAAATGCAGGATATCCCACCACAAATCAAAACTGAATCCAAGCAAATTAGTTAAATATTTTAAGGGTAAGAAGTATGATTCAGTTCCAAATAAAAAGGATGTAAATATTGGAAAAGACAAAAGCAAACTTCTATCACAGGGATTGCTAAATCTAGCTAACTCAGGCAGTTTGGATTCTAACATAACCATGGCTTCCGGTGCACTACATGGATGATAAATTAAACTAGGACCAAAGTACAAGGAGCAAAGGATACCTTATCTACAGGCCCTGAGCAAGTCAAAATATGTTAAGGTCTCTAGGCATTCAACGAGGTTACAACTGGGCGAGGAATATGAGGAACATGATATTCACAGGAAATAGAACATTACGTTTGATAAACAAAATGCCATAGATGATAAATTTCCCTTGAGTTTAGGAGAATTTTCTGAGCAATTGGAAAAAATACCTAGTTGCAGAGAGTCATTAAGCATGTATGATATTGACAATGGAGCCGAATTGGTTGCTAAAATGACGTAGTCAATGCCAGTAAAGATTCCCCCTAATCAAGCAACCGAGGAAAATGCACATACAATAGAAAAAAGGACATACCAAATCAGAAAAACCAAGAAAGAGGAAGACCAGACTATTTGGTGTGTTTAGAAAGGAGACATTACCAAATACCCGCTTTGAAAATGGTGGAACATTTGCAAAGCAAATGAAGGATGGAAATAGTTATCCTGCTTAGGGGAACAACAAGATATTCCACTGGGAAGAAGATGAAGGACAAGTCCAAAAGAAGGGTGAGATAAGGAGACAGGGAATTCCAAGAATTTCCAAACAAGATGGAAAAGAGAAAGTTGAATCCAAGGGTTCTAAAATTAATGGAGAGAACCAAGATATAATTCAGAACTTTACAAAGGTTGTTAGGAGGAAAAGAGAAGGGGGAAATGTGGAGTTCAAATGATTAAATCAATCTCATGGATTAGGATTCAGGAAATTTATTATTTCAAATTACTAATCCTTCTGTTCATCTCCTTTCTACGAGTTTGAAACCCAACCTTAGTATATTTGTCCCCTCAAAATTCTCCTGATCAAATTCCCGATCAATCCAAAGTTATCGACATGTTGGTGGTAAATTGATCAAACCTATAACAAAAGAATAAAAACAGTTTAACATTAAATATTGTTTGTAAAACAAGACAGGCCTAGATATTTGGAAATTGCTAAGGAAAATACAACAACAAGAGACAAACATTATGCACATTACAAACCTGTACACAAAGCCCAAAAATATATTTCTAATTATAGGTAGGAAATTTTACACATACCTTGGGTTCTAGAAGCATTGAATGGAAATCAATCCCCAAGCCACAGAAGAAACATTATGGTGATGTTCCCTTCAGAAATTCGCATGAAATCTCTCCAAATTCCTCCAATAGAGAACAAGATGTGAAAATACAAATAAAAGTATGTTTTGGCCTTTTACTGCTCCCTGCTGATAGTTTCTGATTGACTTGCAATGATTTCTAATATATCACAACAATTTCAATTTATCACAATAATGTCTAATTTATCAGACTTGTCATTATAATTTGTCTATGTGATATATCAGGAGGCATTAAAATATCATATTTATCATGATTTAGTGTGATAATTTTATCAATTCCATAAACCATATAGCTCCTTCAAAAACATTATCTTTATCTTGTTGGACTGAGACAATCACTCGTAAATAGCATTTGGCTACATATGTAACTCTATTATCCTTGGATACACCATTTTTCAATATTTAGTTGATTATGTTCTAATAATAAGGTCATACTCCTATGAATCTAGAGATGATGATTTGATCTTTTATAATAAAGATGTTGTCTGTCTAAGGAACTGCATTCATGGCTACCTCAGGCTCTACCACTTGATCTAAAATTCTGCTCTCGTTTGAAAATCCATCCCACCACCTGAACAATGTGATAATGCCCCAATGTTGTTCTGTTTTGGCTCGCAATCCCAGTTATATATTGGAATTTTATTTGCACCCAATGTTAGGTCAATAGAGTTTGTTTGTCATGTTTTAAGCACCTATTTGCACATACAATTCCTAATAAGGAAAAGGATAATTCTTTAGCCTGTAGGGTAGTCAGCCTTTAAAAGAAAAGTAGAAATATTATGATCTTACTTGGCTCTATAAAATTTTCAGGTCTACTGAGAAAACTTAGCAAATGGCGATTAATCCTCAATTTTCATATGTTGTAATTTTTCCAGTAACTACTCTGATTTCAGATATTTTGGGGAAGATATTATTTTATTAAAACTAGGTTGAAATCATGTTCTTCCCTACTAACCCAACTAACATAGTTGCTATAGTTAAGAGTTAGGCAGGATGTAAAATATTGTTATCATTCATGAAAATAATTAAGACAACTAGAAAATAATTACCTCAACCATAAGAACTCTCAACATAATTGGTCTCTCAGGGAAGTGTCCAATGAAAAAATTATCGTTTATTGTCACATTCTTGATGGGAACAACTAACACACCAAGTTTACACTCCACCACTGGATCAACAAGCCAAGTTGGATGAGTTAGATTGTCTTGTATACCATTCCAAGGCCAAGCAAATAGAAAAACACCAAAAATTTGTTCCCCCATTCAATCCTTGGGAAAAGAAAAAAACTATAGTTAATATTTAGAGCTAAAGACTGTAAGAGGATATAGATGAATTATGTGCCACTTACCTTGATAGTTCTCATGGATATCAAGATTTAGAGACAATGAATGTAATCTTCCCCTACGATATTGCATGCGAAGTGATCCTATATAATTCCTCAATTTCGTACTCGGCCCACTCAGAGAAATTTGATGAGGAAATATCCTTCCAACATCGACGATGTCCAATTGGGATCCACTCGAAATTGAAGAAGGAATATAGCTTGTAGTGTAGACATATACATTATATGGTTTCTGTGGATTAGGAGATGTTGAATGACTACACACACTGGTGTAGTGATGGATAAATCCTTCCCATATGTTTTCCCTCGAAGGATTTGGGAATCCCGACCTTTGATGGGGACTGCACAATTATCCGGATGACATCATCCTACATGGATCCAAAATGAGGTTTTATAGGATGAAAATGGGACTTAGCTTGTGCGCAAATCTTCAGTGATTGGGAAAGTTAGAGAAGAATCCTCTTCCATGGAAAACTACAAGATCCTTCCCATAAAACTCATCTGCGTGCCAAATTCATCTCATTTTGATAAAATTGTACAATGAGTATTTGCAATGCCCAAAAACCAAATTATTGATTAACATGACAACTACCTCAATGAGTGGAAGCGAGGAACAGACGAGTGGGAAGGGGGCACATCAAAATATGTTGAACCATTTTGGCACTACTTCAATGGTGACTTATTGGAATGCTCAATATGTTTCTGGGTTTTGGCGGGTCTAGCATATATATCAATTAAATTTAGAAATACAAAAAAAACATAAACTCAAACACATATATAAGAAAATCAATTAAAATATTGTCTTCAAATTATAGATTTAAGGACGGAATAATGAAAATTGGTGAGAAAATAATTTTTGATGGTGACCTTTAGTGACATTCACAAGACATTTTAGTAATAGATATTTTTGGTAGATTAGAAGTCCATTAAAGCAAGTAATATCATGTATTTATGAGTATGTGTTAAGTGTACATAATGACGACAATGGATTAATTTCATTTCACTCTCAATTATGACTTCTTTTGAGATCAAGATGATGGATGGAGGGAAAAATGGAGTTACTATTGCATGAAAGGAGACGAGACATTAGATGCATCATCAATTTGGTGTCTTGCTAGGGCATCATGATCACTAGCACTAAAATGATCTATATATATTTAGATCCCCTCGTAAAAATTGCAATATTTTCTATTGTTGAGCTATGACACATGACTAGGACGTCATGAACACTAGCACTAAATTGATCTATATATATTTAGACACTCTTTTCAAAAATTGCAATTTTTTCCATTGCCGAGATGTCACACACTAGATGGTGAAGATAAATTCCTTGCAATTGCTTTGTTGGATCTCTGAAGATCGAGGTGCATGGCACCATTAAAGAAAAAGGGTTTTCCAACATATAATGATCATCTGGGATTTGTGATCCCAATATTATATCTGGAAAGTAATATGAATGTCTAAAGCACATTGTCTGTAATAATCCACAACACCCTAACACTATCTCGACCACCTGGGAAAAACACTAGATATTCCTAACCCCACAAATTCCATTTTGGATTCATAATTGGGTGCATCCATGGAGGTGGGTAACAATTTTTGGCAACGAATTTTTGGCGAAATGAAAAAATCACACCCTCGATCGAGGGTTTAACAAGCACTCGATAAATGTTTTTTTAAACCCTCGATCGAGGTAGTGACCTCGATCAAGCTACGGAACTCGATCGAGGTTCCTATTTTTAAAAATTATAAAAAGGGTCGCGCGCACCTGCAACCATAACCCATTTCGCCACAAACATCCCTTGATCGAGCACGTACCTCAACCGAGCGTCTGCATCATCGAATGCGTGGCCCACGCAGCCATGCCCTCGAAGACCTTAACCAACCGACAATGCAATCCATGCCCCATTTCACCAGAATGTCGGAGCAGAGAGGTAACCCCCAATGCTTGTTTTTTGAAATAGAAATGGAATTTTAATTTTTTAATTAAGTTTTAAAATGTTTGGTTAAAAGTGAAAAAATCATTATTATAGATGTTTTTAGGGTTTTTTTTTTGCCTAGTATGTTTGCAATGTGTGCTGGCAAGCAGAAATGCTGCCGGTAGCATTTAAAATATGTATAAAATTGAAATTTGTTTTTTATTTAATATTTAATTTTTTGTTTTATATATATTTTGTAAACCAGTAGTGTTTATGATGCCGGTTTAATTTTTAAATGAGATCTCAACAAGCAAAAATGCTTCCTGAATTTTTTCAATCCTACGAGAATACACGGAGGATTGAAAAAAATCCAAACCTAGACGCGAGACAATCATGAACCTTAAACTGATGTAGGCATTTATCTAAACAACGCATATATTTTGCTTTAAATATTTTGATCATATATATTCAAATTTAATATATATATATATATATATATATATATATATATATAGACATATTTTGATTTTAGTTTATTGAAAAATATGCTTATGTATTTTAATTTTTTTTTGAAGCTCAAACAAAAGTATGGATTTTTTTTTTAATTCTAAGGAAAGAAACATTTATAAATAAGTGTGTAAATTTGAAAAAAAAATCAAATTAAAAAATTAATAGAAATCCATAATTTAAGATAAAATTATATTTTTGATATTTTGTACAAAAAAAATATAGATTTATATTCAACATTTTGAAAATTATAAATTATAAATTTAGAATATTTTAAAATAATAGTGAATATATTACTAATAAAATATATAAATTTATACATTAAATTACGGAAAACTGGAATTGTAATTTAATTTTTAAAAAATGGATGAAACTTTTTACATAATTATAATTTTAAAAATTAGTTTAAAATTATAAATATCTATCGAAATTAGTTTAAAATCCCAAATGCTTTTAACTCATTTCCACCCCATCGAAAACTCTCAAAGCATTCCCTATAACCTGAAAAACCTTTAGTGACTAGAATTCAACTCGTATTTTAGGAAGCTTCACCCAAATAAGTACCACATGTCCACAATCTTAAATTGAACAAGAAATAAAGGAGTACTCAACATTATGCAAATAAATCATAACCCTGATCACACCACATATTCAATAGTCTTCTTCACACCACCTTCAAAGCAAAAACAAAAAACCCGTCAATCCATTTTGTTTTGTAAAATTTTTGGTGGTTTTTTGAGTAAGAGTTTTTTACTCGTATCCATATATGGAGTTACTTACATTGAGATATTTACAAAAAATCATTTACTATGCCTTATTTCATGCAGATGCATCTCTACAGTGAGGATCTTCGGTTCACCGAAGGCAGAGCACTGGCGGATCTGCGGCCATTCCTCACCCTAGAGGTCGGCAGAGGACTCGTAAGTATACAATTGTGCATGATGTACTCTTTGTTGTTAGTTACATCTAATTAAATTGTTTCACATGTGTATATTTAATCATCAACTTGTATGTCTCTATTTTCATAGGTTTGCCTAGGCATTCTATGCTGGCATACGCTCTTGTTGGGGAGATGAGCAGCAGCCACTCTGGCAGCTGTTCTGTGCATGTGAGTGATGAGGGTCAGGATACTGTTGGTGTCGGTGGGGAGGTTTCCCATGAGACAGGTACATTAAATGCATATATATTTCTTTCAGTTACCAGTACCTTTAATTTATATTGATTTCAAATTCACCTACAATTGATGTATGTATTTTGACTAACATTTGTGTTTTCATCTAATTTTCAGATGCTGCACCCAATGGCATTGACCCTCCTGTGGAAGCACCATGGGAGGATGATATCACTAGTATCATGCTGCAAGACATTACCAGTTAGCGTGCGTGTTTGCAAGAAAACATCAAGACCATTCCTAAAAACTCTCCCTCATCACATTCGATGGAGATGATGTTAGAGGTAGTAGAAAATCTACTAAAGGTCTACAGGTCCATGAGACCATTGAGTTCTCTTTAGGCCTTTGCATGTCAAAGAAAAAGGGCTGCTATGAAGGGTCCTGATGACTGTGCCGCAGTGAGAGATGCAACAACTGGCCATGATGTGAAGGGAGCATTATTTGATATCCCTCCTGACCATGCCTTTGGTCAACCGCTTAGACTCAAGGAGTTTAAGATAGAGGCTGTAGCACCTTATGTATATGAAAGGTTCATTGGATCATGGGGCATGTTTCCCCACCATGACCAGCCCACACTATACTTTGCAAAACATATCTATGCAGAGTTTGTCCTGGATATGCACCTAGATTACACTAGCACACCATCGAGCTTCTATGATGCTAGTGGGGGATGTAGTCATGCACGTCCTAGGCCTAGGAGAGACCCTACAACTCAACCAGAGCCAAAATCGTTGGTAGGTCACCCTTCCAGGACCATGCTTAGGGTCGATGATGTAGCTGAGTCATCTCAGCTAGCAACTGAGGAGTGTAGTGCATTGGCAGAGGAGACACTCATGATAATGCATTTTTGCATGATGGTTGTGTAGGAAGAGAGACACAAAGCACCCACTGAACCTGCAGAGCTTGAGTTACAGTGGGTGGATGATGATGTTCTCAAACTTCTTGATCGTCACTCAATGCTACAGTATGCTATCATGGACCGCAATGCATATTTTAGACTACATCAGAGATGTAGGCCTCGACCAATGGGACACATATATCTTTATTGTCATCATTTGATTGCCATGATTTTTAGGTATATCTTTTTTTAAATAATACTTTTCTTTGTGTTAGACCTCCATGTAGGAGTCCAATTTCATGGAGGTCCTATTTGACAGTGATGCATCTATTAGAGGTCTCGCTACAGTTCCATCCGTCCACGCCGATGATGTATGTGTTAACTGTCATCCTAAATTTGAATTTATAAATTCAAGTCAATTGTTGAACATGCAATATTTTGGTTTGTTCCAACTTTCCTCATTTATCTTATTCATATTGTAAAGGATAGAGGCAAGGGCATTGCACATGATTCTACACAGCCTCGCTCGAGTCCTACTCATGACACGCCAATCGACGAGGTACTAGTTATCACCTATTCGAATTGTTTGCATATTTATGTTCAAATTATAATTTACATGTTCAAATTGTAATTCTCAAGTTCAAATTGTAATTCATTATTATAACTATTTTCATGTCATGGAAACAGACACAGACATAGGAAGCTACAGATGAGGGTGTTTAGGCCGCCATGGTGTTTACAGATGAGCAGGTTGCCGCTTATCGACCCAGTCTCGATGAAGACTCGTCTCGGAAGATACCCAGCTTCCCAGACCTGACACTCAACTCGAGCAAGGTGAGTTCATAGATCTGTGTTTCATATATATATTTAATTTTTTCTCACATTCTATACATGTCATTTAAATATGTGTTATGTAACTGACTTGAAGAGTTCATGATTTTAACTTCTGCAGTTCTCATACCTGGGAAATTTTCTGTTTGATGTGCATGAGCAAGTCCAGGGGCGTAGTGCAGATAGTGGTAGTTTCCATGATCGTCGATCTCTCGATCAATGACGTAGGAGTGATTTGTAGACTGTTATTTGTGGACGTTATTATTTTGGACTTTATTATTTTGTAGAGTGTTATTTTTAGACTTTTTTATTTTGTAGAGTGTTATTTTTGGACTTTATGATTATCAATACACACACACACACACACACACACACACACACACACACACATATATATATATGGATTTTTTTTTGAACATGATGGTGTGTTAAATGTTTTAATTAGTTGCAATTATAGTTTAAAGTTATTTATGTTTTACAATCTTTTAATGTTATTTTTAACAATCATTAATGTTTTATAGTCTTACGAAATTGTACAATTTTCCCATTTAATAAATTACAAGTTTACAAAGTTTACAAGTTTACCTGTTTGCAAAATTGTCAATCGAACACAAATTACAATTTTTAACATAACTTACAATTATAATGTCACAAAATTTACAACTTTACCATGTAAGATCTACTAAGTGCAAATTACAACTACCGTATTAGAGGAAATTTCAACTCAAAATGGGCCTTTTAACTCTAATTCAAATTCCATGTCATCATGTGTTAGCCAATGAAATTCCTTTAAATTTGAAATACCGTATAGGTCTTAAAAAAATTTTAATATAAATTTGGGGATAGGATTTATAAAAAAAAATACTTTTTTTGTTCGTATTTTTTACATATCTTCGTGTGTTTTTACTCAAATTTCGATCAAGAGAGCTCGTTGGATGTGGAATTAAATTCCAAATCCAATGAGTACCCAGTCGGTATACTTTTGACGGACCCCTTTACCCCCAAAACAAGAAATAACTAAAAAAACATGATGATGACATCATCATCACATTTTTTAGGTATTTCTTGTTTTTGGGGTAGCGAGGCCAGTCAAAAGAATACCGAGTTGGTACTCGTTGGATGCGAAATTTAATTCTACATCCAAGGAGCTCTCTTGATCGAAATTTGAGTAAAAACACACGGATATATGTCAAAAATACAAACAAAAAATAGTTTTTTTCTTTTCTTCCTCCAAAATTAATAAATATTATTTTATTAATTTTCCTTAGGAGGCCCATTTTGAGTTGAAATTTCCTCTAATTTGAATTTAAAATTTGATTTCATATTTCAAAAGAAATTTTTATTTGCTATGCATTTCAAAATCATGTCAACTATGTCAATGTATTAGCTTATATGTCATGGCATATAACTTTCATTCATCCGGCCAATGGGTTATAGGAATGAATGTCTTCATAATACGATCATGGTCAGCTACTGACATCTTCCATCTCTTTGGTTCACCCCTCTACACCTTGATTTCAATGAGATGTATCTAAGCTGCCACCACCAAATGACTGTACTGACAAGATATATATTCAGGCATGCAATCTATGTAAATTATATAGTCACATTGTCTTCTCACTTTTGCAAAAAAGTGGCCCATCACAACTAGGTCACCAACTTGGTACGTGAACTCTCCATTGACATAGGGTCGCACCAACCCACTTTTGATTTGTTTACACCGCATCAAAAAGTATGCCACATGCTCGTCATTTCTCGGTGGTGCAATTACAACAAATACATCACCTGCATCAAGATTTTCAAATATTAAATAGATCTTAAATATATATATGCATGTGTATAAGACTAGAGGTTTAAACATTTAATCAACTATCATGTACCTTGCTTAACCAAATCAACCCGATCATGATCTAGTGAAACCACTGCCTCATCAGTGTGCATCTCTTTCCATGTCGGAATTGGATGTGGCCCCTTTATATTAAGAGGGAAATATTTCCATTGTTTGACATATGCATCATTTACGCAATGATCAACCCCTAGTCCATTGGTGTCAATGCAGAACTCACAGAAACACGCATACTTCTTCGTTTTGATGGAAAATATGTCGCCCATGTCTTTACTACAAACTGAATGTAGTTCTCTCATACCAGGTATGTTCTCACAATACCATGGCATGGATATATTCACATTGCCAAGGGAAACATCCCAAAAAAACCTGCATCGAATAAAAAAAATCATATTTATATATATAATAATACAAACACATTTATTAAATTCCAATTAAGTTGTTGTTCCTACCTATGCACCGGCCTTGCTTGTTCATGACCTTGGAGACCCAAATTTTGTGTGCACCAATCAACTACTTCTGCTGAGCACTTGAGTCGAGATGCACTATGACTCATTTGGTACCTCTGAAGTTCATGTTTCACGCATGCACTTGCGCTATCATGTTCACCCTTTCCATGTCGAGTTTCAAAAAATATCCAGGTGTGTCAAATACCTGTCTCTTTGTGAAGATGACTCAACCAATAAAATGAGTGTGTTGATTTGAACTGCCCTGCATATCCATCTGACCAAATCCAATGTTCTGTAAAGGACACCCCGTTCTTTTTGAATGAATAATAAATCAGCCCAAAGAAGTGATGAACAAACAATGTGTCATGTTCACGATCATCAATGACATAAAAATGGTATTCCTTGATCACATCGCGTGACTGAGGAGTGCTATCCCTACCATCAATGCTCACCTGAGCATGTCTATACAATACATGTACAAAGATGGACACCTGGTTAGAGTGATAATACTCACTTTGTATCTCTCTTTGAGGAGCAAATGTGTAATTCTCAACAAAGTCTACCACCCAGATAGGATTGTTCCTAGCTCAAAAACCTCACGAGAATGCTTAAATTATAAAGCTTACCACTTAGACCCATGGGAGTGTTTAATGTATTTGTAAATATGACTTTGAAACTTGTCCATGAAGTCTAAAATAGGAATATCATCCTCCAGCAAGTTGATCCTATTAGATGGAACATGTGAAGAAGAGGATGGATTCATGGAGAGATACTCATATCTCTTCCACTTAACTGTGATGTTTGACAATCCAGGGTGTGTTGGATCGATAGGAAACTTCCTATGGAACAATGTTAAATCACCACATTCATGGAATCTTCTGCTAACTACACACCTTTTAATGAATAACACATTTTCAGGATTCCTATTGCATAGCATCATAGAAATAAAATCCCGCACTATGTGAGGAGCTGGTTCACCATACCAATGTTTTTTGCAAAAATCCACAAATGTGTCATAGTATAACTCGAATTCAATGTGGTATTGACAACAAAAAGTGTCCCAAATCGTATTCATCCTAATATACCACGGTTTCAACTTAATGAACATGGTAAATGAGATCTGGACACCAAGATTTGATTCTTTGAATTCCTCAAACAAATCAACTCCTGTCATCTCCATAACATGCTTGCAATGCTCCTTATAAATGCCTCTTCCAGAACGTTGTCGCAAGAAATGTTTTTGATTTAGTATAGCACGAGAATGGTTGTCCTGATACTCTATCACCTTCTCTTTGATTCCCTCTTCCATCCTATCTTTATATGCTTCTCTACATATAAGAGCCCAACAAGCAGTTTCATCATTTTCATCTATCTTTACCCTAAATATAGTGTATTTGTGCAGTGTTTTTCTTGAAACATGGAGCAGCTTTGACATTGTTGCGACCATTCGATTTTTTGAGGTGCTTCATGCCACAATAGTAGTTGTAATTTCCCTACGTTCAGCGATGATATCAGTTTTTCTTGACTTTCCAAATGCAGATAGTGCAGTTGTTACATTTTCTGTTACATTCTCACATGCATTTTTATTTTTAACATCCTTAAAACTCAACAACTTTGTGGCATGTTTCAATTTTTTGTGTTTTATCAATCCATGTAGGATTTGAGCTTGTGTAATCACTTATTGTTGTTCAAAGTACAACTTGATTATGTTACTAACATGCTCTCTGATTTTCCAATCAGGGGTCGAGTTTCTGAACTCTTCTTGAGTGGCATCATCCAACCCTCTTAAACAATTAGTAGCCATTCCAACGTCATTGAAGCTCCCAATTACTCTTGAGAAATCAGAGGGTGCACAATCCTGTGATGACTAGATAAGATCTAGCAATAAATAAATACAAACTAAAAAATAAATACAAGCTCTTGGAATAAATACAAATAAATGCAAGCTCAAGAATAACATTTTATTTTACTTATGATATTATAGTAACTGGAGATGAATATGGACCCCGGTTTAAATCGGCTTCCTAATGGTTCAAAGACAGTCACTCAGCCACCAAGGCTGTCTCAGTCTTGAGTATTGGGGCTGTACCACTCACTTCACGGTGCACGTAAAACTGCTAACCGCTTGGCCACAAACGACAGCTCTTTGGTTTTCCTAATAGGTGGGAATCTAGTCAATTCGGTAGGGGTCGTTTCCCTTTTTTCTTGACAGGTCCTCTCAATGGTTAGCTACTTCGGGGTTCCTGTGGTACTCCTCATAATGAGTTTTAGGGAAAATCCCAAGTACTTGCTACAGTTGTTGCGGATGAGACTTATGTCTCAAATCGGATGTTATTAAGTAAATTAGGTTATTAAGTAAAATATGTTACTCTACCTTACCTTAAGTGAATTGTAATGTGATTGTAATTTGTGATTGTAATTGTGATTGTCATCAATGCTTAGAGCCATATGATTCCTAGTCATTTGTACATGATTGTAATGTAATTGTAATTTTGATTGTAATGTAATTGTAATTGTTTTGTGTAATCGTAATTGTAACATGTAATTATCATCATTATCATAATGTAATGTAAAATTGTATTTGTATTTACTCTACCTTACTGTCCCATTGACGTAAGGTTGGTGCTTCTACACGTTAATGTGATTGTAATTGTAATGTGGTTTTGATTGTGATTGTAATTGTAATTGTTGATTTTCTTTGAGATCATCATTGTCGTCAATGCTTAAAGCCATATGATTCCTAATCATCTGTACATGATTGTAATGTAATGTAATTATAATTGTAAAATTGTTTAATGTAATTGTAATGTAATTATCATCATTATCATAATGCAATGTAAAATTGTAATTTTAACACTATGAAAATGCTCATATATGAATATGAAATTAAAATCATATTAAAATCGCTGAAAGGAGAGATAATGCTATAAAAAAGATGCCGAAAATAAGTGCAATTATAAGGCTTTATATGCATATTCATTTAGAACTAGATATTATGTTAGAATATTATGCACTATATAATTATATATATTCATCAACCATTCTCTAATTTCATTGGACAACTCTAGAACTACTCATACTATAATACACTTAC
>LPNX010942611.1:32216-65551 GCA_001517045.1 Pseudotsuga menziesii
AATTTCATAACTTAAAAATAAATTATACCAATATTGTTAAAAATGGCATTTAATTCTCAAGTATAGGTTGATTTGCAACTTATTCTCCTCTCCAGATTCCTCTTTTATTCCCCTTTCTTTCTGTATCTTTATCTCTTATTTCTTCGGTGTTGCTTTGATTCATAGAAGATATTTTACTTCGACGTTTTTTGCTTCCCATTGTGATCAAGATTAAAAATCCAAATTCATACCTACAACAATATCTAAACACAATACACAATTGTTTCAAATAGGATAGTCAATTGTGAAAGATAAAATTAGTAACATGTTTATGTATTATGTTTTATGTTTATATAGAACTATGTTTAGGAATTTAGGTGGAAAATGAGGATAGGAGGGTTGTTGGAATGACATTAATGCCATCAATGCCTAATTCCATTCCCGCACATTTTTGTATGATTTAAAAAAAAAAATCAGGACCTCGATTGAGGTAATTAAATACCTCGATCGAGGGTTGGAAAAACAAAGATACAGCCCCATTAGAGGAAATTTCAACTCACAATGGGCCTCCCAAAAAAAATTAATAAAATAATAGTTAAAATAATAAAATATTATTTATTAATTTTGGAGGAAAAAAAGAAAAAAAACCTACTTTTTTGTTTGTATTTTTGGCATATGTCCCCGTGTTTTTACTCAAATTTCAATCGGGAGAGCTAGTTGGATGTAGAATTAAATTCTGCATCCAAAGAGTACCCACTCGGGATACTTTTGATGGACCCTGCTACCCCAAAAATAAGAAATACCTGAAAAAAAGTGATGATGATGTCATCATCAATTTTTTTCAGGTATTTCTTGTTTTTGGGGTAGCGGGGTCCATCAAAAGTATTCCGAGTGGGTACTCTTTGGACGCGGAATTTAATTCCCCATCCAACAAGCTCTCCTGATCTAAATTTGAGTAAAAACATGAGGAGATGTGTCGAAAATACAAACAAAAAAGGTAGTTTTTTTTATGATCCCCAAATTTATATTAAAAAAGTGTTTAAAACCTATATGATATTTAAAATTTAAAGAAATTTCATTGGCTAACACATGATGACACGGAATTTGAATTAGAGTTAAAAGGCCCATTTTGAGTTGAAATTTCCTCTAATGTCTTACAGAAACATCAATGTTTCTCTATGTCTTCTAGGGGTGTAAACCTTGCCATTCATGGCACACAACTAAGTGGAGTTCATACCGATAGATTCGCCACTGAATCCTCTATCCATTGAGATATTATGCATGCTTTTTGGCATTAATATGTTTTTTTAATTAGTTCTAAAACTTACACTTATAAAACCAGGCAACAACTTCAAAGCAGCGCAAAGAAAAATCCACAGGTTAAAATATACACATCCAAAAAATTCTTAAAAATACACAGCCCACACATTGACGTGTATTCTTCAAAAGGGTATCTTTGGTTTTTCAGTTTTTCAAAACAGTGAAAAAAAATCTAGGATGGACACACATGTGTATAAAATGATGCTGAAATCAGATGTGATCACTTTCGAAAAATGATAAATAATTGTATATTGTGAAATAAATTAACAAAAAAATATGTCGACCACAATACATTTTGTGTAGATCATGCTCATATATATGTATTTAATTATTAATGTAAGATTGAATTATTGGGTTTGGACATGAGCCACTTATTAACTTATTCAAAATTTTAAGGTCATATAGTTCATTAAATGCAAAATTTCATACATTAAATGACATTGAAGTGTTTTTAAAAAACTATCATTGGTAAGCCAACATAATATTCTACAATTTGTTTTTTTACTGCAAGTCGAAATTCACATGGCATATATGCGTTTCGAGGGCTTCTATCTAGCACATGAGTAAAAAATTAGGTTTTCATCGCCAAGTTTGGCCAAAAAGTGTTACCCACCTTCATGCATTTACCCCTCAGGTACACCAAGGGGTTGTAATTATACAAATAAAAAAACATTACAAATGTGTAAAAACACTCTATAATTCAATGAAGGTTTTGACTGTATTAGAAAAAAAGGAGGTTGAAAAGATGTGTAAAGGCTGTGAATTAATTGGTTTCACACGCAGGCCATGTGGAGGCCTTAATTGCACCATATACCGACAATTTGACATAACTCAAAACCCTAGGGGTTTATTGCACCTTGTTGTAAGTGATTGTCTTCTCGATGAAGTCTATATTGGGTTCCATTGTTCTCCGTTTGACCCATCTGGTCTATGGCTGCTCAACTGGGTAGCTCTTCTGTTCAAAAACAATGGTGGGGGAGTTGAGGTTCTTGACCCTCAACACCTTTTAAACCTATTTGAGAGAGAACAACTCGTTGGTCAGGTTCTATCTCCTTGAAATGGTGATTCCTGTGTTGCTTCGGTTATGGTTTTAAATGCAGAGAGAAGGTAAGCTCTTCCTCTATAATTGTATCATTTCTTTTCGTTTGTTACAAAAAAGTTTATAAAACCATTGTTTGACCTCCGTGGTTTGTATGTGCAGGAGATTTCCAAAACCGTTCTCTGCAACCAATGTTTTTGGTTAGATGTTGTGTTGAAATGGTTTTACGGTCCGAGTAAGACCTATTACCTTGCCCTTTGTGGCTATGTGGCTTATATCACTGTGGCTTGTTTTGTATTTTCCCCATGGTATAGTTTTGGGACTTCATCTTTGTGCCTGTATTTCTACGTGAAAGTGATAACTCTCTTTGGTAAATCCATGAGGAATTTAAAATTGATAATGAATGGGATAACCCTTTGACTGTGGAGTCGTATGAACTATGCCACATCTGTTTAGAGACAGGGTTTACTATTTGTTTTTATGGTGTATTTTGGACAGTTCTATTACTGTCGTTTTCAACAATGTAAAGGTTTGCTTAATTCGCAAGAAACCCATTAGGGCTTAAAGTTTTTATAATACCATGTTTGCATTTTTTTTTAGTAGTACTGTAGCTTCGTTACATAATATTACGACCGTGGGGGTTCTATACATTTTTGCAGTAGATGCGTATTGTAAAAACGTTACTCTATTTTGATTATTGGTTATGTATATGAATCAGTCGTGTCTGATTTTACAGTTTTGTGGTCGTTTTTCTAAAACTAAAATGTGGTCGTTAGGCCTTTACAATGTCACATTTGTTTTTGAGAAAGGGTCATAGGGACACTGTCAAAATGATACTGTTGTTTACTATTTCATGAAAAGGTTTTTATAATTTGAAGTATCCCATGAGGAATTTGTTGTTGCATTCCTGAATACTATATTCGTTTTTCCAATGTTATTTTTCTTCGATGAGTTAGCTAGCAGGCCGTAAAGCCGTGGATTCTCTTTGTAAAGGACATGTTTAAATATTTTAGGCCGTGAGGCCACTATTCTATTGCTAGGAGAATAGTCTGGTTCGCAAGGCTAGTGTAAAAAAGATTCAAATTTTCTTAATGGATAATACTAATTTTTATAGTATTACCCATTCTTTAAAGGAAGAAGTTATGTAGGAGAATTAAAGCTAAATTTCTTTAAAAACCCTGGTATTGGTATGGGATATAACATCATAAAATAACTTTACTAATTGATGTTAATATAACTAGTAAACCACAACAGAGAAGACATGTATGACCTATAAACCTGGAATAATGAACATCAAAACTGACTATAACATTACAACTTCCTTTTTCCAGAGTAATACAAACAATTATCATTTAAAATTTTAAAGATATTGAACATACTTCAACAAACAAAGATACAAATATATAATTAAAACATAGACAATCATAAACAGTTAGAACTTGGATAACTTGCAGAAGGGGGAAAAACACCCAAAGGAGACTGATCCACCCAACCGTCTCCTGAAGCAACCAAAATTACTTACTTAGGACCCCTGACCCTGTTCACTGAACCACTAGGACGAATATCACTGGATAATAGCACACACAACAACTTGCTGTAACCTAACACTCAGTAGCAGACTTAGCTCAAAAATTCCACTTTAGCTATCCCCTCATTAAATTCCTTGTGTGCTCGACTTTTCAGTTTGCAGCAGTCACAAAGTTCATTCACTTGGAAAATAGAATGTAGCAGCGAGCCTCGTGCTAAATTTGATGGTATTTATAAGATTTCCTAGGTCTTTGGGTCAGTTTTGGAATTAAATGAGCCACTTGCTCAGTTCTCCCTCTTAGGAAACATGACCACAATTTTAGTGATTATGCTTCCTGCAACAGCTAGAAAGTGAAATGCTAGTGCTACCACTTGTCTACCAGCCTTCTACATCTGCTCATTCCTCCTAGTGGGTCAGTGAACACTCATTCAAAAGTTTCCTTTGGATAAATGTCTCTTATATTTAATTTATTAAAATAAATAATTCTTCAATTACAGTCATCCTTGACCCACTTGGTCATAAAAAATTTGCAATTAATTTAAGATAATGTTTTCTGAAATAAATAAAAATATTTATTTTTCAATTCTAGGTGTGTTACAATTTCTTGAGGTGTACATTTTTTTACCATTTGGATCCCTCTTGATTATTTTTATTTAAGCCAATATGTAATTTATATTTTTCATTTTTTTATTTTCTAATATTTTTATTTATTAACATGAGAAGATATCCCCCATAGTGGGTGGGTTGGAGATCACCTCACTTCTCTCAATGTAAAAACAGTTACATTTCGATTCTAAAATATAAAAAAATCCAAATTTTGAGGAAAAAATAGCCTTCCAATCCAAATCATCAAATAAACATCTCTAAAATAAATTCCTAAATGATTTTTATATAAAAACCATTTTATATATTTATAAACCAATATTTACAATCACATTGATTTAAATATTTGAACTTATGTGATCACTCTACTTTGGTTAAACCGCATTTTACACTCTTTCTTAATAATCCAATATTGAGTCCTTGACACCTGCACTTATGAAGGAAAAACACATTGCTTATCATTTTATAATATTATTTTTTTTATTTAAAATTAGATTATAATAATTTTAAAATTATTATAGATTTATTTTAATTTTGGTTGTATATGTGTAGAGAAGGATCAAATTTTCTCTAACTTTTAGATTTTAAAACAAGCTTATACTTAAAAAATTTACATCTATTTTAAAACCGGATCCATCAAGCACCGAGAGGGATCCAATTTCTTGAGCTGTACATTTGTTTACCATTTGGATCCCTCTTGATAGATGTGGTTTTAAAATGTATCTATGCTAGGTTTTTTTATTTAAGTCAAAATGTAATTTATTTTTAATTTATATTTATTTTTTAATATTTTTTATTTATATCGGCTAGCATAAAGTGACCAACATGACACGATCTCCCCCATACTGGGTTGGAAAGCACCTCTCTTCTCTCGGTGCAACTAGCATAACATGACTAATGTGACACGATCTCTCTGTACCGGGTTGGAGAGCACCTCCCTTCTCTCGATGAAATCAATAAATATTAATATATTTAATATTAAATTTATTTTAAAAAATAAAATAAAATAAAAATGTAACATACCTAAAAACATAACTAAGATTATACATTTTTTTTAATCTAAACTTCACGTGGTAAGAAGTCACCTTCCTAAGAAGTGCATTTACAAATTCCTAGCTAATAACTTAAGGTTATATTTTTTTTTATAATGTCCTAACCTTTATCATGAGGGAAAACAAGTCTGGTGGCTTATGTAGCTCTCGAGTTAACGCCAGTTGTATATGATCATAGGTGTAACCTCACCCTTACTCGAATGTATTGTCAAACAGTTATGTTACTCATAGTCGAAATGGATGCTCCTGTTACTTGGTTGATATTTATTGTAGTACTCCACCCAGCTACGTGGAAGCCTCTTCCCCGCCTCTATTATGCTTTACAATTGGGTTCCACTGCACATTTATACCTATCTCGTAAAGGGTGTAAACTAGATCTTTTCACCCCTGCAGGGTTTGATTTTGTCATTACGCAAGTGAGGTTTGGTCTTGAAGGCCTTCATGGCATAACCATGATACAGTTATGGGGTATTCTAGATATTTTCACTGTTACAGAGTTTTGTTTGGCTGATATGCAGTAATGGTTTGGTATGCTAAGATTTCGCGACATAACCTTGGTACAACTCTTTGGTTATTCAATGTAGTGTAAAGTTAAAACAATGGTGCTATCGGTTCTAGGAATAGGGGATTTCCCTTCGTATTTGATAGTTGTGCATTCGCTTTGGATTTCTGGTGAATTTTCTCTCTACCGTTCACATTATTCAACTATGCACAAGTATGCGGCGATTTTTATAACCCTAAAGTAGAAGGCATGTTACTCTTCAGTTTTATTTAAGTGGTTTTGGTTTGAATACATAAATAGTTTCATTGATTTTATTTCTTTTTTGCAGGCGTTGCTAGATGTGGTCGAGCGGTCACAAAAACTCACAGCTCAACCCTATCCTGGTAATCCCTTCTACCTGGCTCATTTCATAGTTATTTTGGTACAGGTTAAGCAAGAGAATTGTTGGTTCGTTATTGAGTGACTGTCTATGTATTTTGTTCCAATTCTTCCCTGCATGGGCAGGTTGGTATAGAGTAGTTGTTTTGTTTTAAACCATATTTTGTTTATCTTTAAATAGCTGGTTATATCTATCAATATGATAGATTTCTTATACTCTGGGTTTTAAGCGTTCAGGCAGCTGTTTTAGCTACCATTAAACTCTGTATACGGCTATGATTATATAATTTTGACGCTTGATAAATGCTTCCATTGTTCATTACCAGGATTTATGATTTTAGTAGATTCCTGCAGAGGATTTGTAAACTCTTTTATTAGATTCCTCCAAATATTTGTAAACACTTTTACTAGATTATTGTATATACGCAGAGGGTTTGTAAATTCCTTGGAATTGAAAAGGGTTTTGTTTTTAAAAAGTAATGAACATTGTATGAATACTTCAGTAATTTCTATCGAGTATTTGGTACATCTTTTTAATGGTTAGTAGTGCAATATCTTGAGGAAATTATATATATATATATATATATATATATATATATATATTATGCAGTGCGGTCTTGTTCCCAATTCTTTTGTTAATAACCTGAGTAGGTTTTTAATTAGAATTAAAAAAAAAATCAGAGTAATGTTCTACTTCCAATTTAATTTATCATAATCTTATCTTAGGGTTTTATACTTAGAATGTTAATATAAGCATGACTGTAAATAACCTATTTAATAAACACATGCATTAGCAAGAAACGTAAGTACCTGATATTAACCTTTCAATTAACAAAATGAAAATATGAAACATTCATTACTTAATGCATATCGTACATTTTTCATCCTTAACTGTGTTTACTCAATGATAAATAAAAAAATGAGTATAACCAATTTATCTTAGGTTTTTTGCTAGAGAAAATAATATAAAGACAATTGTAATAACCTATTTTAGAAACGCAACTTAAACCATTACTAAGAAATCATAAGCGCAGAGTATTAGTCTACTATCTGTCAAAAGATATATATTGTACAATCATTATTTAATGCATCATCAAACATTCTTCATCCTTTAACTGTGCTTGCTCATCAACAATAAACAAAGTTACTAAATCAATTTATCCAATAAATTGTCAAAAGATATATATTGTACAATCATTATTTAATGCATCATCAAACGTTCTTAATCCTTTAACTGTGCTTGCTCATCAACAATAAACAAAGTTACTAAATCAATTTATCCAATAAATATACTAAGATTAGGTTAAAGTTGAGCATATCTTGGTGTCTTTAGAAAGTAGAAATTGAGCATCCATGCTCCATATGGACTTAGGAACTTCAAAATGTATTTCAATCTGCAAGGTTTTCACCCCCTTACTCAGAACCAATTTTTTTTGCTTTCACTTCCTTAGTTTTCAAGTTGCCACTAGTCAATTAGTGAGAGTCAATTACACACAGAACCTAACACTCTCTTATAGTGCTCACTCGCAGTTCTTATTTATTCCATATCCTGACACTCTTCAAGTGTTCTTTGGAAGCTCTGTGCTACTTTCAATAACTTAATTAGAGCCTACACTTTCTAGTGTTCTTTGACATCTCTTTCTTCATTCCTTGCTTTCCTTTTTCTGCACACATTCCCTCTTTTTCATCGGGCTTTAATGGCTAGTAATTAACCCTTCTAAGACAGGACACTTTTCTTCTTAAAGATAGCCAAGTATTCAGTTACTAACACAAACTTAGCTTCTATCAATTAACTGCATGGCTTCCCAACTTCCGTATCCAAACAATTACAATTTAACTATTAAATAATTTTTTTACAACATTTATGAGTTTATCACAAGTAAAATTTAAACAAAATTACTTTAATTGTTACGAGCGGTATTTCAATCCTCCGCCCCTAAATTATTTTCATCGTCTTCGATGACTATTCTGTTTCATTTAATATTTGAAATATAAATGGATAAACTTGTTTCATAACATCTTCTCTTTTCCATGTAACTTCCTCTCAAGCATAATGCTCCCATTGAACTTTAACTTGTACTTGATAGTTTGGTTCTGAAGCATGACCTCTCTGATATCGAGGATGTGCACTGGTTGCATGTGAAACTCTCCCTCCAGTTCCACATGTACATTATTCCAATCAATAATATGGTATTTATCAGCAATATACTTTTTTAGTAATGAGACATGAAAACCATCATGAAATTTTATGTTTGGAGGTAGAGCCAGTGTATAAGCAATAGGCTCCACTATAGCCAATACTTCAAAGGGTCCCACATATCTGGTTGCAAGTTTGACATACAATACTGCTCTTAAATTACTTTTCGTTGGTTTGGTCCTCAAGAACACATGTTCCCCTACATTGTATTCTTTAGTTGTCCTTTTCTTGTTGACGCAACCTTTTTGTTTGTCGTGTGCAACATTTACATTATGTTTTATTTTTCTTACCATTGTTTTCATATGTCTTATCATGTTTGTTCCTCAAACCATCCTATTTTCAATATTACCCAACTCAAGAGTACTTTACATTGTCTCCCATACAATACCTCAACAGGGCTCATTTTGAGAGAAGCTTGATAATTGTTATTGCAAGCAAATTCCACTATATGAATATAGTCTTACCACTTACCTGGTTAATTCATTACATATATCCTCAACATATCCTCTAGTATTTGATTTATCTCTTTAGTTTGACCATCTTTTTGAGGATGGTATGTTGTACTAAAATTCAACTTTGTATCCATACCTTTAAATAATGATGTCTAGAAGTTTTAGGTAAATTTTGCATCTTGATCAGTGATGACTATCTTCGATATCCCATGAAGTCTAAAAATTTCCCTCATAAATATGTCAACAATGTTTATAGATTTATAAGTCGATCTTATAGGTATAAAATGTTCTTCTTTGCTTAATTTATCTACTACAACCATAATGGAATCATGTTGTTTCCTTGTTTCGGGTAGCCTAGTTAAAAAATTCATGGATATAGTTTCCCATTTCCATTCTAGAATATGTATAGGTTGCAATAGTACAGTTGGATGTTGATGAATAACCTTAACCTGTTGACATGTAAAGCACCTAGCTACATAACTAGTTCCTTCTTTCTTCATATTGGGCCAATAAAAGTCTTTTTTTAAAGTTGATATAAGTTTTTGATATCCTATATGTTCAACATAAGGATTATCCTGTAGGTGATTAAAGATAATTTATTTTATATTTGACTGATTGGGTACATAAATGTGGTTTTTGTAACATGGAAATCCTTCTACATGTATCTGATATGCATTATCCTCAGTAATATCATATATGTTAATACCTTTTTCCATCAACTTATTATAGTCACAATCATTACTAGATATTGTTTTCAACATTATTTTAAATTATGACTCATACCCACTAATTACTACACTGTACAATTCATGTTTTTGTCGACTAGGAGCATCTTCTACAATGTTTTCTTTCCCTTCTATATGCCTAATTTCAAAATCATATTCGCTCATAAATGCAATCCATCTGGCTTGGCATGCATTTAAAGTTTTTTTATTATCAAACATATGTGTTAGCCCAATATTATCTGTTAACAACAAGGATTTCTTTCCCACCAAATAGTTCGCCAAATTTTAAGAGCATGGATGATGGATTTCAATTCAATTTCATGTACCTGATAAGTTTTCTCATTCTCCTTCAATTCAGTGGATTCGTAACAGATCAAAGGACCATCCTAAGTCAAGACCCCTCCCAAACCATCTTTACTTGCATTAGTGCATACTACAAAATATTTATTAGAATCAACAATTCTTAATATAGGTGTTATTTTTTGTAAGTGTTTCAATTTATCGAAGCTATCTTGACATGGTTGACTCCACACAAATTTGACACTTTTCTTTTGAAGGGTATTTATAGGGTAAGTTGTTTTTGAAAAATTCTCTATAAATTTGTGATAATATCATGTTAACCCCATGAAAGACCTGATATCATGTAAATCTTTTGGTACAAGGCTTGTTATAATAGCATTGCCTTTAGAAGGATCAACTGCCACACCTTTTTCTGAGATAACATGTCGCAAATATTGTATTTCATTTTATACAAGTCGCATTTACTAAGTTTCGCATATAGTTGATGTTCTCTCAAAGTTTGCAAAATCATTTGTAAATGCTCCTCATGTTGTTTCTCATTATTCGAATATATTAAAATATCGACAATGAATACTAGTAAAAATTTGTCCAAAACTATTCTTAGCACATTATTTATCATACTCATAAATGTTGCAGGAGTGTTAGTTAACCCAAAAGGAACAACAACAAATTCATAATGTCCATATCTTGTTTGAAATGTAGTTTTGTGAATGTCTTCTTCTTTAACCCGTACTTGATGATAATTTGATCTAAGATCAATTTTTGAGAAAATATTGGCTCCTATGACTTGATCAAACAAGTCATCAATTCTCGGTAATAGATATTTGTTCTTAATTGTCATTCTTTTAGTTGTCTGTAATCTATACATATTTTAAAAGTACCGTCTTTCTTTTTGACAAACACAATTGGTGCTCCTCAGGATGACACACTGGGTCAAATGTACTTCTTTTCAAGTAACTCTTGTAGTTCCATTCTTAGTTTCGTCACTTCTAGAATACTCATACAATAAGGGTATCATGATGTGGGTGTTGATCCAAGCATTAAATATAGTAACATCCAAATCTCTATTAGAAGGTATTCCTGGTATCTCATCAGGAAACACATCTTGAAATTCCTTGAGAATAGGGAATTGATCCATTGTTGTTTTCAACTTCTCATATTCATTCTCTACTATTTTTATTGCATAAAGTTGACATCCTTTCCTAATACACAATTTTTGAGATGCATAGCTGAAATTTGTCGTATAGATATAGGTATGTAGATTCCTTTTATGGTATGATAATTCCCCTTTTCATCAATGCAATCAAAATTTTTATGTAAACAATTGATGACGGTTTTATGAGATTCTATCCTATCTGTACCAATCAGGTTTTCATAAGATCCTAAAGGAAGTATGTTTAAGTAAATTGTTGTGTCCATCTTATTAAAACTTAGTGTGCATTATTTTAAAAATTCTCTAGCTTTTCTCTTTACTCCTGTTGCTAGTTGTAAGATGCATTAATTTCTTTGTTTTTCCTTTAAAATTTTATATTTCTCAACTACTTTGGTGCAATGTAACTTAAACTAGCTCCCGAATCAATAATAATAGAATCAAGTGTTTTCAGAACTTTACCTTCTACTTCCAATATAGTGGTTTGATGATCTGCCTGTCAATCCTCCAAAGCAACATTAACTCTGGGTATGTTTTCAGCTATATAATTGAATGTAGAAAATTCTTGTAGCATGTTTAAGGGGGGCATTTTTCTGTTAGGACTATGGGGGGGGTGTGGGCGGGGTTAATAAAGATGAGGTCCATTACAACCCAAACATTTGATTTCCTTTGTGTTGTTGTTCCCTCCATTATTAAGATTCCATATACCTTTTGTTATGTTATTTGTGGTTGAACCTGACATGTTATAGTTTTTATTGTTAAACACAATGGCTTACTAAGAGGGGAGGGGTGAATCGGTAAGCTTATACTTATTCCAAAATTTAACTTCAATCAAAGTCTCATATCTCCATTTAGACATTTACTACATTATCATATTCATCAATAACCTATATCAATCATTCATCAAATTAAACACATAATCATTAACACATTGCACAAGAGACACAAGATATAATATTTGTAGTCTTATTGTATTTCGAACTACTTCAACCGTGTCAAGGTAAATCAACACCAACTGATACAGAAGCACCAACTCCTTATCTAGGACCCTGCCTAATTTTTCTTAGATCATACTAAGAAAACATGTACAAGACCTAGCTTGTAGTTAGTACACACATTTGTCACATTACATGACATTAATAACATTATTACAACTCTGTCCACAATTCAACTTGTCTTGTCATTAAATCAATTTGCTAGAAGTTATGATCATCGGTTGGTCATGTCTTTACTTGTCCACTTATGTCAAAATTCAGTTTATACTTGTCACAATCATCTTGTCCACTGTAATCAACATTGTGTTACTTGTCATTTCATCATTTAGCTATCTCTACCATCATTATCAGCCATTCATCAATCAACTATTGCTGCTCCCATATGTTATCAATTGTATGTTGTCACTGTCATCTCAGTCATCCCAATGTAACAATTCTAGCATATCACTATAAAGAGATTCTTTGTCATTGTCAAGTAAGCCAAATGAAGAATATGTTTGATATAGAATTCTTCTGAGTTTGACTTATCATATCACTTTAAACTTAACACATCAATGTAATCTATCATGACTGTCAATGTTAAGCTAATCAAAGCACTCCACTGTTCAATCAATTCAGAAGTTTGCTCACCTAGATAGACTTCTCATATAGTCATGCTTATCTTTTCAAATCCCTTTTGTCTTATCACAAAGTCAACGAGTGATATCAGACTTAATCACCACTTAGCAAGGTTTGTGATGAAATGGATCAAACTTCAATACATGAGTATGTTGCTGCTACCCCAAATCATAGTTGTATTTGTCTTCACATGCCAGATCTGAGGGCCATGGTGTTGTGGTGGGTTAGGCCATGGCTTGAAAGAGAATCTCCAACATAGTTAACAACCTATACTTAGGATTCCCTAGCTGATCTTTAGCACTGTCCAAACCAAAATTCAGAACCAACAAATATTAACTTATTCACTTCAAATTCCAATCAGATTCATCATGCTTTCCAAAACTACAAACTTGTCATCATCAAAAGAGAAGGCTTCTACAAGTAATTAGTAGGTTGTCACTATTCATTGCTGATAAAAATTTCACACCTGCTGCTGCGTTTTCCCTAATTCACCAAAAAAGAAAAACTTTCAAATACTTTTTCTACTGCTATGTCACTACTACTCTCACCCAAACCCTGTCTCTAACTGTGGCTGCCTCAGTGGATGAAATTGTAGAGCAATATATGAATTTTTTTTCTTCAAAATGAGAATTGCAAGGGTTGGTATTTATATTGGTTTTCTATTATGGTTCGGATTCGACATGTCATTTAGAATAAAAAGAATTATATATATATTTATATTTATATTTTTAATGAGTCTGACATGTCATCATTTAGTTTCTCCTTTTTATCATTAGAATTATTAAATAAATCAACAATGATTTGTTTATTGGTGGCCATTACATAACCTTTTTCCACATTATTAGGTTTTTTTCTCATGCCATGTCATGTCCTTTAACTGTCTTCTATTATGCCTTCAAATCCCTCTTGTGATGCCCACATATCTCCTCAAAATATGCCCGCATGGGTTATCAAGCAATTCCCCCATTGTTGATCAAGCTTATGGGGCTCCATCTTTTTCATAGATCACCAACCAACATATACACTTCAAAGGCCATCATCAAATAAAAATGACCATTGACTGGGTCAGTTGTCCTTCTTGTCAATCTCTCATGTCTTTCTTTCCATGTTTGTCTCCTGTTGGGGTGCATACTCCATGTTTGGGTAACTTCGCGGTTAATTAGAAAATTTGTAAGCGGAGTTACCGGTCAAAACAGTCTTAGGGGTAGCGGGGGAAGTTAAAACACCTTTTTTCTAATAAAACCCGTGGTTAAAATCCAGGGTTTAGGGTTTTGGGTGCCCATGGTTTAAGACCATGGTTTTGTAAAAATGCGCAGTATAAATAAGCGCTTGTGTAAAGAAGATAGGTTAGGTTTTATGATGAAAGAAAGATTAAGGTGAAGCTAAGATTGGTTTTGTAAGAAAAGGTTAAGTCCCAGCTGTGTGCATGGATGACCTCTGCAGCTGTGTGCACAGAGGGTTTTTGTAAGGAAGATTATGGAACGACCTGCAGCTGTGTGCGCAGGGGCCTGCTGCTGTGTGCGTGGCTTTTGAGGACTGAAAGGATCTGCAGTTGAGTGCGCAAATCAAACTGTGGTTTTGTAGCAAGTTGAATAGAACACAGTTTGTGGACATAGCCCCTACACTGGGGGTGAACCACGTTATATCCGGTGTCGTGGTTTCTTGTGCTTTTTCTGTTCTGTTATCTTTTATGCATTAATACTGTATACATCTGATAAATTAGATTGTTGTTAATATTTAGCTTCGCTGTGAATTCCCTGTAGTGGGTTGAGCAAGTAACGATTGTTTATTTATCCGCGAAGTTGTATGTGAATGAATGGTAAAGCTTTTATAGTATTGATTAATAAGATTATTAAGGCTAAGGTACAGTAATCCCCCTCTCGGCTTGCAGAAACCTGATTCTGCGGCACCCCATAGCTGTTTCGGGTGAGACTACAACCTGCGCGCAGGTTGTTGCCGAAAGGGCCAACACTGTGGGTCTTTTGTTGGTGCGACACAAAAGGTTTAAACCCGGGTCTGCCCTATTGCCCAACATCTCCATGTCCTCATGTTTGCATAGTCACCTTGCTATGTCATCATGCCTAACCTTTGTCATTAATGGCTTGTCACCAATGACAACCATATGTTGATTATATAGTTGTCATTGATGTCAAAGGAATAACCGACGTATATGATGGATGAACCTACTCAGTAAAAGACTAAGGTAGTCATGACATGGCATGACATAGTTGGGCATGTGGCATGATACATATGATGACATGGAATAAAAAGATCAAGTAGTTTTGAAAGATCAAAATAAAATGGTGGGCATTGATCCTGCACAAGATCCAACGGTTAGGAAGCATCCCACAATGTGGAAACAAAATTGCGGAACAAAAATTGCGAAAGTCTGAAAATCAAAAAGCACAATTCCGCATCCCGCATCTCGCATTCCGCAATGCGGAAACAAAGTTTTGGAAAGGAAATTGCAGGAGTCCAAAAATAGGAAAGCGTGATCCTGCATCCCACATCCCACAATATGGAGATCAAATGACTGAGATCAATCATGCCAAAAATAGATCAATGATGCAGAAAGACCGTTGCAGAAAAGAATATTGCGGAAAGGAAATTGCAGAAGTACGAAAATTGAAAAGCGTGATTCCCTATCCTGCATCCCACAATCCGAAATTTCAACAGTTAAGAATGAATTTGCAAAATATCGATGGTGCGGAAGAAATTTTTGGAAAGAAGTTTCCAGAAAGGATAAAAAGGATGATTGACATCCTGCATCCTGCATCCTGCAAACTGGAGATTGATGGTCCAAAAAATGCCCGACGAAGATCAACGGTCAGAAATCGTTGTGAGGTAATTTGATGCGGAAAGGGGATTTGAAGGAGGAAATATGTAGAACAGATCTAGGTTCTAGATCGTTCTTGACAGTAGAATCAACGGCTCTGATTAAAAATGGTAAATATCATTGCAGAAAGAGTTTTGCATTGCAGGAATATCAGAGAACGATAAACAAGGCTGCGAAATTGAGATTCGAGGTTGAGGGAGGAATGAAACGTTGACATTTGGTGAAGGAATGCAACGAATTTAAGAGGTAAGTGTTATTTGGGTGTGTTTGTAAACAAACAGTCATGACCCAAATCGAAAAGACACAAGAATGAAGAGTTGCGTTGAAACGATGATGGTGCTAGGTATTTAAATGAATTTTTGTGTTCAAAATGAGGTGTCTCTATTAATAAGGTAAATAGGGTCCATAGTGAATAGCTTACAGCTATTCCACAGTCTAAATAAAATCATATTAGGGTGGCAGAGTGGTGGTAGGGGAAACCATAGGTCTGCAGGGGGTCGTAGCCTCCTTCCAGTCGTAGTTGGAGAATAGGGTGTTGTAGCATCCTTGTCTATTAAAAATAGGCAGAAAACCATAAGGGGTGTTGTAGAATCCTAGTCTGTAGATGTAGGAAAAACATAGGGTGTATCTTGCATCCTTTATGTTGTAGCAGATAAAAAAATTTGTAAATATATCTTATTAATGAGTATGGGTTGGTGGTTTTCTCTTTTAGGTTTCCACAATAAAATCTGTGTCATACTTGTTGATTATTTTGTGTTTTAGTTTAAAAAGGTCAATACTCATTCCCCCCCCCCCCCTCTCAGTATTTTGGGATAAACCAACAATTGGTATAAAAGTAGGTTCCTTTGCAACAAATTAACCACTGGAAGGAAGATCCCATTCAAAGAACTCAATGGATCAACAAGAAGGATTGTCCACTAACAAACCTCCACTATTTATTGGAGATAATTATGCATACTGGAGTGTTAGAATGAGATGTCATTTGATGTCCCTGGGGTGGAAGGTTTGCGAAGCAACTGAAAAAGAACTTAACATTGAAAACCTATACCCTAAAGACATAGTTGAACTAGGAGAATATGAAGGTAATGCCAAAGCTCTAAATGCAATCTTCAGTGGCTTAACACAATCAGTATTTACTAAAGTTATGCAATGCACATCTGCCAAACAAGATTGGGATAAATTAAAACTAATCTATGAAGGAGAATCTAAAGTCAAAGAATCCAAACTTCAAACATACAAAATTCAGTTTGAAATCCTTAACATGAAAGAAGAAGAGAATATTGGTGAATATCTTCTTTGTGTAGATGAAGTTGTTAATGCGATCAGAGGGCTTGGAGGAAAAATAAAATAAAAGGTAGTGGTAAGTAATGTACTAAGAACATTACCAATGAGGTATAACCTAAAAGTATCCACCTTAGAAGAACGAGACAATCTTAAAAAGATGACAATGGATGAGCTACATGGAATTCTCACTGCATACGAAATGAGAACAGGACAAAATTGATCTTCAAGAAAGGAAGCAGCCTTTAAGTCCACCTTAAAAAATCAATCAGAAAATCCAAATGATGAGGAAGCTCTTTTCATCAGTAAACTTTAGAAAGGGACAAGAAAGTACAAGGGAAAATTACCTTTAAAGTGTTTTAATTGTGGAAGGATTGGACATTTTGCCTCCAATGCACCTACACTAAACAAGATGAGAATGAAGAAAAAGAAACTTCAAAATTTAGAAGAGGTAAACCAGGAAGTAATAAAAAACCCTATGGAAACAAGAAAATTGTTTACACCTTGGAAGACAGTGAAGATTCAAATGAAAGTGAAGCTGAATGAACTGAAGTCTTATCTATGGGTCTAGACACTCAAAACTCAAATAGTGACTCACATGTAGAGGGAGAAGTGGACCTAAGAGTTGAAATTGTTAGTGCTCTTGAAGAACTTGAAAAAAGAAGAAAGAAGAACAAACAATTGGATCCTATCATCATTTAGTGGGAAGCCCGGATTCTAGAGTCCCAAAAGGTTGAAAAGTATCTAAACCTTTAGCTCAAAATAAGAGTACAGGAGTCTGAAAAAATTGCAGAGGATATCACACAATTCAAGATCTTGATGAAGGATCCATCAAATTAAAGTTTGAGAAAAACTCAACGATTCTAGATGACATTTGACTAGCCAAAAACCATCAAATCATAAGTCTGGTTTGGGGTTTGTTACCAATCAAAAAGGAGGTAAGAAAAATTATGCTGAAATACTGAAGACTCCAGCAAAAAGAGAAGTAAACAAGAAAGATGGCTTAATTTCGCAAGATAAAAACAAAAATAATATATCACCCAAAATACCAAATAGATATCTACAGATCTTTTTAGGTTACTGCTATTCTTGTAATAATTTTGGTCGTAAAGCTTTAAATTGCAGAACTAAAAGAAAGGAATCTGAATACAAGAAAAGTCCATCAAGCATTAAGACAAAGGGAAATAAGAATATGTTTTCACTACTCCAACAATATGACATAGAATGCTATAATTGTAATAACCATGGGCATATGACAAGGGATTATAAACTAAAAATTCCTATAAGGAATACTATTGCAACTCAATCTCAGAGTACCAAGCAAAATAAATATTGGAGAGAAAAGGAAGAAAATCAAATTTCCATGATTTCTCTATGTGCAACCGAAAGCCAAAACCTATGGCACTTGGATAGTGGTTGCTCAAAACATATGACCAGTGACTCAAGCAAATTCATTACACTAAAGGATAATAAAGGAAAAGTCACTTTTGGAGATAGTATGTCTTCTAAAATAATTGGCAAAGGAACATCTATTGTCAATAGAAATATCAAAGTAGCAAATGTCTTGCTAGTTGAAAACCTCTATTAGAATTTGAATTCCATATGATATTCAAGTAGAAAGTTCTGATTATGTTGCAGCAATTGAATGGAGGATGAATGTACAAACTAAGCAAAAAAAACCACATATGAAACATACAAGTATTTCTCAATAATTTACAGTGTATTCATCATAATAATATCCAGTGTACAATAGATTACAAATAGGTAGAATTCGAATGCATGAGGAGTAAATTGGAATTCTCCAAGTGGATAAGACTGTATCTAACTGAATCTATAACTCAAGGTCTCCCAATCAATATCAGAGTCCATCAAATCAACTCTCTGATGACCAATAACTCCAACAGACAGTAACAACTAGTTGAATCAGTGCAACTAAGTGTGGTAGGTGAACAAAAGCGCTCCTCAACATGCATGCATGCATTATTCATGCAAGGCATGCACTAGCTAACTGATAGTGAGTCATATGAAGGTAGTTGAAGGCTAACTATGGCTAACTAGTTCTAACTCCAACCAACTGAAGTAGGTTGGTGTCGGGACTCCCAGTGGCTCGTAAAATGTAGGGATTGGTCTAGGAGGCACCCCCACTGATGCATGCATATGCAATAAGTGGCACTTAACCTCTAGTATTGTCTCCCACACTTCAATTACTGGTACATGTGGCCCCATTGGACCATGTGGACCTAATTGCACTAGTGGACTCATTTAATTAATTTAAGGTTCCTAAGTTAGGCAATAATTAATCTAATAGACATTTGACCAAGGTAGGATTAATAATTCTAACACCCCCCCTTGAATCCTAGCTTGGACAGCTATGGACCCAGTAACAAGACCATAGGTCACCCAAATACAATCTATAAGATAATAAAAATGCTGCTTAGCACAACTGAGGAAACAGGGGAAAACCTCATGGGAAAACCACCCCCTCAAAAATAAGCAGGAAAATAGAAATCTGCAATCTATGTTTATAAGAAAGAAGCTTCCTCATTAGAAAGATAACTTGAGCAAAAACAATGCTGCAAAAATTGCAACTTTATGCAGTAGCATTGTCCATCAGTGTACCTCTCAATGTACTTTTGAACCGATGACTCTATTTGGTTCTGCTAGATGGTGAAGGTAAGGAATGATCAAATCTCTGCTTCTATGGGCCATGTAGCTGATCATTCGCCATCATCAAGTAGCACCGACCTAGAACTTTGTTGCACCATTCTGTGAGAGATAGTGCAGTATGCTCATTCTGATACTGGGACATAGTTCTTATTTTGTCTTCTGGAACTCTAGCACTAGTTCCAACTGCATCAAGAAGATTTGAGCTCATCTGGGTTTAGGCTTTTGATTTGGAATGGGTACTAGATCTGGATCTAGAATCTCTTGAGATTCAGTCTCAATAACAGGATCATGTTGTATGTGATCTTCTTCATTTGAATATGAAACCTGTAGTACATCATCATCATCAAAAATAGGAGGAGAAATGGTTATACCTTCATGTTCTGCTGGAGGAGTATCATGTAGTTGATATTCTTCAAACTAGAAACTTCTTTCAATGAAGCATCTTCTGGTAGAAACCTCCATCAGTTTGTAATCTTTTGCATCATCTGCATATCCCAGTAGAATGCATTTTCTACTTTGGGCTTGGAAGGCCTTTCTCTTGTCAAGTGGTATTCTGGCCCAAGCTTTGGAACCAAAAACTCTCAGATGAGAGACATTGGGATTATACCCATGTAATGCTTGGAATGGAGTCACCCCAACCACTGACTTGTGGGGCACCCTATTCTGAAAATACAAAGCACATTTTACTACTTCATCGCAAAGAGAAGGAGGTAGATGCTTGCAATGGAGAAGGCATGTTTCCATCTCCTTCAGTGATCTATTCTTCCTCTCAACCACACCATTTGACTTAGTGTGTACGGAATTGAGTGTTCCATTCGAATCCCCTCCGATTCACAGAAATTTTGGAAATCTCTTTTGACATATTCTCCTCCTCCATCGGATCTTATTGACTTGATCTTCTTATTGAAGTTGTTCTCAACCATAGCTTTAAAACTTTTAAAAGTATCAAAAAATTCTGATTTTAGCTTCATGAAGTAGATCCAGTAGTATCTATAACAATCATCAATAAAGGTCAAAAAATACATGCAACCGTTAATTGAATTTGTGGGAATAGCTACATCTACATCATTTTGTTTCAAATCAAGTGTATAAACAACTCTATGAGCCTTCCCAACATCATACTTCTTTTCTATATGCTTACCTACCAAGCACCCAACACATACTCCATCAAAAGTTTGGATGGAGGGAAAACCTTCAACCATGTTATCATTGTGGAGCTGCTTCAAATATTTGAATTTGAGATGGCCAAATCTCTCATGCCAAATATTGATGGTGTTGTTAGCATGAGACAATAAAGTTGTAGGAGGAGAAACATGCAAGAAATGTGAAAACTCATAAGCTTTGGTAGAGTGATTTGCAACATCGTTTGCTACAAGCTTTCCAGTGGCTTTTTCTGTAATCTCAACTAAGTCTGAATTGAATGTGACCCTCTTGGGAAAGCCTATATTCCATCATATGGTAAAGATATAACAAGTTAGCAGCAAGGGAGGGCACATATAATACATTTTTGAACTCACCATGCTTCGCTCCGACTCAACCCCTTCCTGCTGCTAGAATCTGGGAATCATCTCCCATGTGAATATTAGGTCCCTTTGATAGTGAAAGAGTAGAGAAGGATTCTTTGGAGGAAAACATGTGGTTGGAGGATCCAGAATCTATAATGTATACTAAGGATGGAGAGAGTTGCTTTCAAAGCATGACAACTTTCGACATCTTTTGTCGGTGCTTATTCATCAGGCTTCTTTGCTCTTGGAGGAGCAATGTTGTGATGTTTGAGAAGAGTGGACATCTCATCGAGTTGCTTCCTCATACAATGTTATTCAAGATGGTATCCCTTTTCACAATACGGACATAACTTCTTTTCAAATTTCTTCTTCTTAGAGCCAGAGCCCCCTTTGGAATATTGCTGATTTGATTTAGGCTTCAAATCAGCTTCCTTTGGATCCTTTTTCTTGAGCTTTGGAGGAGTCAGTAACCAATAGAGCTTGATCTTTGGATGTCTAGATGACTCCCATTCAAATCAATTTGTATTTTTCTTTTATTAAGGACTCAGAGAATGAATCTAGAGAAGGTAGTTTCCAATCAGGAAAGGTTTCCTGCTTGGAATGAAACATAGAGACATAGACATAGTACTCAAGGCCTAGTTTGATGAGTATGGAATGGACATTATTCTCATCCTTTCACTCTATCCCGCACTGTCTGCATTGGAGCATTAGAGACTTGAATTTGGAGAAGAATTGCTCAATAGTCTCGAAACTGTTGGGATGTAACGATACCAACTCACTCTCTAGAATGTGTCCCCGAAGCTCATCTTGTTTGTTAAACAAGCTATAAATATCCTCCCAAGATTCTCTGGGAGTCCTCAATCCTTCCATATGGAAGATGATATCTCTAGAAATATAAGTACATAGGTACCTGAATGCTTCATCACAACGGTTCAGAAACTTGTTTCGCTCAACTGGCTGATGAGGCTCATCCTCCCATCCATATATGATCCTGTGGTATCCATGCTTGTGCAAGGCCAGCTGCATATCAATCCTCCAATCAAGATAATTGGAAGTTGTGAGGATCTGTGGCTCAGGATTTTGAGAACTCATAATTGCTCTAGCTGGAAGAATGCAAATGCTTCTCTCAAGCTACGTCGCACCTTTCAATTTCACTGCAATAATAACAATAAAACATATGAGTTGTTTGAATCATGCTTTTCCTCTAGACATGAACATGTTTTTAGGGTTCTTCATGCCCTCTTCGCTACTCTAGAGCTAGCAAATTTTCATAGGGGACTTCTGTGGAAACCCAACTACTTCTAATGTTCGATGTCACATCCTCTAGAGCTAGCAAATTTTCATAGGGGACTTCTGTGGAAACCTAGATGCTTTTGATGTTCGATGAGGAGAAACAAGCATGAAACCTACCTAAGAAGGCTCTGATACCATGTTAGAATTTGAATTCCCTATGATCTTCAAGCAGAAAGTTCTGATTATGTTGCAGCAATTGAATGGAGGATGAACATACAATCTAAGCAAAAAGAACCACGTATGAAACAGGAAAGTATTGCTCAGGAATTTACAGTATATTCATCATAATAATATCCAGTGTACAATAGATTACAAATAGGTAGAATTCGAATGCATGAGCAATGAATTCGAATTCTCCAAGTGTATAAGACTGTATCTAACTGAATCTCTAACTCAAGGTCTCCCAATCAATATCAAAGTCCATCAAATCAACTCTCTGATGACCAATAACTCCAACAGACAGTAACAACCAGTTAACTCAGTGCAACTGAGTGTGGTAGGTGAACAAAAGCACTCCTCCACATGCATGCATGCATTATCCATGCAAGGCATGTGATAGCTAACTGATAGTGAGTCATCTGAAGGTAACTGAAGGCTAACTATGGCTAACTAGTTCTAACTCCAACTAACTGAAGTAGGTTGGTGTCGGGACTCCTAGTGGCTCGTAAAATGTAGGGATTGGTCTAGGAGGCCCCCCCACTGATGCATTCACATGCAATAAGTGGCATTTAACCTCTAGTATTGTTCCCCACACTTCAATGACTGGTACATGTGGCCCCATTGGGACATGTGGATCCAATTGCATTACTGGACTCATTTAATTAATTTAAGGTTCCTAAGTAAGGCAATAATTAATCTAATAGACATTTGACCAAGGGAGGATTAATAATCCTAAAAACCTCAAGCGTAATATTCTTAGTGTAATTCAAACATGTGACCAAGGTTACATTTTCATCTTTGACTCAGAAAAATGTGAAATAAAAAATAAGAAATCAGGGAAGATAGTTGACATTTCCATGAGAAATGCAAACAATGTATACATCTTGGAAAATGAAAACCAAAGCTATTTAAGCATGATAGATGAAATTTGGTTGTGGAACAGAAGGTTGGGACACCAAATTTTAGACAACCTTGCCAAAATAAGCGCAAAAGAATATGTAAGAGATTTTCCAAAATTTGTAGCTCCTCTAAACGTAGTATGTAAACATTGTCAACATGGGAAGCAAACCAGAGCAAGTTTCAAGACTAAGGAACATATGACCTCACACCCTATGGAAATAGTACACACAAATCTGTGTGGACCAACCAGAACTAAAAGTATGCAATGAGGTCACTATTTCATGATGCTCATTGGTGATTACATAAGGATGACCTAGGTGGCCTTTCTCAAAGAAAAATCATAAGATTTTGAAAAATTTAAGATCTTCAAAGCAATGGCTGAAAATGAGTTTGGTGTGAAAATCAAGTTTCTGAGATCAGATAATGGGGGAGAATTTACTTCAAATGAATTCAATGAATTCTGTGAAAATCATGGAATGAAGAGACAATTTTCAGTTGCAAAAACTCCACAGCATAATGGGGTTGTTGAAAGAAAAAATAGAACATTCCAAGAAGCTGCCAGAACAATGCTTAAATGAAGAAACATTATCAGATTATTTTTGGAGAGAAGCTGTATACACAACTGTCTACACACTTAACAGAGCAAAACTTAGAGTAAAGAAGGGTAAGACTCCCTACAAATTATGGTATGGAAGACCAACATCAGTCAAATATTTTAAAGTGTATGGCACTAAATGTTACATCAAAATAAATGAGGATGACCTTGGGAAATTTGAATCTAGGACTGATGAAGGGATATTTCTAGGATATTCATCCACCAAAAAGGCATACATATGCTTCAATAAAAAGTTACATAAAATTATAGAGAGTGTTTATGTAAAAGTAGATGATGTAAAACCAAAGAAAGAAGAATATCTCTAAGATATCAATACAAGTGATGACAAGACAAAAGAACTATAAAGAGACAAAAGTACTCATAATGAAGAAGAAGACAAAGAGGAGGAAGATATACAGGAATATGAAGAATACTCCCCTAGACCTGGCACTAAAAATCCATCTATAAGGACACAAAAGGATCATCCAGAATCACATATCATGAGTGATAAAAATGATGGATTCAAAACAAGAAGAAGACTAACACGTGTTGAACAAGACCTACTATCATAGTAGAACCCAAGAAATTCATAGAATCTAGCAAAAGTGATGAATGGGTAAAATCCATGAATGAAGAACTAGCTCATATTGAAAAAAATGAGACCTGGGAATTTGTCCCAGTGACCTGAACATTGTAGGAACCAAATGGATATTTAAAAACAAATTTAATCAAGATGGTCAAGTAATAAGGAACAAAGCAATATTGGTGTGTAATGGTTATGCTCAAGTGGAAGGTATTGGCTTTGAAGAAATTTATGCTCTTGTAGCTCGACTTGAAGCAATCAGAATGTTTTTAGCACTGTCGTGCCATAAAAAATTCAAGGTATATCAGATGGATGTCAAGTTTGCATTTCTAAATGGCAATTTAGAAGAAGAAGTATATATTGAACATCCTGAAGGGTTTCTTCTGTTAGAGAACAATGACTATGTATGCAAACTGAAGAAGGCTCTCTATGGTATTAAACAAGCTCCAAGAGCATGGTTTTCAAGACTAGATAGCTACTTAAAACAACAAGGTTTTAAAAGAGGAGTCACTGAAAGAAATCTTTATCTAAAACTTGAAGATAGAAACATGATCATTATCGTTGTCTATGTGGATTATATCATATTTGGAAGCAATCTTCAAATCGTAAGTGTATATTTTTCCTCTGAAATGAAGAAAGAATTCAAAATGTCAATGTTGGGTGAATTAACTTTCTTTCTAGATTGCAAGTTCACCAAACAAATGAAGGATTTTTCATCTCTCAAACTAAGTACATCAAGGACATGTTGAAAAAGTTTAAAATGGAAGATTCCAAACCTGTTGGTAGTCCAATGGTCACTGGTTGCAAGTTACGTAAGGATGACAAATCACTAGAAGTAGATCATACCATGTTTAGATCTATGATCGGCAGTCTGCTATATGTAACAGCCACAAGACCAGATGTCATGCAAGCTGTCGGATTGGAAGCTAGATTCCAGTCATCTCCCAAGGAAACACATGTAACCATAGTAAAAGGATTTTAAAATATCTAAAAGGAACTATGGAGTATGCTCTATGGTATTCGAAAGGACAATAATTTACCCTAAAAGCGTTTACTGATGCAGATTAGAAAGGAAGTGTTGACGATCGAAAAAGTACTAGTGGAGTAGCATTTTTCTGGGAAATTGTTTAGTATCATGGTCAAGTAAAAAAAATCCTCTATTTCACTTTCTACAATAGAAGTAGAATATATTGATGCCACCTCATGTTGCACTCAGGTTATTTGGATGAGACAAAATCTGGAAGAATTACTTGTAAAATATGAACATCCAATAGTAATCAACTGTGATAACACTAGTGCTATAAATATGTCTAAAAATACTATCATGCATTCCAAGACAAAACATATACCAATCAAGTATCACTATCTAAGAGAACATGTTTCTCAAAAACTTGTCCAATTAGAATACATTGACACTAAAGAATAGATTGTTGACATTTTTACCAAACCACTACCTAAAGAAGCTTTTGAGCATCTTAGACCAAAAAATGGGAGTAATTCCATTAGAAAAACACAAGAGGAAAGAGTTTAGCATCAGGGGGAGAAATGCTGACAGGGGGAGTTGTTAGATAGAAAGGTTCCTTTGTCATTGTTGTCAAAGGGGGAGAATGTTTAGAGGTTCAGAGGTTGCCATCAATTCCAAAGGGGGATATTGTTGAGTATATAGTTGTCATTGATGTCAAAGGTGTTCACAAATGACAAAGGAATAACCAGTGCATATGATGGCTGAACCTACTCAGTAAAAGACTAAGGTAGTCATGACATGGCATGGCATAGTTGGGCATGTGGCATGACACATATGATGACATGGAATAAAAAGATCAAGATAAAACGGTGGGAATTGATCCAAAACAAGATCCAATTGTTATGAAGCATTCTGCAATGCGGAAACAGAATCGTGGAATGAAAATTGTGGAAGTATGAAAATCGAAAAGTGCAATTTCGCATCCCGCAATGCGAAAACAAAGTCGTGAAAAGGAAAGTGTGGGATTCCAAAAATTGGGAAGCGTGATCCCATATCCCGCATCCCGCAATCTAGAGATCGGACAGCTGAGATCAATCTTGCCAAAAATAGATCAACGATGCGGAAAAGAAAATTGTGGAAGTCTAAAAACCGGAAAGCACGATTAGGCATCCCTCATCCTGCAATCCACAAGATCAACGATCAGGAATGACTCTGCAAAAGATTGACAATGTTAATAAATTTGTAGAAAGGATAAAAAGGATGTTTGACATCTCGCATCTGCCATCCCGCAAACTGGAGATCGACGGTCAAGAAAAATGCACAATGAAGATCAATGGTAAGAAATCATTGTGAGGTAATCTTGATGCAGAAAGGGGATTTTGAGGAGGAAATATGTAGAACAGATCTATGGTCCAGATCATACTTGATAGTAGGATCAATGGCTCCAATTAAAACTGTTAAATATCATTGCAGAAATAGTTTTACATTGCGAAATATCAGAGAGCGATAACCAGGGTTGTGAAATTGAGATCTGAGGCTGAGGGAGGACTTAAACATCGACATTTGGTGAAGGAATGCAATGAATTGAAGAGGCAAGTGTTTTTTGGGTGTGTTTGTAAACAAACAGTCATGACCCAAATCGAAAAGACACAACAATGAAGAGATGCGTTGAAATGATGAAGGTACTAGGTTATTAAATGAATTTTTGTGTTCTAAATGAGGTGTCTCTGTTAATAAGTTTAATAGAGTCCATAGTGAATAGCTTACAACTATTCAATAGTCTGAATAAAATCAGATTAGGGTGGCAGGGAGGTGTTAGGGAAGACCACAGGTTTGTAGGGGGGTCGTAGCCTCCTTCTAGTCGTAGCTGGAGAACAGGGTGTCATAGCATCCTTGTCTGTTAAAAACAGGAAAAAAACCATAAGGGGTGTTGTAGTATCCTAATCTTTAGCTGCAGGAAAAACCTAGGGTGTATCTTGCATCCTTTATATTGTAGCAGATAAACAATTGTGTAAATTCATCTTATTAATGAGTATGAGTTGGTGGTTTTCTCTTTGAGGTTTCCATGATAAAATATGTGTCATAATTGTTGATTAGTTTGTGTTTTAGTTTAAAAAGGTCAATACTGATTCACCCCCCTCTCAGTATTGTGGGATAAACCAACACCATATTCATCAATATCCCCCTTTGTCATTGATGGAAACCAATCTTTCTCTCCCCCTTTTCCATTAATGACAAAAGTTCGACCATTTAGCCATTAAAGACTTCACAATGCCCTAAAAACAAATTTTGTATCTTTGAATACTTCATCATAGCATGTTATCTTTTTATGATCTCCTCCTTTGATTGAGCTTGGTCTTTTTTTCTATGCCTTTCCACTTTCAATTATTCTTTGGATATGTCTTGACTTACTGGAGGCTACTGGAACTATGAAAGATTCAAATTCTTCATTTACTAGAGCCGAGTACTCTTCAACTGAGTCACTTGGTTTTGCTGCCCCTGTTTTCCTTTCTGAAGTGTAATTAAATGCATCAATAATCATTTAATAAAAAGGTAAGTATGTATCAATTTCCACACATCATACTCCCCCTTTCAATCATATCATCACTCATATTTTTATTATCAAACTTGTTTTCAAAAAAAGGATGAATAATCTCCTTGAAAAATGATTCTACAGTTATATCAAGCTCTTCAAGCTTTACTTCATTAAGTATGCTGCTAATACCAATTTATGTCCATCATCTTCCTGTCTATAAATAGGTCTTCAATTTTTTCATAGGCACATCTTTATTCTTTTCACCAGCATCATGTCTTCATCAAGCTACTCCATACGTGCCAAGAGTTTGTTCATGCCGTTTAGGGTCTTCTTATCATCAATATTTTTTCATTAATACATATTCTCTTCTCATCAAGTTTAGCATGTTAAAGTTCTGCTCTTGTCAACATCTCAACATAAATATTCAAAGAATACCCCAGTCAGAAACCAACCAGAGTTCAATTCATAAGTCTATTAATTTCATTGTCTAAATATTCTCCAATTAATAAAGGCTTGAATTTTGCCATCTTCAAGTTTTCAAAAGTATAGTTACTCCCAAAAAATAAAAAATTCGAAAGTTATTATGAAATCATTCTCTGAGTTTGCCATATTCATATTTCACATACATGCTCCCCCTAAATGCTATTTTAATGTCCAGTAAATTCATAAAAGGTAATCATGTTTCATCATCATTCTTTAAGCCACTAGCTTGTCATCCTACTGCTCATGTACGTCTGCTCACATTTTGTTTTTCCATAACCTCACTACCCCTTTCATGTTGAGATTGATCTTCCACCAAGAATGTGTTGTTGGTTGCTCTTCTCCTAATATGATTTCTTCAAATCTGATACATCTTCAATTCAAATATTTTATATCAACTTGCTCCCTCCTTAGTGATATACTGATTCAAACAACTTTAATCTTCTCCAAATTTTTTGTGCCATGATGGAAGGTATTTCAAAAATACTTGTGTAGTCTTATCAAACTCCCCCTGAGCTTATTCTGTTGTTTATCATGCTATGTCAACATCACCATCATACATTATTAAATCACATTATGTGAGAGCATCAATATTAAGGTATGAACATGCATTATGGTGTCACTCTTGCGCATATTCCCAAATTCTTACAAACTGTAGGTTCAACTCTGGATGTTTCAACACTTTTTTTTCATACCCGAATTTAAAAGAAGAAATAGAGCCATAACTTCCACCTGCTGCTACAACTAGCTCAATTCATCAAAAATCTTGATCTACTTACAAATTTCAGTGTTGCATATGTCCAAGGTAATCTTCTTTTCAGATCCTAATATAATACCAGCAAACAATCTTGAAATCAGAGTTTGAATGGTCTACTAAGAATACATCCCAAACATCATTTTCTTCATCTTAGTGTAGTGTCTTCATACCACATGGAATATTATCCTTAAGAGGTGTGTAGAAAACATCATCCACATACTCCCCCTTACACATGGATATCACGATTTATACTTAAATCATGATCCTTAGACCTGTTACTTCTTGGAGAGCCATTCTCTACCATTTGAGTCGAGTCTCCAATGATGAACTCATGGTATACTCAAATTATTTGGAAAACTTTAAGTATGGCTTTCCATATGGTAGCCACCTTCACCTTTTGTGCACTTCTCATTCACTTCATTTAGATATAGCATAATATTTTTCCTTACCCATACCTTAGAGCATCCTTAGCTAAGATACTTTCTCCTTTGACCTTCAAAACTACCTGTGTCATTCTTCTTCCAAGATTCATAGACTTTCCTTGATGATAGATATGAGAAACTTCTCATTGATTTCCTTCTTGGATTTGCACATACTTGGGATTTATGTCCAACACCACCACAGGTAAAGCATCTCAGAGGATGACATCTAGCAGCAACATGTCCAACTTTATCACATGCCCAACATCTTATTTGATCGCTTTGAATTCTCGTATTTTTTCTTCCTTGGAATGTGCAATCAATAGCCCTATGACCAAATCCATTACAAAAATAGAAATAGCCATTAAATCTAATTTCATACCTTGATGTTTGGCTCCATATTAGAATTTTCCTTCTTCTTTTAAATGAATGGCTTTGATGAGTGGGAGTAGATTCTTGAGGTACTTTTGAACTTTTAACTTATTTGTTGGCATGTGTAGGTGCATGAACAACCTTGCTGGATCCAGCTTCAAGAGTTATGGGGGATGACAAGACTTCTTTTAGTTTGTCTTCTTCCTTCTTGAACCCAAGGCCAAACTTGTCAGAGGAAATCCTTTGACACTTTAGACTTTCATCCAGGATGACTGAACCTTCATTGAACTTCACATGATCTTTTAACTTCTCAATTTTCTTTCTAAGACCAACAATTTCCATTTCAAGTCTCTGATTTTATTTTTATTTTTATTCCAGCTGAAGCTTCATAACATCTTCAATTATTTTAACTTCCTCCAACTATATATTTGTGGAAATTGAACCCAGTGATAGAACAATTACACTCACAACATTTATCAATTGTACATGCAAAATCACTCACAAAAGAGACTGAATATGGAGCTGAACACTAAACTGTATTGAATCAGTGTACAATAGCCAACCTTGTAACACCATAGGCTGCCACGATAAATAATTACATAAGGGATTCGAATGCATAAGGAGGCATTTAGAATCTAGTCAAAAGCAGGCTTACTAAAATTAAGCAAATCCCCCATTGGTGCATAAAGCAGTTTCCAAAACTGTGAAGGAGATCACGAATTGGAAAAAGCACTTAGGCAAGCTAAAAGGTAATGGAAGGACAACTCATACATGCTTTTCATAGGAGAAAAGAGTGGAGGATGTGGAGGACAAAAAACTAATTAACCTCACCTAGTCAAACTTTCCCATTTGCCTTAAAGCACTGAAAAAGCAGGCAATAAAGCAGAAAAAGCAGAAGGGTGCTTAGGAGTCCAGGAATAAAGCAGATTTGATTCCAAGAGGTTTCTCAAGCACTCCATGAGTCAAAATTAGCAAGTTTGACCACTATGGATGTGTAGATGACAACTTGCATAAGGTGGAACATGGAAACTAGGCAAATAAGACAAAAATGGATTAATTAATGTCTAAGGTAGCTAACTATGGGTTGATTATTCTAACACCCCCCCCTTAAGCTTGACTTATGAGTAATATATCAGAAAATTATAGGGCTTGGCAACAAGGCTTAGTCACCCTTTACATACTGCATGTCCATTTAACCAAGGAAAGAGGCAAAAACCTAGTGGGAAAATCCTCCCTTAAACATGGACTGTAAAACAAAATTTGGAAATCTTGTCTTCACTCATGCTTCACAGCATGATCAGCAATCCCCAGAAGTGATTTGAGATTGCTGAAGGTCTTCTCACAAAATGCTTTGGTGAAGATATCAGTTACTTGTTCTGAAGATGAACAGAAGAGTAGGTGAATGGTGCCATCATGCACAAGCTCTCTGATGTAGTGCATATGGATCTCAATGTGTTTGGTTCTCTGATTTTGAACTGGATCATTGTAGATTCAAATGGTAATTTGGTTATCACAGTAGATAGTAGTTGAGTATTCTGATTCGAAGCCACACTCTCTAAGTAACCCCTGCAACCATAAACATTGAGTTGTTGCATTTACAACTCCTCTATACTCTGCTTCTGTAGATGAGAGTGCAATGGCACTATGTTTCTTGCTTGAACAGCTGATTGGCCCTTATGCAAGCATGAACACATATCTTGATGAGGGATTTCTATCCGTGCTATCACCTGCCCAATCACTGTCACTAAAACCAATCAAATCAAGATCAGATTTAGCTTTATAGAAGATCCCATGTGTCCTTGTTCCCTGAACAAAGTTAAGGATCCTTTTGGCTGCTTTCCAATGGATCTCATGAGGCTGATCCATGTGTCTAGAAGCCACACTTAATGCATAATAAATATCAGGTCTATTATGTGTAAGGTACAACAAACATGCAATCAATTGCCTATACAATGTATTGTTTACCATAGGTGAAGAATCAACTTCTTCAAGCTTCACTCCTGAAAGGAAAGGAGTCTTTCTTGGCTTGCAGTCCTTCATTTTGAATTTGTTCAGCAAATACAAGGCATACTTGGACTGGTGCACCTTGATTCCATCTTTGGTTTGAGAAATATCAAGCCCCAATAATTGGCTTAAGAGCCCCAAATTTGTCATGGAGAAGGCTTGGTTCATTGCACCCTTCAAGGAAGCAATCTCATCCTTTGAGCTTCCTGTAATGAGAAGGTCATAAACATATAACACAATGATCATTAATGAACCATTAATTAAATTCAGATAGACATTTGGATCTAATTTGCATTGATCAAAATTCAGTGATAGCAAGAAGCTATCAATCTTGGCATACCTAGCCCTGGGGGCTTGCTTTAGCCCATAAAATGACTTCCTTAGCTTGCACAAAAGAGATGGGTTAGTAGAAAATCCTTGAGGCTGCTTCATGTATATCTCTTTAGTGATATCTCCATTCAGGAAGGCACACTTTACATCCATGTGATGTACCTGCCATTTCTTTGAAGCTGCAATGGCTAAGGCTAGCCTGATGGAGTTCATCTTTGCCACTGGTGCAAAGATCTCATTGTAATCTATGCCATGAACTTGTGAGTAGCCCTTCGCTACCAATTTGGCCTTGTACTTCAGAGGTGAACCATCAGCAGAAAATTTGGTCTTGTACACCCACTTACACTGAACTAACTTCCTCCCTGGGGGAAGATCAACCAGCTCCCAAGTGTTGCTCTTCTGGAGTGAGCTGAACTCTTCCTTCATGGATGACTGCCATCTTGGATCTCCTACTGCATCTTCATATGTCTGAGGATCTGATTCCACCATCAGATATCATTTCTCAGCAAACATAGGATCCTTCATGCACATAGCACTCTCAAATTGAGATCTAGTCCTCCTAGGGTCATTAGGATTCCCAGCTAGCTCTCCTGCTGCATGAATGGTATTGACTGCCCATTTTGGCCTTGTAGGGATATTAGGATTTTCAATAAATTCATCACTATCAGACATATCAAAATCATCGTGTTCAACAATCTCTTCACTTACTTTTAGAGGATCTGGTGGTGAAGAGGCTTCTCCAACTTCCACTGTTGCTAGGGGTTCTTCTTGAAACTGAACACACCTTTCAATGAAGGCTTTGTTTGTGCTCAAATT
>LPNX010942611.1:65592-142951 GCA_001517045.1 Pseudotsuga menziesii
TGACACTCTTGGCTTTGGGGCTACAAAGCGTTTCTCTTTTCTGTTGGAATTCTAGCCCAAGCCCTTGAGCCAAAAATATTGAAATGGGTCACATCGGGCTTGTGCCCACTCCATGCTTCGAAAGGAGTCATACCTTCAAGATATTTATGAGGTACCCTATTTTGAATATAGGCTGCACAGTTTATAGCTTCGGCCCAGTACTTTGGTGGCAAAGTCTTAGCCTCCATCATGCATGTTGCCATCTCCTTCAATGATCTGTTCTTCCTCTCAGCAACACCATTCTGCTGTGGTGTCTAAGGGATAGAATGCTGCATCTGAATACCTACATTTGCACAATATTGAATAAACTCATACTTTAAATACTCACCACCATTATCATATATGAGGACCTTGAGTTTCCTCCCAGACCAGTTTTCAACCAAAGCCTTAAAGACTTTGAAGAGGCCAAAAACTTCAGACTTGTGTTTCAGTAAGTAAACCCAGAAATACCTTGAAAAGTCATCTATGAAAGTCAATGCATATTTGGCCTGACTCATGGACATATGAGGGAATGGGCCAGCAACATCATTGTGGATCAACTCGAGGGGTGCAGAGGTTCTCTCGTGACTAGCTCTCTCAAATTTATGCTCTGGGTGTTTCCCTAGGATACAACCTTGGCAGACTCCTTTGGAAAGTTTTATCTTTGGTAGCCCTATGACCATCTCTTTTTCACTAAGATCAGAAAGATACTTGTAATTTAGGTGGCCAAATATTTCATGCCAAAGCTTGCTTGCCTCATTAGCATGAATCAGAAGAGCAGAGGGGTTTGAGTAGGGTAGGAAGTGTAAGAACATGTATACCTTCGAAGTATGATTTGCAACTCCTTTTGAAATGACTTTACCACTTGATATCTCTCTGATATCAACTTCATCAGGAGAGAATATGACCTTCTTTGGAGACCCAGTGTGGGTCATCTGATACACTAATAAGAGGTTGGAGGAAAGACCAGGAACATACAACACATTGCTGAACTGACCATGATCAAGATCAATCCTCCCTTTTCCCAAACTTTCAGTGAGAGAGTCATATCCCAGTACTATTGGTGGACCTTTCGACATGTCAAGTGAGGTGAATGCCTCCTTGGTAGAAACCATGTGTCTTGAAGCTCCAGAATCAATGATGAAACTAGGTGAGCTTGATGTGCCAGCAACTAATGCATGAACTCTCTCTCTATCTTCTAAACTTGATCCTCCTTCCCTCTTCTTTGAGCTATCTGGAAGGGAGATGCCATTCTTCTCTAGGAGTTGGATTAGCATGTCTATTTGCTTCTTCATGCAGGAGCTCTCAGAATCATTGCCCTTACTGCAGTATGTGCACTTGCTCATTTCTCCTTTGTTCTTCTTCTTCTGGTAGTTCTTCTTGGAACCTTGAGGCTCCTTCAGAGACTTGTTCTTGTCTCTCTTTTGCTTAGGTGGATTTTAGCTTTCTTTTTGCTTTTTGAATCCACCCTCGAATCTCCAGCAACCAGGGCTTGGTCTTTGGAAGGTTTGATGGTGCCCATCATCACCAGTTTATCTTGTTCTTGTGTGAGATTTTCCATGAAATCTGCAAGGCTAGGCATCTTCCAGGTTTGAGCTGTCAACTTTGTGGCATAGAAGGTTGAAACAAACACTGAATAGTTAGGGCCAAGCTTCGAGAGTATGGCCAAGACCAGCTGATCATCCTTATTTTTTATCCCACATTGTTTTAGCTGCAAAACAAGTTCTTTGAACTTGGAGAAATAGAGTTGCACGGATTCAAAGCTATTTGGACTGAGGGAGATCAGTTCATTTTCGATTTGATGTCCCCTCATCTCATCTGTCTTTCCAAAAATATCAACAAGCTTCTCCCATACTTCATTCAATTATGTCAATCCATCAAGATGGAAAAGGAGGTCTCTAGAAATACTCAGACATAAGAGACCATAGCCATCATCCCTCCTGTTGTGCCATTTTATCTTCTTTGCAGTTGCATTGGGCTTTGCTTCTGTTGCCATAGTCACTCTGTAGAGGCCTTTTGCTCTCAACAGTATTTCCATCTCTTCTTTCCATTCAAAGAAGTTGAAGGGAGTCAAGATGATCTTCTGAGATTGATCCATAGCTTAGAAATTGTCCCGGCTGTCAGTAGAAGGTTCCCAGCCACTGATGTTGAACCTGCAAAACAAATTGGAAGGAGATAAATCGATCTACAAAGGCTTTGATACCATGTGGAAATTGAACCCAGTGATATAACAATTACACTCACAACAATTATCAATTGTACATGCAAAATCACTCACAAAAGAGACTGAATATCGAGCTGAACACTAAACTGTATTGAATCAGTGTACAATAGCCAACCCTGTAACATCATAGGCTGCCACAATAAATAATTACATAAGGGATTCGAATGCATGAGGAGGCAATTCGAATCTAGTCAAAAGCAGGCTTACTAAAATTAAGCAAATCCCCCATAGGTGCATAAAGCAATTTCCAAAACTGTCAAGGAGCTCACGAATTGGAAAATAACTTAGGCAAGATAAAATTTAATGGAAGGACAAATCATACATGCTTTTCATAGGAGAAAAGAGTGGAGGAGGTGGAGGACAAAAAACTAGTTAACCTCACCTAGTCAAACTTTCCCAATTGCCTTAAAGAACTGAAAAAGCAGGCAAAAAAGCAGAAAAAATAGAAGGGCACTTAGGAGGCCAGGAATAAAGAATATTTGATTCCAGGAGGTTTCCCAAGCGCTCCATGAGTCAAAATTAGTAAGTTTGACCACTATGGATGTGTAGATGACAACTTGCATAAGGTGGAACATGGAAACTAGGTAAATAAGACAAAAATGGATTAATTAATGTCTAAGGTAGCTAACTATGGGTTGATTATTCTAACAATATTTAGATCAGTATTAGCCCATCTCTCTTATTCAATCTCTTTAGGATCTAAACCAATCTCTTCTTGCTCTTTTGCTGATCCAATCTTCAATTCCTTGATTTCATCATTTTGATCTTGTAGCTTATCTTGCAAGTCTTTGTTCTTGAGTTTTAACTTCATTAGCAAATATTTTGTCTTTTCTTTGTATGTTTCAAATGATCTCAATATTTTATTCTTGAGTCTTGGATTGAATCTAAGATCAATATCTAATAAAGTGCTTGTAAATGCATTGTCTTCTTTCAACAAAAACTTCTTATTCATCTTCTGTAAGAACAACTTCCTCATCATTAAATTTAGAATTATCATCTATTGAAGAGTACTTACCTTCACTTGTATATAAAGCTTGTACCCGCTGTCCTTCTTGCTTTTCATCCTTGAATTCTGCTTCCTTTTCTTTGTCTTGACTTCTCCTTTGGTTTTCTTCTTCCATATTGAATGAGAGATCCTTGGCTGAAGTGTACTTTCCAATGCTATCTTTAATAGATCTTTAGAGTTCGTCCATAAAAAACTTCAATGCAACGTTATTGTCTTTCTCAACTTCTTCCTTTGTCTTCTTGTTGGGTTGGTTAGATGGATTAACCACTATTTCCAAAACACCAAGTTGCTTCAAGTAACTTTTCATTTTACTTATCCATAAAAAATAATCTAATTTGTCCAAGACTGGAACTTCATGGTAAATGAGCTTTGTTGATCCTTCCATATTGTGTCCCCAAATCCATTCAATATTGTTAGGCTTATGTTGAAGGACACTCTGATACCAATTTTTAGACACAATGGATTATCGAGAGCAGGGGTGAATCGGTATGCTTATACTTATTCCAAAATTCAACTTCAATAAAAATCTCATATCTCCATTCAGACATTTACTACATTATCATATTCATCATCAACCTATATTAATAATTCATCAAATTAAACACATCATCATCAACACATTGCAAAAGAGCCACAAGATACAATATTTGTAGTCTTATTGTATTTCAAACAACTTCAACCATAAGGTAAATCAACACCTATTGATACAGAAGCACCAACTCCTTATTTAGGACCCTGCCTAGTTTTTCTTAGATTCTACTAAGAAAACACGTACAAGACCCATCTTGTAGTTAATACACACATTTATCACATTACATGACCTCGATCACATTATTACAGCTCTATCCACAATTAAACTTGTCTTTTCATTCACTCAATCTGTTGGAAGTCATAATCATTAGCTGGTCATGTCTTTACTTGTCTGCATATGTCGAAAGTCAGTTCATGCTTGTCAAAATCATCTTGTCAACTGAATTCAATATCATGTCACTTGTCATGTCATCATTTATCTATCTCTATCATCATTATCAGCCATTCATCAATTAACTATTTCTGCTCCCATATGTCATCAATTCTATGTTGTCACTGTCATCTGAATCATCCCAATGTAACAAGTCTAGCATATCACTGTAAAGAGCTTCTTTATCATTGTCAAGTACGCCAAATGAAGAATATGTTTGATATAGAATTCTTCTAAGTTTGACTTATCATATCACTGTAAACTTAACACATCAATGTCATCTATCACGATTGTGATTGTTAATCTAATCAGAGCACTCCAATGTTCAATCAATTCAAATGTTTGTTCACCCAGATAGACTGCTCATATAGTCATGCTTATCTTTTCAACTCCCTTTTGTCTTATCACAAAGTCAATGAACGATATCATACTTAATCACCACTTAGCAAGGTCTGTGATGATATATGGATCAAACTTCAATACATGAGTATGCTGCTGCTACCCGAAATCATAGTTGTATTTGTCTTCACATGCTAGATCTGAGGGCCATGGTGTTGTGGTGGGTTATACCATGGCTTGAAAGAGTATTTCCAACATATTTAACAAAATGTACTTCAGCTAATTAGGATGCCTTGGCTGATCTTTAGCACTGTCCAAACCAAAATTCAAAACCAACAAATATTAACTTATTAACTTCAAATTCCAATCAGCTTCATAATGCTTTCCACTGAACTACAAACTTGTCATCATCACAAGATAAGGCTGCTACAAGTCGTTAGTAGGCTGTCATTGTTCACTGCTGATAAAAAGTTTAGACCTGTTGCTGTGTTTTCCCTACTTCACCAAAAAAGAAAAACTTTCAAACACTTTTGTTGCTGCTACGTCACTGCTACATTACCCAAACCCTATCTCTAAGTGCGGCTGCCTTGGTGAACGAAATTTCAGAGAAATCTACTTTTTTTGTTTTCTTCAAAAATGAGAATTTCAAGGGCTGGTATTTATACTAGTTTTCTATTATGGTTTGGAGCCGACATGTCATTTAGAATAAAAATAATTATATATATTTTTAATATTTCTTAATGAGGCCAACATATCATCATTTAGTTTCTCCTTTTTATCATTAGAATTATTAAATAAATCAACAATGATTTTTTTTTAGTGGCCATTACATAACCTTTTTGCACATTATTAAGTTTTTTTCTCATGCCATGCCATGTCCTTTAACTTCCTTCTGTTATGCCCACAAATCCCTCTTACGATTCCCACATATCTCCTCAAAATATTTATGTGTGGGTTATCATACAATGCCCCCATTGTTGATCAAGCTTATGGGGCTCCATCTTTTTCATAGATCATCAACCAACATATACACTTCAAAGGACATCATCAAATCACAAATGACCACTGAATGGGTAATTTTTCCTTCTTGCCAAGCTCTCATGTCTTTCTTGCCATGTTTTTCTTCATGTCCTCATGTTTGCATAGTCACCTTGCCATGTCATCATGCTTAACTTTTGTCATTAAAGGATTGTCATCAATGACAACCATATTCATCAGTTATCTGTATATATTTTTGTTCCTTTCCTAAAAGGGGAAGGTTTAAATCCTTTCTTACACTGATCCCAATTCTCACTCTTTTTGTTTTTCCAACTTCTATTTAATTCATGTCTTCATTTAAATAAAATATAACACATCTTAGCCTTGATAATTTATTTATCTTTAGTATTGGGCTTGTCAAATTCAATTTTATCCTTGTAAGCCAGAGGTAAACAACTGATAAACCGATATACTTTTTCTTTTTCATCTTTCAAATATGGTATGTAACATTGTAAATTAACAAATTTAGTTATGAACTCCTCTATAGTTAATTGTCCTAGTCTCAGGTTGTTAAACTCTTTGGATTTTTCATCATAGTACCACTCTGACATGTATTTTTTTAAACAAGTTTTTAAAAAGCTTCTAGCTTAACTCCTTACTGTGTATATTATTTACGCTTTTTGCTTCCTGCCACCACATAGCATCTTTCCCACTTGGCTGGAAAATAACCAAATGTGCCATCAAATTGTTGTCATAACTGTATACTTGAAAGTATCATTTTATGTTAAGCAAACAAGATTCAACAACCTCTTCAAATTCCTCATCGAACATTGGATGTCTCAATTTCTTAAATTCCCTTTGTAATTACACATTTTTTCCTTTTTGTTTCTTGTATTTAGTTTCATCATCTTTCTTTAATTCTCTAGAGTTTAATTGAAGATTGTTCGTGGTTTCCTCACTTATGTAAATTTTTGTATTTTCTTTTCTTTTCTTCCCAGTACTACAAGAGTTTTGACCATTATTTTCTATGGTGCTTGGTCTATTAATATTTTCAAAATTAACTCATTTATCTCTTCGTGTTGTGATTTAGCATTCATCAGTTTGACATTATTCGCCTTATGACTGTCTAAATCAACCTTCAAATTTCTCATAGTTTATAACATTTATGATTGTATCTCATTGTTATAGTTTTTCCACAAGTTATACGTAAAGGCTTCCATTTTCCAATACCAACATTCCCTCAAGTAAGGGTTATTGTTCCATGATTTGTCTTGGTTCAACCATTGATAAGTCTATGCACATCAAGTATTGGTTTTGTTATTTCAGAAATTATATTATTTCTAACTAACTAACTAACTAACTAACTAACTATATATATATATATATATATATATATATATATATATATATGTATATGTATGTATATATACATATAAGTAAATATGTGATGACCCATTATATCTGAGCGTTGTAACCTTGTTGTAACTTGCTCTGATCCATTTGTAACATACCTAAAAACATAATGAAGTTTATGCATTATTTTTTTTGTTTACCTAAACTTCACCTTGGTAAGAAGTGCATATACAAATTACTAAATAATAACTTAAATTAAGGTTCTATTGTTTTTTTTATAATTGCCTAACCTTTATGACTATAAGGGAAAACAAGTTTGTTGGCTTACTTAGCTCTCGAGCTAACGCTAGTTGTATATGACCACAAGTGTGACCTTACCCTTGCTCGGATGTATAGTCAAAGAGATATGATACTCGTAGTCGAAGTGGATGCTCTTGTCACTTTATTAGCATTTATTGTAGTACTCCACCTAGCTATCTAGAATCCTCTACCCCACCTCGATTTTGATTTACAGTTGTGTTCCACTTTACATTTATGCCTATCTCGTAAAGGGTGTAAACTGCATCTTTTCACCAGTGTAGGGTTTTATTTTTTCCATTACACAAGTGAGGTTTGGTCTGCAAGGCCTTCATGGCATAGCCATGATACAACTGTAGGGTATTCTAGATCTTTTCATTGTTACAGAGCTTTGTGTGGATGATATGTAATAATGGTTTGGTATGCTAAGCTTTCACGGCATAGATAGATCTTAAGTTATTCGATGTGGCGTAAAGTTAAAATAGTGGTGTTGTTGGTTCCAGGAATTGAACTTTTCTTTCGTGTTTGACAGTTGTGTAGTATCTAAATTGGATTTCTGGTTAATTTTCTCTCTACCATGCACGTTATTCAACTATGCACAAGTATGCAATGATTGTTATTAGCCAAATATGCAAGATATGTTCCTCTTTAGTTTTACTTAAGTGCTTCAGGTTTGAATACAAAAATAGTTTCTCTTATTTTATTTCTTTTATGTAGGTGTTTCTAGTTGCGGTTCAACAGTCACAAAAAATGCACAGCTCAACCATGTCCCTGTAAGCCCTTGTACTTGGCTCCTTTCACGGTTATTTTGGTGAAGGTTAAGCAAGAGAAACGTTGGTTCCTCATCTAGTGACTCTCTAGGTTTTTGTTCCAATACTTCCCTGCATGCACAGGTTGTTATGAGTGGATGTTGGGTTTTAAACAATATATTTGTTTATCTTTAAATAGTTGCTTATATCTATCAATATAATATATTTCTTATAATCCAAGTATTAAGCGATCACAGAGTTGTTTTGGAGACCATTAAACTCTGTATATGGGTATGATTATATAATTTCAATGGTTAATTATTCTTTCCGACGTCCATTACCAGGATTTATGCTTTTACTTGATTCCTGAAGAGGATTTGTAAACTCTTTAACTAGATTATTGTATACACGCAGAGGGTTTGTAAATTCCTTGGAATTGAACAGGGTTAAAAAATAAACTATTTATTTTTTATTGACGAGGATGTAGCTTTTTCCAAGAAACTAGGTTGCACCTTAAGGAATTTTTTAATTAAACTTTTATTACTGATATTAAAGTATTTATCTTTCTATCCCTAAGAGATAGCTCAATGGGTAAGACATGCAGAGGTGAGACTCAAGTCTTTACATTCCTAATATTTTTACTTTTAACACATTATATGAAGGTGGGCTTTTGTCAAACTTTAAAATATGAATCTTTATGGAATTTGTTTTGTTTTAAAATCTGATATTTTGGATCATTCACATTAAATATTGATATTTAGTGGTTTATAAAAGATAAAGAGGAATTAAATTTTTAGAAGTGCATTTTTTTTTAGATTCCTAAACTTCAAAAAAACTTATACCTAAAGAAATTGGATCCCTCTCTACACTTATACAACCAAACTTAAAATAAATTAAAGGCCGTTTTACTCTGAAAAAAAATAGTTTTAGAAGTAGACAATGTTTCAATAACAATTAACAAGTTCTATGAATTTTTTCGTTCATGGTTGATGGTGGCGAGAAGTCAATTGAAGGTTTAAGGAAATTGGATTATTAAGAAAGAGTAATGTTACCCATGGAAGTGGGGTTTAACCACACATAATAAAGTGATCAAACAAGTTCAAATATTTAAATAGATACACTTGAAAATATGTGTTGATAAATATATAAAATGGTTTTTATATAAGCAAGAGCAGCTAGCTGCAATATCCATGACATGAATTAACTTGATATTTTGCAATTTCCATTGAAGTTAAACAGAGAATCCAACGAAAAGGAAATGGAATAGTTGATGATGGTTGGACTATGGTGCTCTAATATTGATTTCACACAAAGGCCGAAAATAAGAAAAGTATTTCAAACATTGAAGTTTGAAGCTCCATTTCCTTGCCTCCCACTAATGATGTTGCACGCACTTGAATTTGTTATCACCGATCCAGATCTATTGAGAAATAACACGATTGTGGGAGACTTTTGTGTTGGGCCTTTGACCATGTGATCAAAATTGTGTGGAGGGAAGTGAATGGAGGACATGGAGATGGATGATCTTGGAGATGGGAGCATAGGGAGAGCATGGAGGATTTTTAGGGTAAGGGGAGTGAGATTTAGAGGAAAGGGCATTGAGTTGTAGCTTGGGTGAGGAGTGTAGGAAATACTAATAAAAAATGTTGATGGAAGACTATATCAATGGAAAGTTGTTCAAAATTTCAAATTATGACGATTTCACAGCTAGAGTCAAATATTTTAATCCAACAAGACAATATGAGGTCTAAATATATCCAAAGATAGACATTTATCATACATTTATCATAGAGAAGTAAAAAATAAATTCTAAAATATGATAAATTTCAAGGTTGTTAAATTCTACACAAGTGTAGATACCTACTCAACACATATTCTTAATGATTTACGTTATAATGAACATAAGTTTTTAATCCTAACTATCGAATTAGGATGATTACCTTTACTAGTGATCTAACTCGAATTTGGTGAACAACAAAGTCAAATTGTAGTACTTGAGTTTTAAGTTGATTAGGATTACAATTTATCCAAAGATCCAAAACTCACTTTATTGAAAAGTTTGAACACATGGAGGGAATGTGCATCTTAGAAGGAATTAATTGTGAAATACCTATGTCGTTGATACAATTTGCAATTTTACATTCTACAGGAAGGTTGTTGCCACTAGTATATTATAGCACCAAGTAATGGAGAGGGAAAGAGTTGAATACATCAACACTAGAAATAGTTTGGTCACCGAGTAGATCCAAGGAGAATGAGGGAGGAGGTATCCACCTTGCAATAGTCAAAATTAGGAAGGACTAATTACATCAAATTGTCAAGGTCTCAAAGATGATAAAGATGTGTTATCATTTGAAGATATCAAGCCACATCATTGTCATGTTGATAGATTTAAATTTAGCGTAAATTATTTCTTTAAGCCAATATACCTTAAATTAGTTTTGAAATCCCCAACTTTCCAACGAGTGGATTAAAAAAAACAAGCAAGGAAGAAACCCACAAGGAGAATTAAAAAGTTGGAAAAGTCCAAATTATTCCGCTCTTGCATATGGATTAGTTTTTGTATTTAATTATGCTGACAAGCATTTTTCCCTTAGTTCTACTTTGATTCCACTGTAGCAATCATCGTCCCTTCCTCCAATCAGCCTCCCGCACTGATCCATATTTATGCGTGAATGAAATGAAAGAACAAATACAGATTCATAATAGCAGACATTTTGCAAAGATAACAGATACAATAAACAAATATTCTATTAAATTGCAGAAATAGAAGAGACTGTAATACAATTGCTAGAATGGTGGTAGCTATCTCTGAGAAGAGATGTGGCTACTACGCTCATCCGTGCCAAGATGAATACAAAATGAGGCCAAAGGGGCCTATTTATAATAAGAATGAGGTGAGAACCCCAAAATTCCAAAACGTAACCCTAGAAGATGAACCGTCATAAAGTTTGCGGCCCCAAGGTGGTAAGTTGAATAGTCAACTTCCCGGGGTCATAACCTTTGCATACGATCTCCGATTTGGCTGTTCAATAGCTCATTGGAAAGGTCTGTCTAAGATTTAAAACTTTTGGTTAGCCAAATGCATGCCTATGGAAACCATTTGGCCCCAAATCTCTAAAAAATGTCATTTAGGGCCTCAAAACAGCCCCAAAATTTTAGGACCCGAAAAACTGTAGAAAAATAACTAGGAAACCGCCACAATGGACAATTGTGTTGAGCCGGTGGAATAGGTGGGTGGCCACCGATCTCCATCTAGATCAATCCTCCCTCCTTAGGAAGCAATGGTTTCCATTACATTGAATCCCGTATCATATCTCGAACCGTGTGTTGAGTTGATCTCCTGGTGCGACATTTGCTAAAGTGAAGAGGCTTCCTTTCTTTGACATCCTGAGAAGGCTGTAATTGTTGTATGGATGATTTGTTTCTAGATGATCACCTTGAATGTGTGGCCTTGCATCATAGAGGTACTCATATAGATGAGGAAACAATGCCTTTGTCTTCTTCTTGTGTCTGATGAGCAGAGACACCCTGTGCAGAGGGTGTGGAGGTCTCTGTGATCTTATGTTCTTCTTCAGATGCAATTGTGAAGAGGAATAATTTTCTGATGTGGGAGCTTATCTTCCTACCTTGCGAGACTTTTTTATATGCAATGCTCTCTGGTATTCGATAGAGTTTTCCTCCCAAAGTAGCAATGACACTGTGAGGTTGTGACTCATATACAGCATGACACTTCCACATATATGGTTTTCCTAAAAGAACATCACAGACTTCAAGTGGGGCCACATCACATAGTAGGTCATCTTTGAAAGGCTTGATTCCATATGGTAGGAGGCATTGTTGAGTAATGCGGATACCTTGTCCTTGGCTTAGCCAACCAATGCTGTAAGGTTGCCGGTGTAGTGCTGTTGGAAGCTCCAATCTCTTGACGACTTCTACTGAGATCAGGTTTTTTGGCTATCATTGTCAACAACAAAATGTAGAGGCATTCCCTTCACCCACATCTGTGAGTGGAATAGGTGCTCCTTTGCCTCTAACTCTTCAGGATCCTCTAGTTGAATATGTGCGGTAGCAATAGTGGCAGTGGGTTCTGCATCAATGATCTACCTCCCATTGTATGTGGCTGTGGCATTGGGTTCAGAATCAGAATCAGGATCTGATTCTGAAGATTTGATCTCGGCCACTAATGACTACTTTGAGCGAAGCAAAGAAACATGAAAAACATTACGAGCTCTAGTTATAGTAGGAAATGCAAGTCTATATGCAACTGGCCCTATTCTTTCAAGCACTTCAAATGACCCACAGTCTCTATGCAACTGGCCCTATTCTTTCAAGCACTTCAAATGACCCACAAATTCCAAGATTCAAGGAACTCTTCCTTGCCCTCACTTTGAGGTAAACATGATCCCCAACATTGAACTCTATGTGCACTCTATTCTTATTAACAGAAATTTTATGTATGTCCTGGGTTGCTTTTAGATTCTGCCTGATGTTTGCAACCTCTTCCTCAATTTCCTTGAGCAATTCTGGACCAAGCACAATCATGTTCACCAAATTATCCTAAGTCATTGGTGTCTGACACCTCCTTCCATACAAAGATTCATATGGACTCATCCCAAAAAATGTTTGCTGTCCATTGTTATATGCAATTTCTACCAAGTGTAAATTATCTTCCCACTTGGTTGGTTTGTCCATCACATACATGCGAAGCATGTATTCAAGCATCTAATTCACTCTCTCTCTCTCTCTCTACCCATCAGTATGAGGATGGTATGTAGTGTTGAAGTTCAGCTTTGTACCCAAATCTATAAACAACCCCTTCCAAAAATTGGAAGTGAACTTGGAATCTCTGTCAGAGACTATTGCCTTAGGCAATCCATGCAATCGAAAAATATCCTTCATCAATATTTTTGCAATGTCATCAGTCTTATGTGTGGACTTAACCGATATAAAATGTGTTTCCTTTGTCAACTTTTCCACCACAACCATGATGGAATCATGTTGTCTCCAAGTCATTCGCAATCCTGTAATAACATCCATAGAAATAAATTCCCATTTCCATTCTGGAATTGGCAAAGGCTGCAACAAACCTGTTGGGTGTTGATGCTCAACCTTTACCTATTGACATTTCATGCACCTTGAAATATATTCATCCATGTCCTTTTTCATTATTGGCCAAAAATACTACTTTCTAGCTGTATCAATTGTCTTTTGATATCCCAGGTGACCAGAATATGGAGCTTGATGGATCTCATCGATAACAATTATCCTCAAGTCTACTACGTTTGGTATATAAATTCTATTTTTGAAGGTAAGAAGTCCATATTCTTCCAATTTATATCCCTCATATCTCTTCTCAAAACTTTGCTACTACAACTTGTCCTTGACCTGTGCATACAATTCATCTTCAACAACATGATTAACAATCTGCTGCCTCAAATCTAATTGGCAAATACTAAGATATGCCACATGCATTTCTCGCACCTTCCTTTTAAGTGCATCAACCACTTTGTTTTATTTTCCTTTTATGTTTTTTATTTCAAAATAAAAATCACATAAAAACTCTAGCCATCTAGCTTTCCTAGCATTTAATGTGGGCTGATCAAACCAACATTTCAGACCACAGTGGTATGTCCTTAACTCAAACTTTTTTCTCATTAAGTAATGCCTCCACATCTTGAGAGCATATACTATGGATGAAATTTTTAGATCATGAGTAGCATAGTTCTTCTCATTCTCTTTCAGCTTTCTTGACACATAGCATACCACGTGGTTTTCTTGCATAAGAACTCCTCCAAGCCCTTGACTACATGCATCAGTACACACCACAAAATATTTTTCTAGGTCTGCAATCTTCAAGACTGGTGCATGTGTGAGAAGATTCTTCAACTGTTGGAAGCTTTCTTCACACATCGGTGTCCATTCAAACTTTATTCCCTTATTTTGAAAAGAAGTGATGGGATGTTCAACCTTGGAGAATCCTTCAATAAATCTCTTGTAGTATCCTACAAGTCCCATAAAATATCTTACATCCATCACATTTATTGAAGTAGGCCAATTCATAATGGCCTCAATATTCTCAGGGTCTACAGATATTCCTTCATATGAGATAATGTGACCCAAATAGTGAATCCTATCTTTATAGAAGTCGCACTTGCTCAACTTTGCATACAACTTATGCCCCTTGAGCAATTGCAATGTCAATCTCAAATGTTCTTCACACTCTTCCTCATTCTTATAATAAAAAAGAATGTCATCAAGGAAAACAAGAACAAACTTGTCCAGATACCTGCTGAAAACACTATTCATAAGGCACATAAATGTAGCTGGTGCATTCGTGAGACCAAATGGTACCACTACAAAATCATAATGTCCATACCTTGTTATAAAGGTTGTATTATGAATATCTTCATCCCTTATTCTCACATGAAGGTAACCAGACCTTAATTCAATCTTGAAAAATACCTTTGCTCCTCTCATTTGATCAAAGAGGTCATCAATCCTAGGAAAAGGGTATTTATTTTTCACATTGACTTTGTTCAGCTGTCTGTAATCAATACACAACATGAGTGTACCATCTTTATTCTTCACAAATAGAACTGGTGCTCCCCAAGGAGACACACTGGGCTTGATATACTTCTTCTCCAACAACTCTTGTAGTTGCATCTTTAGCTCTAGCATTTCTGGTGTACTCATCCTGTAGGGTGTCTTGGACACTGGACACTGGTGTCTTGTAACACTCTAGTTTTGACCCCATTTGCATTAAATATATATGATGTAAATATTGTAATTAATCATGGTTTGGAGCTAAAGAAAAAACCCCCACCATTGATTTAGTGTTTTATGTTTCGACGATTAAAATCGATGACAATGGTATTTGTGCTATCCCACACACTATAATTTTGAAAATCATATAAATATGCAATTTAATTAAAAACCCACAACCAGCTATGTCAGTGCAACAAACAATGAGGTGGGGGCATGGTTTCCTAAGGAGCGGGGAGGGGTAATGTTTAACCTTGAGCCTTTGGGGAAACGTCATGTGTCTAAAGGAAACAACCAAAATCATATGCTCATTCCCCTCATGCACTCACGTTTTCATCTTCCCTCACGTTTTGGGGAGCGGTGGGACATTTTGATCATCCATCCTTCACATTTTTAGTTTTTTTTCCTCGTTGTGCATACCCAAACCATCATCTGGCTCTCATAGAAATTTCATGGTCTATTTTGATCATTTTATATTCCATTATGTTCATGTGTGTTGTGCATTCCTCCTGTTTGCAGAGCTGAATTTTTTTCTGGGTTGTTTATCTGTTGTTTCCATCCTCAGTGTTGTTGTGCGATAGTCTCCTCTTTCACAGAGTGAGTGGAAGCCTATTTTGATGTGTTGGCATTGTGGTTTTGCTGTGTGTGCATGTTTTTCATTGATATGAATTGGTTTGGAGTGGAATTCTGTCTGAACTGGATTGATAAAACCTAGTGTAGTAAGGAACCTCACAAATAGATCTAGACGGGTTGGTTTTCTTCTTTGCACACCTTGAACAACACTGGAATGGAAGGCATATCCTGAGGGACTGTGTAGCAGATAAGGGGATGCTTCCTTGTGTTGGGTGTGTATATGTTTTAAGAGCCAAGCCCGATCTAGTGCAGGTGTCCATAACTCAGTGGTTGAGCTCACTAGCTTAGTAGATCAATCTTTCCAGCTCCTTTGCATCCTGATAAACCCATCTGTTAGTTGGCTTGGCTGGTCCTTAATGCGAATGTTGGATTGCCTGACTACACTTTGATGAACCCAATAGTATATTGGCTTGTTTGTTTGCATCCTAATAAACCCAACTATTTTGTCTTGGCTGAGTTTTGTTGTATCCTTGGCTATGTGTGAGCTTGCTAGTGTTCCTTATTCCATGTATTGATCATGCTCAGCTCGGGGGTGGTAGTCTTGCTGAGATATTGATGAGCGCACTAGCATATGGTTGGGTGGAACATTGCATCAACGTATATGGTTGTGGAACAAACTTCTTTCAAAGATAAGTATCTTAGTATTAATCTCTACATTTGTAATTGCTTAATGAAATATGATGAATTGCTTCTGTTGTATAGTTGTAATTATATGCATCTGTGTATGTTTCTTTCAATGCATTTCTAAATTACATTATGGGACTTAGATGGACAGATTGGTGATGGCCTAAATGATAAAATCTTTCCAAGACTTCTGTTAACAGGTTAAATTTCCTTCCGCAACTTGCAGGATGTGGGATGAGGAAAAGACCTTCTGTAAATTCTGTTCCCCGCAGATTTTCCTTCCACAACTCTCCTTCTTGCATGTAGGATGCGGCTTCATGATCTCTATTTCTGCAAAGGTCTATTCCACATGCAGGATGTGGAATGCGGATTGCGGGATGTGGGATCGCAATTTCATATTTCCTCGATTCCGCAGACTCAAGCTTTCCTCACCATTGATTCTTGCGGGTTGTTTCTCAGCCGTTGATTTGTTCCCAGATGTGGAACAGATTGTGCTCGTCGATTTCTGTTACATTTTTCTCCATCGTTCGATCTCCTTTGAGATTTTTCTTCTTAGATCGTCGAATTGAGCATTGACATAATCAATTTCTCTGCTATTGGGAAGTAAGAGAATTTACATAGAGTTGAATAGATTGAAAATTTGAGCTGGATGGGAGGGGATGTGATAGTGTGGTATCAGAGTTGTGGGTTGCAGCATTGGGACTTGATAGGCCAAGTTGAACAATTAATAGAGCTATTGGGAAATGGTTTTTACTTCTGATTTTATTACGCAGCTAACAATTTTTTTTATTAACACATTTTGCAGAATTATAGTCACCATCAAAGGGAAACATTCTAGATAGTATAGTTCGGTAAAGTTGGTTTGGATGAGCCATGAGAACCAACATGTGTCATGATGCAGAAAACCCCAATGAATATGAGGAAGATGTTATTGGGGAAAATGTCTGAATTGAAAATGCTGAGATAGGGTCTAATGGGAAGAGGTTTCAAGATACTCCTCCAGATTTTGTCGCCACCATGAGAATCCTAAGGGTGGAGATGCAAAGTAACAGGGATGATAATGAAAGATTGGTTAACGCTCTGGAGGAGAAAAACCAGTTGAATGTAGCCATGTTGCAAATTTTGATAGACATTCAGAGGTGGATGAACTCTGAGGCTCGGACAGCGAGACGAGAAGGAAGTAAGAACACTACTAGAAGAAGAAAGATATCTCCTAGTGGGTCATCTGACTCTGAAGTATCCCTTGGTGGTTCAAGTTCTTCTTCTCATGAGAATAAGGGAAAGAGGTGTTTCCAGAACCGTTCACATGATGAATTTAAGAAGGCAAGGCCTCCTACCTTCAATGGCAAGATAAATAATGGTGAAGAAGTTGAATCTTGACTTCTTGGGATGAGGAAATATTTCCAAGTCCAAGACTACTAAGGAAATATGAAGTCTAGGGAAGCCATATTCAACTTGACTGGAAGAGAATCCATATGGTGGGAGCACTTCAGGAAAGTGAAAAAGATTAATTAAAGGAAGAAAGGTTTCAAACCTTCTGACTTAAGGAATCAGTAGAAGTAGCCATCCTAAGTTGAGAAGAAGCCATCTAGAGTGGTGGGAGAAGAGCCAAGAGATCCACAATAGAAAAAAGCACCACTCCAATGTTGGAAATGTGGAGGAGCCCACATACATAGGAATCATCCACTTGAGAATGAGAATGCAAGGCCATCTTACAAAATTCAAGATATAGAAACATTGGGTCAAGTAGCAAGGGTTGTCCCTAGAATCTATGCAGCACTAGAAGAAGGCCAGGTAGATCACTAGTCAACTGTGGTTGAAGTTGTAGGTAAGATTGTTGAGCAATCTGTTTCTATTTTGATTGACTCTGGTTCTACTCATAGTTACATTTATCCTAGAGTAGTGGATATTTGTTCTTTTAATAAAGCAAAGCATAGCGAATCGTGGTTAGTTTAGCTAGCCACTGGAACTAAGAGAAAGGTTAGTGAAGTGGTAGAAAAATGTCCATTGGTGATGAATGGATTGGTCACTTATGTAGATATGAATGTTCTACCACTCGATTCCTATGATGTTCTCATTAGAATGGATTGGTTAGAAGCTCACAAGGTAAATATTGACTACTATAATAAGAATTTTGAATGCATGGATTCAGAAGGAAATCCAATAGTTGTAAGAGGCATTCCAAAGGTGATTTCTATGAGGAAGATTTCAACAATGCAGTTGAAGAAGTTTTGTAGGAAGGGTTATAGAGTGTATGCAGCTCATGTTTTGGAAGAAGCAGAGAATGAAACTATTAGGTTGGAGGAATATCCTGTATTGCAAGAATTCAGGGATGTTTTTCCTGATGAGATTCTAAGGCTTCCTCCAAAGAGGGAAATTTATTTCACAATTGAACTTATGCCAGGAGTAGCACTAGTTTCCAAGACACCCTATAGGATGAGTACACTAGAAATGATAAACCTGAAGATGCAACTGCAAGAGTTGTTGGAGAAGAAGTATATCCAGTCGAGTGTGTCTCCTTGGGGAGCACCATTTCTGTTTGTGAAGAAGAAATATGGTACACTTAGGTTGTGTATTGATTACAGATAGCTGAACAAATCCATTGTGAAGAACAAATATCATTTTCCTATAATTGATGGCCTCTTTGATCAAATAAGAGGAGCAAAGGTAATTTCCAATATTGACTTGAGGTCTAGTTACCATTAGGTGAGAATCAAGGATGAAGACATTCGTAAGACAACTTTCAGGACAAGGTATGGACATTATGAGTTTGTAGTGGTACCATTTGGTCTCACAAATGCACCAGCTACATTTATGTTCCTTATGAATAGTGTCTTCAGTAGGTACTTGGACAAATTTGTTCTTGTTTTCCTTGAAGACATTATTATTTATTCTAAGAATAAGGAAGAGCATGAAGAGCATTTGAGATTGACATTACAATTGCTCATGGAGCATAATCTATATGCAAAGTTGAGCAAGTGTGACTTCTATAAAGATAGAATTCAGCATTTGGGTCACATTATCTCAAAAGAGGGTATATCTATGGACCCTGACAAGATTGAAGCCATTATGAATTGGCCTACTCCAAGAAATGTGACAGATGTAATATCTTTTATGGGACTTGTAGGATAATGCAGGAAAGTTCATTGAAGGATTCTTCAAGGTTACACATGCCATCACTTCTTTGCAAAGGAAAGGGATAAAGTTTGAATGGAATCGAGGTGTGAAGAAAACTTCCAGCAGTTGAAGAATCTTCTCACAAGTGCACCAGTCTTGAAAGTTGCAGACCAAGATAAAGATTTTGTGGTGTGTACTGATGCATGTGGTCAAGGAATTGGAGGAGTTCTTATACAAGAAAACCATGTAATATGTTATGAGTCAAGAAAGTTGAAGGAGTATGAGAATAACTATGCCACTCATTATTCAGGAACTTGCAACCATGGTACATGCTCTCAAGATGTGGAGGCATTACTTGATGGGAAGAAGATTTGAGATAAGGACAGACCATTGTGTTCTAAAGTATTTGTTTGATCAGCCTACGTTAAATGCTAGGAAAGCTAGATGGTTGGAGTTTTTATGTGATTTTGATTTTGAAATCAAACACCTAAAAGGAAAAGAGAATAAGGTAGTTGATGCACTCAACAGGAAGGTGCAGGAAATTCATGTGGCATCTCTTAGTATTTTCTAGTCAAATTTGAGACAACAGATTGTTAATCATTCTGTTGAAGATGAATTGTATGCGCAAGTCAAGGACAATTTGCAGTAGCAAAGCCTTGAAAATAAGTATGAGGGATATAATTTAGAAGAAGATGGACTCCTTACTTATAAGAACAGATTTTATATTGCAAATGTAGTAGATTCAAGGAGGGTTGTTATGGATGAGATCCATCAAGAGCCATATTATGGTCACCCAAGATATCAGAAGACAATTTCTACGGCTAGAAAGTAGTACTTTTGGCCAGGAATGAAAAAGGACATGGCTAAATATATTTCAAGGTGTATGAAATGTCAGCAGGTGAAGATTGAGCAGAAACACCCAACAGGTTTGTTGAATCCCTTGATAGTTACAGAATGGAAATGGGAAGTTATTTCTATAGATTTTATTATAGGATTGCCAATGACTTGGAGGCAACATGATTCCATCATGGTTGTGGTGGACAAGTTGACAAAGGCAGCACATTTTATACCAGTTAAGTCTACACATAAGACTGATGACATTGCAAATAGCTTCATGAAGGAGATTTTCAAATTGCATGGATTTCATAAGGCAACAGTCTCTGACAGAGATGTCAAGTTCACTTCCAATTTTTAGAAGGGACTGTTTGTAGATTTGGGTACAAAGTTGAATTTCAGCACCGCCTACCATCTTCAGACTGATGGGAATATAGAGAGAGTTAACCAGGTCCTTGAATACATGTTTGACATGTATGTGATGGACAAACCAACCAAGTGGGAAGATTATTTACAGTTGATAGAGTTTTCTTATAACAACGGACAACATGAATCCTTGGGGATGAGTCCATATGAATATTTGTATGGAAGGAGGTGTAGGACACCAATGACTTGGGATAATCTAGTGAACAGGGTTGTGCTTGGTCCAAAATTGATCAAGGAGATGGAGCAGGAGGTTGTAAAGATCAGGCAAAATCTGAAAACAACCAAAGACAGCCAAAAATTCTATGCAGATAAGCATAGGATTTGGAATAGAGAGTTAAATGTTGGGGATCATGTTTACCTCAAAGTGAGGGCAAAGAAGAGTTCATTGAAGCTTGGAAGTTGTTCCAAGTTGTCTCCTAGATACTGTGGGTCATTTGAAGTGCTTGAAAGAATAGGGCCAGTTGCATATAGACTTCCATTTCCTGCTAGCACTACGGGTCATAATGTTTTTCATTTTTCTTTGCTTAAGAGATATGTACATGATCTTAACTATGTGATAAATTGGGATGTGATTCAGGTGAGACCCGAGGGAGAATTCCAAATCGAGCCAATGCAAATCCTCGACAGGAAGGTCACAATGCTTTGGAACCGATCCATAAGGAAGGTAAAGGTGCAATGGGAGCACTACGGTCCTGAAGAGGCTACATGGGAGTTGGAGGATGCCATGCAATTGGCACATCCATTGTTGTTCAATTATACAGAGCACCGAGGGTGGTACCAGTGTATCATTTTTTGTTCAATTTTCTAAAGCACTGAGGATAGTGCTATTGAAGGGGGAGGAGAATGTAACACCCCGATTTTGACCCCATTTGCATTAAATATATATTATGTAAATATTGTAATTAATCATGGTGTGGAGCTAAAGGAAAAATCCCCCACTATTGATTCCGTGTTTTATGTTTTGACAATTAAAATCAATGCCGATGGTATTTTGTGCTAGTCAGCACACTATAATTTTGGACATCATATAAATATGAAATTTAATTAAAAACCCACAACGAGCTATGTCAATGCAACAAATAATGAGATGGGGGCATTATTTTCCTAAGGAACAAGGAGGGGGAATGTTTAACCTTGAGTCTTTGGGGAAAATCCATGTGTCAAAAGGAAACATCCAAAAACATATGCCCATTCCCCTCATGCACTCATGTTTTCATCTTCCCTCATCTTTTGGGGAGATAAGGGATGTTTTGATCATCCATCCTTCACGTTTTCATTTTTTTTCCTTGTTGTGCATGCCTAGACCATCATCTGGCTCTCATCGAAATGTCGTGGTCCATTCTGATCATTCTCTATTCCATTTTTTTCATGCACATTGTGCATCTGTCCTTCTTGCAGAATTGTGTTTTGTTCTAGGTTGTTCGTCTATTGTTTCCATCCTCAGTGTTGTTGTGCAATGGTCTCCCCTATCAAAGAGTGAGTGGAAGACTGTTTTGTTGTGTTGACATTGTGCTTTTGTTGTGTGTGCATTTTTTTCCTTGGTCTAAACTGGTTTGGAGTGGAATTGGCTCTGAACTAGCTTGATAAAACCTAGTGTAGGAAGGAACCTGACAAATAGATCTAGAGGTTCTCATTTTCTTCTTCACACACCCTGAACAACACTAGAATGGAAGGCATAGCTTGGGGGATTGTGTAGCAGAGAAGGGGATTCTTCCTTCTGTTAGGTGTGTAGATGTTTTAGGATCTAAGCCCGATCTAGTGCAGGTGTCCATAGCTCGTTCGTTGAGCTTAGTAGATTAGCAGATCAAGCTTTCCATCTCCTTTGTAGCCTGATAAACCCATCTGTTAGTTGGCTTGGCTGGTCCTTAATGAGAATGTTGGCTTGAATGACTACAGTCTGATAAACCCAGTAGTATATTGGCTTGTTTGTTTGCAGCCTAATGAACCCTACTTTGTTGGCTTGGCTGCGTTTTGTTGTATCCTTGGTTATGTGTGATCATGCTAGTGTTCCTTATTCCTTGTGGGAATCATGCCCAACTTGGGGGTGGCAGTGCTGCTGAGAGATTGATGAGCGCACTGGCCTATGGTTGGGTGGAATGTTGTAGTGACATAGCTGGTTGTAGAACAAACTTCTTTCAAACATTAAGTATCTATGTGTTAATCTTTGCATTTTTAATTGCTTAATGAAATATGCCGAACATGCTTAATGTGTGGAATTGATGAATTGCTTCTGTTGTATAATTGCAATTGTATGCATATGTGTATGTTTCTTTCAATACATTTCTAAATTACATTATGGCACTTAGATGGCTAGATTGGTGATGGCCTGAATGATCAAATCTATCCAAGACTTCTGTTAATAGGTCAAATTTCCTTCCGCAACTTGTGGGGTGCGGGATGTGGAAAAGGCCTTTTGTAAACTATGTTCCCCGTAGATTTTCCTTCTGCAACTCTCCTTTCTACATGTGGGATGGGGGATGCAACTTCACGATCTCTATTTCCACAACTTATTATTTCTACAACATTCTATTTCACATGCGAGATGTGGAATGCGAAATGCAGGATGCGTGTTGGCCATGGAAAGGGGCACAAAAAGGAAGTCCATGCGCACAACCAAGGAAAATGTGTCACGCGCATGATAGTAGCAAAGGAATATTGCAAAGGATGAAAAGGGCCCGCAAAGGTAGAGAAGAGAGGTGCACGGCAAAGTAAAGGCAAGCGCGGAAGCGCACATGGGGAAAACAGACGAAAAGCGATAGGGAGGTCATGGATGCAGAAGTCGGCTTAAGTCGGTGGATTCCACACCAGTGAAAGCATGCTGTAAGTAAGGTCATTAGTGCCTCGTGTCGAGTCATGATCACCACAACTGTAGCCTGGGGGGTGGCTGATGGTGAAAGTTAACAAACTTCCTGTAAGGATTCGACCCAGTGTGGTCATGTAAAATGTTATAAATAGGAGAGATTTAATAGTTAGAAGGTTGATTTTTGTATTTCATAATTACGGAATGGATTTGATAGACGAGAGTTGTATATAGTTGTAGAGAGAATATCTAAGAGAAATGTAATTAGAATATTGGAAGGAGAAATCTCTGCTAGAGTGGTGCAGATGCTAGGAAAGTTGATCCAGGCTATGTGTGGATCTGTAGGTAGTAGCAGTAGATTAGGAGAAATAAGATAGAGAGCATGAGAACTATGAGTCTGAACTTAAAGACATATCCAAAGATCAGTCTACATCTTGGAGACTGCAAGGTGCTATATCCTTTCTCATGCCAGATGAAGAGCACCTTGGTGGTTTTTCCCAGATGGGTTTCCAGGTTATTTCTTGTGTCCAAATGAATGATTAATGTGGTGAATGTTTATGTGATTTATTAATAGTTGCTTCCCATATAATGTTAAATGTGGTTTAGTTTCTGTTAGTTTCTTGCAACTGGTATATGGATGAAAAAATATCTTGCTGAATTGAAATTGTATAAATAGATATCATTATGTATAATTCATGTTATGAACCCTGACTTAAGTCATAGAGCCAATTGATGTGAGTGAACTACGCCGCACAAGTTGCGCCAGCTGTGAGGGGGAAGGGAAAGTCAAGTCGCATGCGATGACATACAATTGTGCTCATTCGCACAGAACTGAATCCTTTGTCCAGCCACCCTGCTGCCTTCATTGAGCTCCTTGGTTGCGAGCCAAGGGACTACTTCCCCGACAATCACAGAAACATGGTTTCAGCAGTTACCCATCTATGAGATATCTTGTGTGAGACTATGCCTTCTTCACAGGTGTTGTCGATGGGGCTTTCTCTATCGGGTCAGTAGCTTGTGTAGTTGTTGGATCGGTGGGATGCACAGAACCTGGGTTGCGTAAGTGGGGAAAAGTGGCCAACAAATGGTTCCGTTGCTGGGACCCATTGATTAAATGGGGGAGATGTTATGGCACTCAATGAAGGAGGATATAGAAGATCAAATGGATGCTAAAATGATGATGTTCATGCGAGAAGAAGCCGACAAAAGACAGTCGAATGCAAGAAATTGTATAGGGGAACTGTCATAGTGAATGAGTCGCACAATTTGTGGAGTGGATGTGCTGTGTAAGAGATAGAAGTAATATGGAAGGTAGTAAGAAGAGATATTCCCGGGAAGTTCTAAGGATGAGTTAGGAACTGGATTCTTGAGAAGCGGAAGGAGGCTCCAGTCAGGAAAGATGAGAAAGGTAACAGGAGGAAGAAGGGCCTATAGCTTGCCGAGGGAGGGTGAATATGGATGTGAGTCATACCTAGACGAAGGATCCTATGATGAAGAGGAGTATAGCCTGGTTTCTGAGAGAGTAGAATCAGGAGGGTCTGCAGAATCGCCAAGAATAGGACGTGACTACAATATTCCAGAGAGATCACCCAGGGCAAGACCTAGAAGTCCATCACCCAAACCCCTTGTGAACACTGGAAGTCTTAGTGTTGGGATTGGTGAGAAAGAAATCCCATCAGCGATCCCCGTAAATCCTGTAAACTAAGGAGGTCTAGCGAACAATCCCGGTGCCACCCTAATGGCAGGGATAGATGTTAGGTTACCCACCTTTAATGGGAATGGAAAAGAAGACCTAGAACAACATTGGTTTCTTTGTGAAGCTGTCTGGATGGTACGCTTAGTACATAATGCCGATATAAAGAAGGCATAGATGATCACGACTCTAAGGGGTCGTGCCCTGGATTGGTTCATGAAATTTTGTGCTGCACCAGTAGGAACACTGCAGAAGACTCTTGAGGAGATTTAGTGGGAAATGATCTCAGAATTCTAAAAGCCCCAATCACAGTCCCAATGTATTACTGAAATTAAGGAAATTAAGTAGGCTCCAACAGAAACGGTATGGGACTTCGACCAGCGGCTTAAAACACCTATGGCCAAGGTCAATTTCCAGATGTCCAATGTACAAAATAAAGAGTGGTTTATTGTTATGCTATTACCACATATAAGGGGGGCGCTCATGAAACAAAATATCGCAACACAGTAGAGGCATTAGAGTTAGCAATGAAGCTAGAGGCTTCACCCATAGGGGACGGTGCCACAAGAATGTTACGGATTCAATCTCAGTTGGTTAATCTGACTATCCAACTCCAAGATATGAAAAGGGAAAAAGAAGCACATGAAGACCTCTGGTGTACCCGATGTCAGACCAATGGACATACAAAAGATGAATGCCTGGAATATATGAACTACGTTTCGTCCGGTGAGCCAAGCCCATTGAATAGCCACGGATTACCTTGGTGTAATATATGCCAAACAAGAGGACACCAAGACACCGATTGCCTATTTATGCACAAGACAATATGTACACCCACCAGTCTATATTGTAAAGTTTGTAAATCTGTAGGCCATGATGAAAAATATTGTAGGGCCTACCAGCTCATGAGGGATAAAATGGTAGATGCATATTTGATGAACCCACCTTAGTTCTAGTCTCCCCCGTTAGTTTTAGGCTGCACCATAATTCCCATCTCTGTAGCAGTTTCAAATGGCACCCCAGTTTTAGAATACAGCCCCGTATAACTTATACCAACAATAGTAATAGAAACCACAATACCTATTACAACCACCTAAAAGTGGGAGTGGCAATTTCACGGGTGGGGGAGGAGCAACATTTGGCCAGGGAAGAGGGAAAGTTGTATGCTACAATTGTGGAGTATTGGGGCATTACACAAGGGACTTCCCAAAACCCGCAAGGACTTGTTTATACTGTAGATAGGATCACAATGTGGAGCAATACCCACAGCTCATTACTTGATCACAAGCCCAGACACTTGGACCAGCCAACCTGGTACCAAACCCTACACCAAATCTTGTGCTGAATGCTCCTAATCTGAATTCCAATATCAATATACAGATGATAGTCGCCTAACCATGAGAACAAAATGTGGTAGTGGTCACGAGGGGAGGTGCTACGACAGGTGCATACCAAGCCACATAGATAGATCCCGCGACACATGTGTAACCCCAGGCACGACCTGCCGCAAAGAAGAAAGCACCAATTGACATTCAAGAACAAAAGTGCATATTCATGGATGTGTGTCCAAATTTCATCGACTACCTCAGGCCAAGTGAAAGATATGCCTGAAAGATTCCAGAACATATTTGAACAACGAAGTAGGGAAAAAACTGCAGATAAGGTTAGTAAACTTAAACCTTTCTTGTCAAGTTGTTTAGCACTAATCAAGGATAAGGAAGCGATTGCAGAATTGGAAGCACTCATCGAGACACTTCTGAAGGGAGACCCTCTTCCAGAGAAGGTTAACAATATCAACACCAAGCTCAAGATAGGATGCGAACTCAGGATGACCGCGCAAATTGGTGATTATGATATGGACTATATCATCCTCGACCTGGGATTTGATTTCAACATTTTCATGCGCCAAACGTGGGAAATAATGGGCAAGCCACCCTTAGAATAGTATCCCATTCAATTAAGGCTTGAAAATCAAGCAAAGGTCATCCCTATTGGTAGGCTAGGTCAAGTTCAAGTGGATATTGAAGGATTACACACTTTTGCGGACTTCGAAGTCGTAGACATAGTAGACGATACCACCCCATACCCTGCACCGCTTGGGATTGACTGGGCAATGGAAAACCAAACGATCATAAATTTCAAAATAAGGATCCTATCATTTGAAGATGATGAGATGTGGGGTGTTGTACCCCTTGACCTGCTAGAAGGACCAAGGTGTGTTGAACTGGTATTCAACGAAGGGCATGGTGACCACCTTGACACCATCTACAACATAACCACCCTTCGGGAAGACTATATTAATCCTACTACAGATGGTAACCTAAGTTGGAAATGTGAGATTTCATGTACATCAGACTCAAGAGAGGGATTGAAGAAGTGGCAGAACCGATTGCATGAATTCTCATCAAGAAAATGTTCCAGGATAACTAAGTCTGTCAGACGAGTAGGAACTTAGTCACGACCACTACCCACATATGAAGGACTGCCTACAGCATTCTTGACTAAATTTGAAGAACTAGTAACAGAGCCACAATGACTGTCTGCACTAGAATTTGCATTGAAAGCTATGCCTGCACGATGGTGGGGTATGCATAAGAGCACCATAACTGAATGGATGCAACACAAAAGGCTGCTAGAAGTAAGTTTTGGAGAGGAAATTACAACTGTAACCAAAAGATATACAGGGTTATCCAATCCTGTCGAACACTTGGAACAATGTTCCACTGCATTCTCGAACTACCCTCACCAGGAATGGGTTCAACATTTCATCCATACTCTTGAGATGGCACCACGAGGCTAGTATGTATCTATGGAGCTATGCCAGGAGACAAGGGAATGGGAAGAAGTTGCACAGAAATTCACTTACACATTCCAGTTTGTACATGAACAACCTACAATTGATATTGCGCTGAAAACTATTAAGGAAAAAATATTCGTCGAGATCCCACTGGAGATTGTGTATTCTCAACCTCGTGTTGCGCATTCCCAATAATGTTGTGAGACAATACAACATTAGATGATGTGCTATAATCTCTCTAGGGACCCAGACGATGATCTGACCAACATCAATATTCCCAAATCGGAAGGATCATGTGAGGTAGAAGGAAGCGGCATTTTCAGTGAACAATTCATTAAGCCGCTAAAGGTTAAAAAGGTTAACATTGGATCGGAGGACAATCCGAAATTTGCCAACATTGGAGACTACTGGGATCAAAAAATAGTAGCTAAAATCACCGATCTATAACATGAATTGTAGGACCTATTCCCGACAAATTTCAGGGAGATGAAGGGAATAGTAGGAGATTTGGGTGAAATGAAAATTCCACTCAAACCCGATGCAAGGCCAGTGAAACAACGGCCATACAAATTAAACCCACATTATAATGAGAAAGTAAAAGCAAAACTGGATCGCATGTTGGAGGCAGGAATTATTAAACCTATTGAAGAATCAGAATGGACAATCCCCACAGTCATCCAGGACAAAAAGACGATAGGTGAAGTCAGAATCTGTGTCGACTTGAGAAAACTAAATGATGCCTGCTTGCATGATCCATTTCCTACACCATTCACGGATAAGGTTTTGGAAAGCATTGGTGGAAAGGAAATGTACTCATTCACAAATAGGTTCTTAGGATACCATTAGGTCCGAATTGCACAAGAAGATCGACACAAGACAACCTTTGTAACAGAATGGGGATGCTACCAATACACGGTAATTTACTTTGGCCTTAAAAATGCCCCTGCAATTTTTTCTAGAATAGTAGTATCTGATTTTAAAGATTTCATTCATAAGTTTCTTGAAGTATACTTTGATGACTGGATGGTGTTTGGTCTGGTAGGAGACCATATTGAAAACTTGTGCATGATGTTGGAAAGGTGTCGCCAATATCAAATTGTGTTGAACTTGAGAAAAGGTATCTTCTGTGCACCTTTCAGTGTACTGCTGGGCCATGTAGTATGTCACGATGGAATCTTGGTCAACCCCGAGAAGGTAGCAATTATCCTGAACTTGCCTCCTCCCACATCAATCATGCAACTCAGGTCTACATTGGGAAACACTGGGTATTATAGGAAATTCATAAGAGGGTATGCAGAGATAACTTCCCCAATGGAGAATCTGTTAAAAAAATATGCCAAGTTCGAATGGAATGAAAGATGCTAGGAGATTCTGGATAAAATAGAGGGTAAAATGGCTACTGCACCAATATTAACATTTCTAGATTGGAAAAAGAGAATTCCATGTACATGTTGATGCCTCATCGATTGCACTTGGAATAGTGTTAACCCAACCAGGAGATGGCGCAATTGACCACCTGATTGCATTTTCCAGTAGGAAACTATCAACGGCAGAGAAAAATTATACCACAACTGAAAGAGAAGGGCTTGAAATGGTCTACATGCTACAAAAATTCAGACATTATCTACTGGGTGCACACTTCAAAATGTTCACTGATCATTCTGTGCTAAAATACCTGGTCAATAAGCCAGTGTTGGGGGGGGGGAATCTGTCGGTGGCTCCTCCTATTTCAAGAATTTGACTTTGAATTCATTATGAAGCCAGGATGACTAAATGTTGGACCTGCCCACTTATCATGAATTGAAAGTGGGGAGGAACCCACCAGCGTAGAGGACAATTTACCAGATGCACAACTATTTTCTATAGATGTTGTTGATAAAGAATTGGATGCGATTATACACTTACTTAATACAGGGTATGCACCTAAAGATGATTCAATATGGAAAAAGAAACAACTAGTTGTCAAGGCCTCAGACTACACGCTAATAGTGGGACAACTCTATAAGTTGGGACCAGATGAAATACTATGAAGATGTGTCTTTGAGCATGAAAGACAATGGGTAATGGCAGAAGCACATGCGAGTGTATCAGGAGGACACTTTGTCGAGAAAGCAACAGTGTGCAATATTTTTCAAGTCAGACTCTAGTGGCCAACGATACATATGGATACAAGAAAATATTGTCGTAATTGCGATAAGTGTCAAAGAACGGGGAAACCATCGCAACGTGATGAAATTCCACTTGCGCCACAAATTACACTACAGGCCTTTGATAAATGGGTAGTGGATTTTGTTGGCCCTATCAGTCCATCAGGAAAATGAACTGGTGCATGTTATATCATCACTGCTATAGATTACTTGACAAGATGGGTAGAAGCCGCACCTGTAAAAGATTATACTGCTGCAACTGCGGCCCATTTCCTCTTTGAGAAAATCATCACAAGATTTGGTTGTCCCAAATCCTAATCAGTGACCAAGGTATGCATTTTGTAAATAAGCTAATTGTTGAAATGACTGCAGAATTCCAAATCCAACACAAGAAAACAAAACCCTACCATCCTCAAGCAAATGGAATTGTCGAGGCATTCAACAAGGTACTTGAGAATGCGTTGACCAAAGTATGCAATGTGCACAGAGATGATTGGGACCAAAATGTCTTAGCAGTATTATGGGCCTATAGAACAACATGCAAATGACTAACTGGATACACCCCTTTCCATTTAGTCTATGGACAAGAAGCAGTCGTACCCATGGAATATATTGTCTCGAGCCTAGGAATTGCTATGATAACGGAGATGACAGATACTGGCAACGTAGAAGAGAGGCTGGCACAGCTGGTTCAAATGGAAGAATACCTCTTTATTGTAGGATTCCATCAAAATGTGGAAAAGAAGCGACATAAATCCTGGCATGACCGCCACATCACAACAAAACAATTCAACATTGGTGGACTTGTTTTGATGTATGACAGTACGTTTCTCAAGAATTTGGGTAAGCTCAAAATGCATTCATTAGGTCCATATGTAGTTGCACATATTACTAAAGCAGGCACATTAAAACTACATAAGCTAGATAGAACACCAATAGTAGGCATGATCAATGCCAGTTGATTAAAACCCTGTCCCGATGACTGCGACATGGTCCCATAAAGCCGTGATGCAAAAAAAAAAGTGACATATTTTTCACAAGACAACTAGCCAAAAGTGACAAATAGCTGGCAGGAACTGACAACCGATAATGGCAGTGGAAATTAAAAAAAGATCTGGCACCACTAAACATTCAGTAGTATTAAAGCCACAGGCCGGAGGAAAAAAGCATCGGACGTTTTGGTCCCATCTGGTAGAGTACCTTAACTGCCCTGACAAATGCATAATGGAGATTAAGCATGAAAAGGATGAGCCCATGTGATCCGTCAGAGGGTCCCTCACTCCATCCAATCCGCTTAAAGACTCATTGCCTATAAGTCATCCTTTTCTTCTTCCATAAACTTCTACATTCCTTTAAATTTTTTTGCAATACAAAGAGCCGAGCCCCCTGCACAGACCGAGCCATCCTTTAAATCCAAAAACCTTACTCAGTAAAATATTCCAGCCATAGTAAGCACTCCAGTAAGGAAACCTTGAACCGGTTTAGCTGACCAAGAAGATGAGGAAGAATCATGAAAAGTCGAAGGTAGTACCAAAGCTGAGGATCGTCAAAACGTTGTTGCGGAATTTGCTACATCTATCACAAGCAGGAAGTCATCTCCCACAGGTAACGGCCTCTCGACCGTTAGTACAACCAGCAGGAGCACAAGTGTTTCTCCCTATGCAATCCTTGAATACCGACACCCCAAGTTCCTTCAGCCCTGGGGAAAAAATACCTAAAGCTCATAGAGCCGACCAAGTTTGGCCATCATCACTAGAAGCAGAGCTCACTGAAGAAGAGAAGAACTTATTGTTGCCATATGTATCACCAAGGAGGCCTGGTGTCGTATCAGTAATGGTGATCATTCTAGAGCTATTAGGAGAATCCGTTATTCCAGAGGGCGTCACAAAACCCCAGGATGAACCAAAACCCCAGGATTCCATCTTGACCAAGCTTCAGGTACTAAAGTTTGAAGACTATGACACTCGGAAGCTAGACATCTCCAGAGATCAATTCATGGAGGTAAAAGTCGGTCGACCACTAGAGGCAGACATTGTCTCTACACTAGAGTATGCACGCGGATTGGAGCAGTCCAATATATTAAACCTACTCCTTATGCCCCACTTTGGATGCTTTGGACTAGTTGGCATGTATGTTAAGCAACTGTTTGTGTGCTTCCATGATGGCTACCTTTGGATGAACAAACCATATGAGATGACGATGGAATTGGTTTCAGACATTACAGGTCTGTCGCAGAAGGGAATTGACCCGGCCTATACTTGAGTAATGAGGGGGAAAAGATAGACAAAAATGATATGAAGGCTAAGTATTAGCTCCTCTATGGAGGAAAGGGTTTTCTCATCAGCTCTATTGAGGATAATGCAGTACAAGCAGTAGCAAAGATCTTGTGTAGAAAGGTCCTGCACAAAATGAGGCCAGTTGAATGCACAGCTGCAACAGTAGAACTCATGGAAAAATATGCACATGAGGTGCACATTAACTGGTCCCGGTATCTCTTAAATGAACTGCTGGATGATGCACTAGAAGCCTAGGAACAACCCAGAGCTAAGTTTCACTTCTCTTGGCTCTTAATTTTAATTTCTTTTGCAGTATGGACTCCACCACCAGACTATCAGCCTATGGATATCCCTGTATAGTTTCTTGGAAGGCCTTACCAGAACCTCTGGGACCATAAGAACAACAAGCGCAAGAATGATGCTAGAATTATATTTTTCCTAAAGGGAGAAAGGCTCCATCAAATAGTGTGCATGTAATACCGGTTGACTCCTGCAACGGTAGAAAAGTACCCGTTCATTCAATTCCATGCAGTGGACCACAACATCATCTTGCAACTGCAACGGGACCCCAATAAGAAACCCCTTCCAACATTCTTCATCCTCAAGGATGTGGACATTGAGTAAGAAATCAAATATTGGCCTGAGGAATGGCTTATCCATCAGGAAAGGTACCTACATGATAGCAAGTCCCATAGGAGAATCTAGCAGAGAACCTAAGCCAGCATGGCACCAATACCAGTATGTAGGAGCCCTAGCATGACTCTCAAGAATATGAAGTGGAAGATGAGCGCGATCTACCCAATTAAAACCTAGACGACCTCGCTATAAGTGAAGAATTGAGCATCGAGCAAGCCCTAAAAAAGAGGGGCAAGAAGCCCATGCAAGAAGAGGAAGACAAAGACACATTGAGCTTCCCATATAGCAAGAGGTAGGAGGTTAATGAGCCCTATGTCAGAGACATACCAGACGTGGACTTGAACCTTCTGCGCGACGTTGTTGCCGAAGTCACAGAGAAAACATTGGGACAAATCGCGACCAGGAAAACCAATTGGATAGTGGCCATCACCACAAAGGTTAACCAACTCGCACAGACTATCACCGAAGTGCGAGACACCATGTAGGATGGAACCCATGGTGTCACCCAATTGGACGCCGTAGCGGCACCAATCATGATCCCACCCCTAACAATAGAAATGCATGCAGAGGCATTGTCTAAGGAAGGCGAAGAGAACGAGGCAAGTCTCCATAACTTGGACACATTGATTTTAAATTTTTCAAATTTAACTTTGCCACAGATATACTCTATTCAACAGGTCGCTGCAACATAATATAGAATTCGTGAAACTACAGCTTCCTCTCAGGAAGCTAAGGAAACCAGGAAATCAATGGAGCGAAAGCAAGTTATCAATCACTAGCGTACAGATTTGGCAACCCAAGCCTAGAGGAAAACTTCGCTAGAACAAGTTATAAAGGAAGCAGTGACGCAACTCTTCGACGAGGAAGAAGAGTTGGAGGTCGAACTAGTGCATCAATTGAGACATCTTTCCAAGCTGGCTGCAGAACTCCAGAAAGAGATCCGGGAGATGAAACTAAAACCGCATCCTAGCACACCTGTGAACGTTCTACAACAAAAGCAACAATCGGCAACTCAAGCGGTTGCCCAGCTGAGGGAATGTGAGTGGATCTGTACAGAAGCATTCAAAACAATTGCTACAACATGGGAGGAGGTAATCGATGATGCAATGGTAGAAAAACTTACCAAGCAAGCACGACAAGCAGATTTACAAATATTGGCACTGAAAGCTGAGATTAATAAGTTACCAACGAAATAGAAAATCACCTGGGGCACTGATCTTAAGGAGCTCCTCGTTAAGGCCAGAACCCTGTGCAACTAGGAAAGCATGCGCAACAAGGAAATGGATGAACAACAAGCCAAAGTTGAAAGGATAACAAATTTAATTCAGTTGGTTCAGTGGCGCATCCACGAGTTCACTCACGCACTGGCGAGTACTTGGTCAGAACACCCAACCAACGGCACAGTGCAGGAACTCGAGCAGCAGGTAGATGAAGCTTTCTAGGAGATAGAATGGCTTACACCTATTCTGGCCTAGTTCCAACAAAACATTGGCAATGCATCCCAGCTTCCAGGGAAAGATATAGCTACAGTGGATACTGCAGAAGAGCTCCGATAAAAAGCGGGAGAAGAAGAATGCAACGTAAATAAGGGCATGTAGGAACATGACATAGAACAATAGGAGAGCCATGAAAAAGGCCCAAACCAGATGCAGAGCAAGCTATGGGCATAGACTTATTAGAATAGGTTGAAGAGGAAGTCATATAATCCCAAGTCAAAAATAAATAAAAATTCAAAAGATACATGTCCTTTGCCCAAGTCGTATAAGCTCATATGTCCTTTGCTTCATGGCTCGGGACGAGCCATAGGTGAGTGTTGGGGGCCTGTTGGCTCAAAAAATGGGCACAAAAATGAAGTTCATGCGCACAACCAAGGATAATGCGCCGCAGGCATGATAGAAGCAAAGGAAGATCACGAAGGATGAAAAGGGCCCATGAAGGCAAAGCAGAGAGGTGCATGGAAAAGGAAAGGAAAGCATGGAAGCACACACAGGGAAAATGGTCAAAAAGCGACAGGGCAGTTGTGGGTGCAGAAGCCAGCTTAAGTCGGCGGATGCCATACGAGTGAAAGCATGCTATAATTAAGGCCATTATTGCCTTGTGTCAAGTCATGATCACCACAGCTGTATCCTGGGGGGTGGCTGATGGTGACAGTTAACAGACTGCCTATAAGCAGTTGACCCAGTGTGGTCATGTAAAATGTTATAAATAGGAGAGATTTAATAGTTAGAAGGTTGCTTTTTGTTAGTCGTAATTACAGAATGGATTTGATAGACGAGAGTTGTATATAGTTGCAGAGAGCAGATCTAGGAGAAAGGTAATTAGAATAGTGGAAGGAGAAAGCTCTTCTAGAGCGGTGTACATGCTACGAGAGTCTATCCAGGCTGTGTGCAGATTTGTAGGTAGTAGCAGTAGATTAGGAGAAATAATACAGAAAGCATGAGAACTATGCATCTGAACTTAAAGACATATTTGAATATCAGTCTGCATCTCACAGACTGGAAGGTGCTATATTGTTTCTCATGCCAGATGAAGAGCACCTTGGTTGTTTTTCCTAGATGGGTTTCCACATTATTTCTTATGTCCAAATGAATTATTGATGTGGTGAATGTTTATGTGATTGATTAATAGTTGTTTCCCATATAATATTAAATGTGTTTTAGTTTCTGTTAGTTTCTTGCAACTGGTAGATGAATGAACATAATATCTTACTGAATTGAAACTGTATAAATAGATATCATTTTGTATAATTCCTATTATGAACCCTGACTTAATTCATAGAGCCGACTGATGTGAGTCAGCTGTACCACACAAGTTGCGCCAGCTACGAGGGGTAAGGGAAAGTCAGGTCAGGCGTGATGACATACAGTTGTGCTCATTCATGCAGAACCAACTCCTCCGTCTAGTCGCCATGCTACATTCGTTGAGCTCCTTGGTTGCGAGCCAAGGGACTATACTTCCTCGACAATTGCGGAAACATGGTTTCGACAGTTACCCATCTATGAGATATCTCAGGTGAGACTACACCTGCTTCAGCGGTGTTATCGATGGGGCTTTCTCTATTGGGCCGGTATCTTGGGTAGTTGTTGGATTGACGGGCTACATAGAACCTGGGTCGCACAAGTGGGGAAAAGTGGCCAACAATGCGTAACCGCAACTTCCATATTTCCCTGATTCTACAGACTTAAGATTTTTGTACTGTTGATTCTTGTGGGTTGTTTCTCAGTCGTTGATATGTTCCCCTATGTGGGATAGATTGTGACCATTGATTTCCTTCACGATTTTCTTTGTCGTTCGATCTCCTCTGAGATTTTTCTTCTTAGTTTGTCGGATTGAGCACTGACAAAATCGATTTCTCTACTATTGGGAAGTAAGAGAATTTACATAGAGTTGAATAGATTGAACTTCAAGCTGGATGCTCCTGCATTGGTTATATAGCTATAATGATCATGTTCCCTCTCTAGTGGATGGGAGGGGACATGACATCACCCCGACAACTGGTGAATCTCTCTTGTTGGAAATATCTTCCAAGATTGGCTCACTCAGAATTCCTCATAATCACCCAACAATTTCTCAACACTATTCCTTCACTTCACTCTTCTCTGTAGCTCAACTTTGTAACTCAACCTTCATAGCTCTACAAATCGACTCGACAAATCAATCTTCATAATGGTGATGTTGAACTGCAGCCTGCTACTTCTTATAGCGCAGAGTCAATTATGTGAATTATTTTTTAATCATGGAATCCAAATCCTTCATCTACTACCTAAAACCACTGTCGATCCTCCCGATCTAACGGTCGGATCCACCATTAATGCGCATCTCATCCCAGAGCACTACTAGATTATCGGTTTAACTACTACATTTACTGCCAATTTGACTTTATCACGTCCCTATGGATGCCGTGAAATGGTTCCCTATCTGGTACCTTGACACCTCTCCTTGCGTGACCACCTTCTCCTAGTGCTCCAGCCTCCCAATTACTGCCTCATGAACAAAGAACTATTTTTTCTTATCATGCGCAATGCCTCAAGCATCGCATAGTTTTGAGCCCGTCCTGTAAGGTTTTAGTTGGCTCCCATTCACCAATTTAGGCATCATCACAACATCCACATGTTGTAGTTGTACTGTGCCTCCCTTAGTAATGAAATTGATGACATACAAACCCAAACAATGCATCTCAAAATTACCTGGATGCTTAGTGAACGTGTTGTCATATAGCAACACCAAATGTCCTCGTTGAAAGTGTTGTCCTTGATATTTCGATCATGTCATGATTTATGTCGATCCTTCTCAGCACACTGGTGAAATCTTGCAACAAGGCAGTCTTCCTCGAGTTGCACCAACTGATCTAGGCATTCTTGTAATGCTCCTTCATCATCCATCCCTGTCGCTGTTGCAATGCGCAAACTCAAAACAATGTAATCCATTGGCATGACTACCTCCTTCCCATCCATGAACTTGAATGGTGTCTATCATGTCAACCTTTTGCAAGTGGTGCGACATGCCCATAGTACTGCTAGAATATTCAAATCCCAGTCATCGCAGTTTGCGTTGAAAATATTTGTGGGCGCATGCTCCAACACCTTATTGAATGCCTCAACTGTCCCATTTTCCTGTGGATGATAAGGGGCACTCTTATTGTGTTGTATCTGAAGTTCCTTTGCTAGTGTATTGATGGTGCGATTGATGAAGTGACTCCCCTGATAGCTCATCAATCTCTTTGGAAAACCAAAACAAGTGACCACGTTATCAAACAGAAACCTTGTTGTTGTTGTAGCATGCAATCTACAACTGGTGCGGATTCCACTCATCTCATCAAATAATCCGTCATTGTAATGATGCATCATGCACTGGTTCTCTTCCTGGGTGGGTTGATTGGTCCCACAAATTCTATTGCCCATTTATTAAAAGTCTGCAACATCACTTGAGGAACTTGCAGCATCTCATACCTCTGTGATGGCTTCCTAGTCATTTGAAAAACATCACAATTCCTCGCATAGTTTGTCACATCCCCATTGAGAGTTGACCCAAAATCCCTACGCAGAGTACCTTCGTCGTAGTATCGCAACCTCCTAGTGTCCACCTGCAACTCCCACAAGTGCTTCTGCTAAGACCCTTCCATGTTCATGTGGTAGGACACATCACCGTAAGATCTCGTTAGGCTCCATCTTATAGAGTTCTCCAGCAATTAGTTGGAAATCCATGACTCAGACTAGCAAATGCTTCTTCTAATTTGTATTGAACCCTTATGGTGTTGTTCTTGTCGCCAAAAACTGAACTATTTTCTCATAGTAGTCGTCAACCATTCCAACTATGAATAGTTGTGCATCAAGTAGCCCATCTTCAATCTTTGTTGATTCTTCTCCTGACTCTATTCGCGACAAGTGGCCAGGTTCTGCATTTAAGCAGCATAGCTTCACAATTATCTCAAAATCAAACTCTTGGAAAAGAAGTAGCGAAGGGCATATCTCCCCCCCAACATAGGGTAATTCACTAGGTATTTCAATACAGAGTGATATGTGAAAATATTGAAATGACTGCCCAACAGATCTTTTGCAATGTATAGACCAATTCCAATCCTTATCTCTCTTTCGTAGTATAATTCTTCTCCACACATGACAAATTTCGACTAGAAAAAGAGATCGGGTGATCAATATCTCCTTCTTCTGGTTACGCCATCACCACTCCCAGCAAAATGACAACACATCAACATGAATATGGAACTCCTTCATCCAATTTGGAAAAACTAGTATTGGTGTTGTAGCCATCTTTATATTCAAGGTGTCAAAACTTCCTTGACACTCCTGAGTCCATACGAACTACACATCCATCTTCAACAACTTCTCCATAGGTGCTGTGATCATGGCATACCCTTTGACAATATCTTGTATAGCCTGACATCGCTCTAAGTTGTTTCACATTTGTAGGTGGTGGCAAGTTCAGAATCAACGCAATTTTGGCTGGATCAAAAAGTAATCCTTCCTTACATACAATGTTCCCTAGCAACATCTCGAAAGGTGCAAAAAAATGCACTAGTTCTTCGAATTTAGTGCAATATGATGTTCTCGACATCTCTCCAACATCACTCCCATATTTGCGAGATGATCCTTTATGAGTCCATAAATGGTCCAGTCATCCATATAGACTGCCAAAAACTTCTGTATAAAATCCTTGAACGCAGCAACTACGATCCTTGAGAATATCACAGGAACGTTTTTCAGTCCAAATGGCATCACTATGTACTGATAACATTCCCATTTAGTCACAATGTTGTCTTATGCTGATCCTCTTTTGCAAGCTTAATTTTATGATAGCCAGAAAATCCATACATAAACGAATAGATCTCTTGACCGCCTACTCCTTCCAATACTTCATCATTAAATGGTGTCAGGAATGGGTCATGAAGGCATGTGTCATTCAGTTTTATGAGATCAACACAGATCCAAACCTCACTTGTCTTCTTGTCATGCAAAACCATAGGACTGATCCATTCAAATTCTTCAACTCGTTTGATGATTCATGCATCCAACATCCTGTTGAGCTTAGCCTTTACTCTTTCATTGTATTTCATATTCAGACGATATGGACGTTGTCACACCGGATTCGCATTTGACTTCAAAGGGATCTTCATCTCTCCCAAATATCCCAGTATCCCCTTCATTTCAAAAAAAATTGTCGAAAAAAGTCTTGAAACTCATGCAACAGACCAGTGATCTTTGCCATGGTTTCTTCATCTCAGTAGTCTCCAATATTCGCAAACTTTGGTTGCTCCTCTATCCCAATATTGACTTTTTGAATCTTCAATGGATGATTGACTTTGTCTCTTGGTATCTCAGGCACCGCGATATCCCAACTTCATTCTATCTCTGGAATGTTGATGCTCCTGGGATAATCACCATCCTTAGGCCCTCATGTTACGTTGTAGCACTCCATCATTGATTTCATCATTAGTATTGCATGCGGGTCCACCGGATATGTGATTGGAACTACCTTCAAAACAACATCGCGGATATGCTATAGCACACTATGAATGACTAGATAAGCATATGCAAAACTTAACATGTGACTGTAATAGATTGACAACTATTCCATGTCATTATCTCTCTGCGAAAATCGCCTGATATATACCATTGTCGTGGAATTCCATCCAACGTGTGTACAAAATCATGTACCCACTCTTCCTTTGGTCGCAACACCCACATGGTTTGACATGCCATCAGATGACCGCTGGGAACATTCTGTCCATCATACCTCTCTACTTTGTATCATTCTACTTCTTCGAAGCAAACTTTCATCAACATACGACACTACGACCATTCATTGATTGAATTCTTATGTGTCTCCCACCAACGTGTTGGAGTAGCCTTCAACGCTTCATCGAACATGAACAACTTCTATGGTTTTGACACATTATCTTCAAATTCAACAAGAAATTCAGATAACTTAGGCAGTCCCTAGTAGGTTGGTAACTCAAAAACCTTTGTTACGACTCAACAAAATGACTTAGTGATTAAAACACACTTTCAAATTGATACCTCGTGCATCCAATTATGCCAATTATCCAAGACATCATCAGAGTCCAAATATGTAGAGATAGAGCTTCTCCAACCCAACTCTTCATCAACACTAGGTTGGATATAGTTATCTGAGATGTTGTACGCATGATACCATCCTCCTACAACTTCTTCCTTAACTAGCTCAACACACCTTCTCCCTTCATTTGGATCCATCGAATCTATGACTCTAATGTAGAGATTTTCGAACGTCATCACACACTTCTTGAAATTAATCACCATCAGACTATCAATAGCCCATCCAATCCCTAGTAGTGTGAGATATGAGTTTCTTCCATCAACAAACTCAATCACATTGAAGTCCATGTAAGTCTTCATTCCTTCAAATTCCACTATGAGTTGTGGTACACACCCAATCTATGTCACTCTGGCATTGTTAGCAAGTCGCAGCTGCACAGGGGACCAAACTAGCTGTGGGATCCCAATCTTCTACCATGTATGCTTTGTCAGAATGTTGACATTTGAGCCTAGATATAGAATGACTGAATCTACCTCATAATCCCCGATTTGAATATTCGTTCTCATCTCTTTTCAAGTTTTCTTCTTATGCAAGGAGTTCATAGCAGACTCCCTCCACCCTTTCTCTGGTCGATGCAAAAGACTCGCAATCTTGGCGAGTGCATCAGGGTCCTTTGCTCGCGATAAACAACTTTCAAAGAAAATTTGAAAGGTACCATGCTACCATGATGGTCCTGCTACCACGGTTGAATAAAAAACAAGTGGCATTTCATAAACAATAAACTTACCAAGATATCTTCTTATCGAATCACGTTCTTCAAAGAATGTGTCCCTCTTAGTGTCAACATCAAATTTCACCTTCTTCTTTCCATCCAATCGAACTTGTGGAATCAGGCCATCATGTCATGATGTTGCACCTCCGCGAGTAATTACAGTAACATCGGTAGACTGAACTTTGGGTTCTACTGAAATCTTTGCAATTGTTGGTCCTTGGTTATGGTTCGGTGGTGGATTGATTGGCTAGTTTGTGTTCTGATTTTCATTTTGGTTCTAATTCTAATTCTGGTTCTGGTTCTGGTTCTGGTTTTGCAACTGCAGAATGTTCCTTGCTTGCCACTTCGTCATCAATTGAGGACAGTTCTCAATAGTGTGATCCATAATGATACAATAAGTACATTATTCTTGCAAGTTCAGGTAATCTCTTTGAAAATTTCGCATTACTGCACAATTATAACATTGCATTGGGTCATGGCCTCATCCTCCTCCTCGACCAAAACCTCCACCTCATCCTCCTCGGAATCCTCCCTGCTACTGATATTGTCATTGATTAAGCTATTGTTGATGCAGGGGATTCAGATGTTGTTGAATGTAATATGGTTGGGTCTACTGCAGTTGAGTATACGACGACTGTTGCAGAGCATACTACATCGGATTGTACTGCAGTGGTGGCAGAGAAAACTGCGGTTGTTACTGCGGTACAAACTGTGGCTGCGGTTGTGAATGCACCACAGGTGGTGGGTGCTGCGGTGGTGGTCTCTCCGTCATTCGATAGTCTTCTCCCTTCACTTAGTACATGGAATCCATCATCCTCTCTTGAAGCAAATCATATGCTCGACAGTCCTTATCTTTGTGCCTAATAGATTGACAAAATGTGCAATACAAATTTGTAGGTTTCATGACCATCTTCTGCATAAACACACAATCTTTGTGTTGGTTTCCATGAACTTAGCAGACGTGACACCATGGCATGCCTCCATGACTCAACAAATTTGGAGCTCCCGGCAATAGGTAATTTCAAAAATCTGGGCACAGATCCTTATGATGTCCTTTCGCATGACATCAAACACACCATATTTCTTCATGATGCTCTCTTACTTTTTTGATATCCTACAACTGGATCATCAGGTTCGCTATTTGTGCTTGAATCTCATTCACACCAACTCTCATTTCGCCAATAGGTGAAGCTTCTAGTTTCATCGCGATCTCCAGAGCCTTGCTCTGTTTTGTGATCTTTTGTTGCATCAAGAGAACCCTAATATGTGGTACCAATGTCGTGATGAACCATTCCCTGTGTTGTACATCACTCATTCCAAAGATGACTTTCCTCATCAGCATCTTGAATTGTCGATCAAAATCCCAAAGAGTCTCATTTGGATATTACTTGATCTCCTTTAACTATGTGATATTTTGTGCCCCAGACTTAGGCCTTTAAACTCCTTGATCAATCCTTTTTTGATCTTGGCCAGAGTCTTCGCTAAAGCCCATGTGGGAACTTGTGTAAACTTCATGTACCAATCTAGTGTGTGACCTCAAAAGGTTGTGGCCAACTGACCCTTCTTAACATCATCATCCTGAGCTTTCTTTACAGTCCAAAATGCTTCACACAAAAACCAGTATTGGTCGGGATCTTTGGTCCCGTTCCCATGAAACATAGGTAACTTTACAACGTCGCCCGCCATCGTGGGCATTCTTCCTATGTTTGTTGATCTGCTACTATTAGAGTGTTGCTGACACGTTGGATTGCTTGGTTTTGCGTTCGTAGTTCTTCCTAAGTGTGGCTCAATGCATGGAGGTGTGGGTAATGTTATTAGTCTGGGTTGGTCTTTCTTCGAGCTTGGACGTAGCTTGGTCGTCTCCTTCATCACTACAGGGTCACTTCGTCCCTTGTGATATTCTCTCATAGCCTCTTGTCTCAGTCATAGTAGGACTCTCCCCTATCCTCTGCTTCTTCTCTTTCCAAAACCTTACTCCACTTCGAAGAAGACCACTTCCTTCCTCAGTTTCCCTTATATTCTCATTGTAACTCCCATCCATCTACCCTGTATCATTCCATCCAACCCTCGTCTATGCGGTACCCACAGCCTCTGGACACCAGGGTCTACTCGTTGGAGTTCATATTCAATATGCCTTTTTCGCAAATGAGCATCTTAATTGAAAGTTGCAATGATAACAGAAACCTACCTCTCGGTCCTTTGAAGAACTCACTTTTTGCGTCACTGTAATATTTGACTATGTCGACTGCAAAATCAGTGATGTAGCCTTCCAAGATGTTTTCAAGCCAAACATCGACATCCCTTGACACTCTGTTATCTACCTCATGTAGTTACTGGATCAACTCTAGGGTTCTGCAAGTGGGTTCGCCTCCTTGGAAATTTGTCTTCCGATAGGTCAACTGCACCAACCACTCAAACAGGATGATCAAAATCTTATAGAAAAAGTATTTGTGGAGATCAAAATATAGGTACCTTTTTAGCCACAATTCTTTTGTCAACCCATGGTTATGATTCTCCTCTGCAGCAAATTCTCGATCCTTCTGGTCGAACCAATATTGAATCTCTGGTCTCCTCAGATGTCACAACATGTCCTCTTTCTTTGTGCACTACGGTCTCGACAATGGAACCATTTTTTGACACAGATCTATCGACAGGGGTTCACTCTCGACACCCTTAACACAATGATGTCCTTGAGCACCGACCCAGACAACTTTTACTTTGCCCAGCAACACCTGCAGAGTAGATGAGGTCTCACACAAGATGTTTAAGGGAGAATTGTTAGCACCACATTTTTGCAGTAAGAAGGAGGGGTTGGACATTTACTGTTAAACTACCGCATCATTACTTCATCATACCTGAGCATTAGTTCATTTAACATAAATTCATTAATTCATTCATGAGATCACATCATCATATTCAAATCGCAGTAGGAGAATCGATACATAAGTAGATCTACCAACATAATATCATTCAAAACAGGAGATCATCGCATCATTCAGACAACAACATCATACTTTAGTATCCATCCATTCATATTGCATCTTAGAAAGCAGAAAAACAAAAAGAAGTAAAAAGACACAATGCTTTCATCAAATATTGATCATCGCATATTAACTTCGCATCAAGACACAGGTTCTCAAAATAGTTCCACAGTTTGCACCCGATAAGATCTTGTCTCTCATAAAGCGCACCCAAAAAGATCATTCGATATTGCAATTCCTAGATCTATTTATAGGCTTGCGTATTTTACAACGTGGTCCACTTAGATCAACTTCCTAACTACTTAGACCAAAAACTTAAATGTAATGACCAAAATCTATAAAATATGACCAAAATATACAAAATATGACAAAATATGACAAAACTACCTTGCACACCATCTCCCTCCTTGCGTATCAACTTTGACCTTGCGCATCATCCTCGATGCTGCACAACTAACTATCTCCAAAATTGCCTGCCAACAACATCACTCATATGTAGTGGGGCATACGCCCAAGATACAAACATAAATATCAAAGTAACTCATGTCATGCCCATTATAGTTAGGGTCAAAATTTGGGATATTACATTCATGCTTTAGATTATCTCGACCAAAGCCTCAAACTTTGGATTTAGAAATTCTAGTATTTTTAGAGTTGCATTTTGTTGTATACCCTATTTTTCACTATATGTGGTGTTTCTGTTGTGGGTGGAACTAAAATTACGTATCCATTGTTCAAGTTGAGCACCAATGTCTTGCAAAAGAAATTGTAGATCGTTTTTTTCTAAACCTTATGAAAAATTGTTTCAACTTTTGCTTTAATGTTAGTTCAAACCTTATAAGATAATTTCCTTTTTGTAATTATAGCTTCATTTTTTTGCATTCATAGGATTCGTGGAAGAGTTAGTGGTGTTAGTGTGCTTACATGATCAAAGTTTTCCTCACAACCATCTAAGACTTCCCTTTGATAGGCTTATTTTCCATTCCCACTGATTGGTGGTGAGCTACCTCCAAGATTACTTCCTAAAAAGCCCAAAAAAACAAAGATGACTTAAACTTAGAATTTACTACTATAAGGTTAATCATGCAAACAACTAGAGTGACAACAAACTCCTCAATTATGAAGGCCTTGGATTCCTTATGTTAAGATTTGTTGTTACACCAATCTTGCAAAGGTTGGTAAACTTCCAAACCAGGCACATAATCTTGAGTGGGCATGGTAGTTAGTGGTCAATATCAATTTCCATAGGTGCGGTGGTTAGTCCAACATACCCCACAGATGTAACTAGGATGAATTGAATCTAGGAAAATGTTATAATACCATGTTAAGGTTTGTCACTACACCAAAACTAACAAATAATAGCAAACTTCCAAACTAAAGACATAACATTGAGTGAGTAGCATGGTGAGTAGCTAGTTCCATATTCCTAAATTGATTGATAATCCACAAAATCAATTCCTAGAGATTGGATAAACTTAGTCCGAAAAAAAAAATTGTTAACTCCTCCACCTTAACTATAAAACAACATTTTTATTTTGCTTTTAAAGAACTCAATAAAAAATAGAAATAGCCACACAAAATCATAAAATCATTATCAATCAAAGACAAAGACAATTAAATAATGCCTTAAATGAAGAAGTAAAGAAGCATGCTTAATTAGTCACTCCAATTCTCACATAACCTACCATCCATATACAAGCAAAAGAGACATGCTTAACACTTTCCAAGTATATCACATCCCTAAACCCGATGCAGTTAATGACACTAATCTCAGATTGTGAAAACAATAAATAAATTAACTCCATCTAATCAAATGAAATATACATAATAATTAATTACAACAATAACACGTCGGTATATACATACAAACGTTACCATTATATCCAAAGGATAAGACGTCACCATTGGTATAACGAAAAACTTGTACTATTAATAAGTAAATTTTCATATTTCCCTAGGACAAATTGTAGCCCTATCTCTGCAATTATTCATACATCACCATGTCAGACACGAAGAGATTTATACAGGATTTGATATTATATGCCGTAAGCGCTGGAGTGACCAGCATATTTGTACGTTTAATGTTTAAGAAATTCGATCATCAGAAAGAACCAGAATACAACGAGTCGGGGAAAAAGGCGAAGGAAATCGCAAAACGGCTCGGTCGACCTAAGATACACACAAACTATTATGAGAATGTGATAGCCTCTGATGTTATCAACCCTGATGATATTGATACCTCCTTCGATACAATCGGAGGGCTGGAAACTGTTAAAAAGGAACTTCATAACCTAGTTATCCTTCCATTACAGAGACCTAATTTGTTTCAACGTTACAAGCTCCTCAGGCCACCCAAAGGAATCTTGCTGTTTGGTCCCCCTGGAACAGGCAAAACATTGCTTGCAAAGGCCATTGCCAAAGAATCAGGAGCTGTATTTATCAATGTAAAGACGTCCAATCTTACCAGCAAATGGTTTGGTGACTCTGAGAAGCTTGTGTCTGCTGTGTTCACTTTAGCTTACAAGCTTCAACCCACGATTATATTTCTTGATGAGATAGATAGTTTTCTGGGGAAGCGACGTGCTACTGAGCAAGATAGCGTTAGACATATCAAGACAGAATTCATGTCAATGTGGGATGGATTTTCAACAGATCATAACGCTAGGGTTATAGTTCTTGGTGCAACCAACAGGCCAGAAGAGCTGGACGAAGCTATACTACGTCGCCTTCCTAGGGTTTTTGAAATTGGGTTGCCTGGCTGTACAGAGAGAGCTAAAATTCTGGAAATGATTTTAAAAGATGAAAACATTGCCCCTGATATTGATTATAATTCCATTGCAAGTTTATGTGAAGGATATAACGGTTCCGACTTAACAGAGATGTGCAAGGAAGCAGCATTTTTAACAATTACAGAATTTCTCGAAAAGGAAAAAAGTGGCCATGATATAAGCGGCGAGATACCAAGACCATTAAACCAGGCAGATTTGGAGAAAGTACTCTCTGTTTCAACGACTTCCAGGGTCGCAGCAGCAGATTTCGGTAATCGAAAGAAAACAGCGGCATGAATACAATGATCGAAAGTAAATACCTAAATACGATGCTGCGCAAGTTCAAAGATTTATACAAACATTAAGCCTCTGAACAACATTTTATCAGAGAAATTATTGTATATATTACATTTTATCAGAGAAATTATTGCATTGATTACAGACCACGAATGCTTTCAATTTTTTAAAATATTTTTTGTTGCACTGGAATAAATTTGTTCAAAGGTTTATTTGTGAATTTCTAAGGAGAATAGTTTTGATCCAAGGTTTATTTATCTCATTCTTTATTCATATAAGATATAAATTTTAACATACTCCAAAATTTCAACCGTGCTATTCTCAATACCCTTATCTTATATAGTCCCTTACCACCGTTTACTGAATCAACCGTGCTATTCTCAATACCCTTACCTCATATATCTCATATAGTCCCTTACCACCGTTTATTGAATCATTAATAGTTAATACATACGTGCTATTCACAATACCCGTATATCATATAGTCCCTTACCACCCTTTATTGAATCATAAATATTCACAATACCCCTATATCATCCTCACCACTCTTTATTGAATCATTAATAGTTAATCCATACAACCCTTATCCTTGTTATTCCCAACACCTTTATCTCATATAGGCCCATGCCCTTACCACCCTTTATTGTATCATTAACAGCTAAGCCATACAACCCTCATTTTTTTTAATAGGTTTTTATTATTTATTTATATTCATTCTTAATATAAATTAAGAAAAATAAATTGAAGGTTAAATTTAGTTTATTGGTAAATTTTTGACATTTTTTCCGAAAAAATATTAGCTAATTTCTATTTTTTTTCTAAATTGATTAGCCCAAATTCTATCCGATAGTTTTTTTATTACTCTAAAAATTACCAAATTTATTTAGAAACTATATAAATCCTTAAAATTTTGAAATTTTTTAGAAAATTATCATCCAACATTTTATGAGTGAAAATTTAAGAATTAGTAATTTATTTGCCAAGCTTTCAACACTTTAAGAAACTTATGGATTCTTAAATTTTACCTTGTTTAAATATGTAAAAGCTCTATCCCTTATGGGCATTGAACAATAAACCCTAACACTTAATTTTGGCTATTGTCTTAACAAGTACCTCGTTGAGAGTTCTCATGGGAAGAAAAGCAACCCTACATATTGATCTAATTGTCATTTTCACAATTGCTCAATCAAACTATTGAACCCTTGAATGCACACCCTCCATAAGTGGGTTGGTCAATCAAGTTTATTTTGTTGCTAACTAGATCAATGAGTACGACTTAGTTCTAGAACTCAATTGACCATAATAGCTTGATTAAACATTTATTAACCCATACAAATGCTTGATCAAAGGTTTCTCTTTGTTACCAAAATGGACGCATTGAGCACTTAACAAGCTCTCCATTGGGCTCCTAGTAGTTGGACATTGATCAATTCAAAATTATGCTCTCTTTTCCCACCTTGCCAATAATTGTTACCCATCTACATGGATTCACCCATACCTTTATTAGGCTAAAGATATCCTATAAGGGTCTCATGTGGTGAGCCAAGGATGCAGTCATGTTTCTTGAGCCTAAGAGTCTATGTCTAGGATTTGAGGTTGTTGTTTCCCTCTCCTAACTATGGTTGGGGGCCTAAGGTTGTTGTTTCCCTACCATGTCCATGAAATAGGGTGTGAGGTGACTAATATACAAAATCTACTCTTGGAACTTATATCACACTTGGATGCTAGAGAAATCCAACTATGGACTTAAGAACCATTCTTGGTGTGAGTTCACAATGGATTCTTAATTTTGTCTTATGTTTTACTAGTTTAATTCTGGCATTACTATCCTTCTAATATGACAAGACACTCTATATGGGCCCCATGTGGTAGTGCAAAGAGTAGTTCATGGTGTTATATCATGAGAAGATTCATTGATTGTAGGTGTTGTTCAAGATGCTTGAACTTGAGAACCTTAATTTAGGGAATTTTTTGTTTTTTCCTCCTTTGATCTTTGATAGACCTTGAGAACCATTCTTGGTTCAATAATAACCTATTCATGGTGCACATATCCGAGTTGGAAGTGAATGACACCCTATAAATGTCATATGTGGTGGATTCGTGAGGACTCTTCTATGGTTCTTGGGCTTGAGAAGCAAGCTTTAGATTTTGATTCTCTTGCTCTCGTTTGTTAATTATGGTTAAAGATTTGAAACCCATTTGTGATTCGTAAGACCTTGTAATGGCACCCGTATTCCACTAGGATTCCAAAGAGTCCCAAGGGAGGAATTGTGTCATGATTTCTAGATTTTATTCATGGTGCTTAAGATCAAGAAGATTCAATTATATTTAGACCCTAGATTCCCCTCCTAACCATGTTTGAAGACTTGCTACCCATTATTAGTGCACAAAACCTAATCATGGTGCATGTATCCCACTTCATGGCATATAAAGAACCCATACCAAGGACTTGTGTGTTGTTTTAAGGGCTTGTTGAAAGATATCGAGCCTAAGAAGATTGAACAATGTCATAAGCACTTATTTTCATTTTTCAACCATTGTCAAGAATCTATGACCCATCCTCAACGCAAAAAATCTTTGAATAATGTCCATATCCAACTCTTATTACAAAGACCCATAAAGAGTTCTTTTGTTGTGGTTTGTAGGTGTTTTCTAGGGCGGATCAACCAAAGAAACTAGGTTTACGGCACAAGGCTGAAATGTTTCCCTCCCCTAACCATGGTTCTGGAACTTAGAAATATTTCTCAAGGGCTTTTAAAACCCTTGTTTCGACCTTAACCACCTTAGCCATGTTTGTTAATAAGTTGGAAAATAAAGAAGAAGAAATAATTGTTGAAGTAAACTGATCACATGTTGAGATAGAAGTTCAAAACCAAGAGGAGCACTATGAAGAGGTTTGACGTACCTCGCATTGAAGATCCAATATAAAAGATACAATGTAGGAAAATACCTACACCATTTTGGTGAATTTTATGACAAAGTATGTCAACAATGTGTAAATATCTATTAGCATCAGAATACTAAGGACGATGTAGAATTTAAGAAGGAGGGGAATTTAATACCCCTAATATGATAGCTAATTGGTTAAGAATTCCCAATAAGTTGCTGAAACTTATTGTATTTGTATAATTATTAATAAAAATTTGTAGTTTGCCATGGTTGAGGCAGAATGCTAGAAGTTAGGGACTCATGTATTCACTAGAGATATGGCAAGGGGGTTGTAGATGACTCAGGGAGCTATGCCATGACCCTATTATAACTCCGAGTACCTAAAAGAGATATTTATGACCTCAAGTGATCTTCAACACCCCTAGTTGAACTTAAAATTGTTTAGGATTTAGCCACATGGGTTAAAAGGTTATTAAGTGGGAATCAATTTCCTTACCACATGCCTTTTGGAATGCATGCAAGGAAAAAGAATTAAGTTGTTCCAACATGAGGTTGTGGGGAGGATGTCAGTAGAAACGAGAACATAGAAATGAGAACCTAGAAGGCATAACACATAGCCTAGAATGCAATACACAGAGCATTTGAAGCAAATAATTGAAATTGAGGAAGAAAAACGTAGAAGAGAATCACAATTGGGAATCGTTGGTTGACTATGAAAGCATGTTTGAACGTGATAAAATTTTCCCAATTGACTATTATGTAGTGGTTGACAAGCTAGCTAGAATCCTTAGTTCCCAAAACCTGAATTTGTGAGTCAATTTATTGTTGAAGCTATGACCATGTTTTCCTCCAGCTGCTCCAGTGAAATAGAAAATGGTGCATGAAGCTAACTTGGTGGAAGTGTGAGAACTCAGAAGAATGTTGTGTCACATCGTTCTGTTTTTGGAAGGAATCTAAGGAAATGAATTACATTGTTTGACATGGAATTGGTAGTGAACCAATTACCTTGATTGTCATGTGAGAATTTTGAGAAACTTAAAACCAACGAGAAATGAGAAATATATATAGTGAGTACATGAGTGTCATCTCATGGGGTGCTAATTCTGCTCAGTGATAAATGAGCAAAACTGCCTATGATTGGGTAGATCATGGAGCAAATTATATTTCTAAATGGAAATTGTTATTACAATATGTTTCATTGTGTTTGTCAACATTATAAATTATTGAATAGATATGATTCCTTGGTTGGTCTTATGGACTACTTGGTCTTATGGTATTTAAGATGTTGACTCTTCTCCTTCATGGGGTGTGCTTCAGATTGTTTCAACCAAAGCCTTAAACTTTGGATTTAGAAATTCAAACTTTGGAATTAGAAATTCTAGTTTTTTACAATTGCATTTTGTTATATATCCTATTTTTTACTAGCTTGAGCAAGTATGGTTTTAGTTTAAAAGTAAACATTAATTTGTCTAAAATATATCTATATCTAGTGTCTTAGTTGTGGGTGAAACTAAAATTATGTATCCAATGTTTAAATTGAGCACCAATGCTTTGCAAAGAATTTGTAGCTCCTTTCTCTGCAAAATTGTCTCAATTCCATCTTTAATGCTAGTTGAAACCTTTTAAGATAATTCCTTTATGCAATCATAGTTTGTTTTTTTTTTTGCATTAATAGGCTTGGTGGAAGACTTAGTGGTGTTGGTGTGCTTACACAATCAAAGTTTGCCTCACAACCATCTAAGACTTCGCTTCGATAGCCTTATTATCCATGCCCACTGATTGGTGGTGAGATACCTCCAAGATTACTTTCTAAATATCCCCAAAAATCAAAGGTGGCTTAAACTTAGAGTGTGCTACTGTAAGGTTAACCATGCAAACAACCATAGTGACAACATTCCTCAATTAAGAAGGCCTTGGATTGCTCAATTAAGAAGGCCTTGGATTGCTAGTGACAACATTCCTCAATTAAGAAGGCCTTGGATTGCTCAATTAAGAAGGCCTTGGATTGCTTATGTTAAGATTTGTTGTTTTACCAAACCAAGGACATAATCTTGATTGGGCATGGCAGTTAGTGGTCAATATCAATTTCTAAAGGTGTGGTGGTTAGTCCAACCCACCATTATATTTCTTGATGAGATAGATAGTTTTCTGGGGAAGCGACGTGCTACTGAGCAAAATAGCGTTAGACATATCAAGACAGAATTCATGTCAATGTGGGATGGATTTTCAACAGATCATAACGCTAGCGTTATAGTTCTTGGTGCAACCAACAGGCCAGAAGAGCTGGACAAAGCTATACTACGTCGCCTTCCTAGGGTTTTTGAAATTGGGTTGCCTGGCTGTACAGAGAGAGCTAAAATTCTGGAAATGATTTTAAAAGATGAAAACATTGCCCCTGATATTGATTATAATTCCATTGCAAGTTTATGTGAAGGATATAACGGTTCCGACTTAACAGAGATGTGCAAGGAAGCAGCATTTTTAACAATTACAGAATTTCTCGAAAAGGAAAAAAGTGGCCATGATATAAGCGGCGAGATACCAAGACCATTAAACCAGGCAGATTTGGAGAAAGTACTCTCTGTTTCAACGACTTCCAGGGTCGCAGCAGCAGATTTCGGTAATCGAAAGAAAACAGCGGCATGAATACAATGATCGAAAGTAAATACCTAAATACGATGCTGCGCAAGTTCAAAGATTTATACAAACATTAAGCCTCTGAACAACATTTTATCAGAGAAATTATTGTATATCCGAATTTACAAGGTCAATTAAGAATCATGACATTAAAATCTAGTATTTGGGGTTTCTTCCCCATAGCCATTTCATTAATCCTGCATTGATTACAGACCGCGAATGATTTCAATTTTTTTAAATATTTTTTTCTTGCACTCGAATAAATTTCTATTTTTTAAAATATTTTTTTGTTGCACTGGCATAAATTTGTTATTTGGACACTTTTGTGAATTTCAAAGGATAATAGTTTTGATCCCAGGTTTATTTATCTAATTTAAAAATTTGGACACTTTTGTTAATTTATAAGGAATAATATTTTTCATGCAAGGTTTATTTATCTCATTCTTTATTTATATAAGATATCAATTTTAACATACTCCAAAATTTCAACCGTGCTATTCTCAGTACGCTTATCTCATATGGTCCCTTACCACCCTTTATTGAATCATTAATAGTTAATACATATGTGCTATTCTCAATACCCCTATATCATATGGTCCCTTACCACCCTTTATTGAATCATTAATAGTTAATCCATACAACCTATAGGCCCATGCCCTTACCACCCTTTCTTGTATCATTAACAGCTAAGCCATACGACAGTCATTTTTTATAGGCTTTTACCATTTACTTAAATTCACTCTTAATATAAATTAAGAAAAAAAATTAAAGGTTAAATTTATTTTATTGATAAAGTTTTGACATTTTTCCCAAAAAAACATTAGCTAATTTCTATTTTTTTTCCTAAAATGATTAACCCAAATTCCATGGGATAATTCTTTTATTACTCTAAGAATTACCAAATTTGTTTAGAAACTACATAAACCCTTAAAATTTTGAAATTGTTTAGAAAAATATCATCCAACATTTTATGAGTGAAAATTTAAGAATTAGCAATTTATTTGACAACCTTTCAACACTTTAAGAAACTTATAGATTCTTAAATTTTACCTTGTTTAAATATGTAAAAGCTCTATCCCTTATGGGCATTGGACAATAAACCAAAACACTTAATTTTGGCTATTGTCCTAACAAGCACCTCGTTGAGAGTTCTCATGGGAAAAAAAGCAACCCTACATATTGATCTAATTGTCATTAATTGTCATTTTCACAATTGCTCAATCAAACTATTGAACCCTTGAATGCACACCCTCCATAAGTGGGTTGGCCAATCAAGTTTGTTTTGTTGCTAACTAGGTTAATGAGTACAACTGAGTTCTAGAACTCAATTGACCATAATAGCTTGATGAAACATTTCTTAACCCATATAAATGCTTGATCAAAGGTTTCTCTTTGTTACCAAAATGGACTCATTGAGCACTTAAAAATTTCTCCATTGGGCTCCTAGTAGTTGGACATTGATCAATTCAAAAATTATGCTCTCTTTGCCCACCTTGCCAATAATTGTTACCCATCTATATGGATTCACCCATACCTTTATTGGGCTAAATATATCCTATAAGGGCCTCATATGGTGATCCAAAGATGCAGTCATGTTTCTTGAGCCTAAGAGTCTATGTCCAGGGTTTGAGGTTGTTGTTTCCCTCTCCTAGATATGGTTGGAGGCCTAAGGTTGTTGTTTCCCTACCATGTCCATGGATAAGGGTGCGAGGTGACTAATATACAAAATCTACTCCTGGAACTTAAATATCAGACTTGGATGCTAAAGAAACCAAACTATGGACTTAAGAACCATTCTTGGTGTGAGTTCACAATAGATTCTTAATTTTGTCTTGTGTTTTACTAGTTTAATTATGGCACTACTATTGCTCTAATATGACAAGACACTCTATAGGGGCCCCATGTGGTAGTGAAAAGAGTAGTTCATGGTGTTATATCTTGAGAAGCTTCATTGATTGTAGGTGTTGTTCAAGATGCTTGAACTTGAGAAGCTTAATTTAGGGAATTTTTTTCCTTTTTTCCTCCTTTGATCTTTGATAGACCTTGAGAACCATTCTTGGTTCAATAATAACCTATTCATGGTGCACATATCCGAGTTGAAAGTGAATGACACCCTATAAATGTCATATGTGGTAGATTTGTGAGGACCCTTCTATGGTTCTTGGGCTTGAGAGGCAAGGTTTAGGTTTTGATTATCTTGTTCCCCTTTGTTGATTATGGTTAAAGACTTGAAACCCATTTGTGATTCCTAAAACCTTGTAATGGCACTCGTATTCCACTAGGATTTCAAAGATTCCCAAGGGAGGAATTTTGTCATGATTTCTAGATTTTATTCATGGTGCTTAAGATCAAGAAGATTCAATTATATTTAGGCCCTAGATTCCCCTCTTGACCATGTTTAGGACTTGCTACCCATTATTAGTGTACAATACCTAATCATGGTGCATGTATCCCACTTGATGGCCTATAAAGAACCCATACAAAGGACTTGTGTGTTGTTTCAAGGGCTTGTTGAAAGATATCAAGCCTAAGAAGATTGAACAATGTCCTAAGCACATGTTTTCCTTTCTCAACCATTGTAAGAATCTATGACCCATCCTCGGTGCATAAAACCTTTAAAAAATGTCCATAGGGCCAACTCTTATTACAAATACCCATAAAGAGTTCTTTTGTTGTGGTTTGTAGGTGTTTTCTATGGCACATGAACCTAAGAAACTAGGTTTAGGGCATAAGGATGGAATGTTTCCCTCCCCTAACCATGGTTCTTGAACTTAGAAATATTCCTCAAGGGCTTTTAAGACCCTTGTTTCGACCTTAACCACCTTAGCCATGTTTGTTAATAAGTTGGAAAGTAAAGAAGAAGAAATAATTGTTGAAGTAAACAGATCACATGTTGAGATAGAAGTTCAAAACCAAGAGGAGCAGTATGAAGAGGTTTGATGTACCTGGACTTGAAGATCCAATATAAAAGATGCAATGTAGGAAAATACCTACACCATTTTGGCGAATTTTATGACAAAGTATGTCAACAATGTGTAAATATCTATTAGCATTAGAACACTAAGGGCGATGTAGACTTTGAGGGGAATTTAATACCCCTAATATGATAGCTAATTGGTTAAGAATTCCCAATAAGTTGCTGAAACTTATTGTGTTTGTATAATTATTAATAAAATTTTGTAGTTCGCCATGGTTGAGGCAGAATGCTAGCAGTTAGGAACTCATGTATTCACTAGAGAGATGGCAAGGGGGTTGTAGATGACCTAGGGATCTATGTCATGACCCTATTATAACTCTGAGTACCTAAATGGAATATTTATGTCCGAAAGTGATCTTAAACACCATGGGTTAACACGTTATTAAGGGGGAATCAATTTCCTTACCACATGCCTTTTGGAATGCATGCAAGAAAAAAAGAATTAAGTAGTTCCAACATGAGGTTGTAGGGAGGATGTGAGTAGAAACGAGAACCTAGAAGGCATAACACATAGCCTAGAATGCAGTACACACAGAATTTGAAGTAGATAATTGAAATTGAGGAAGAAAAACATAGAAGAGAATCGTAATTGGGAATCGTTGGTTCACTATGAAAGCATGTTTCAACCTAAGAAAATTTTCTTAATTGACTATTATGTAGTGGTTGACAAGTTGTCTAGAATCCTTAGTTCCCAAAACTTGAATTTGTGAGTCAATTTGTTGTTGAAGCTATGACCATGTTTTCCTCTAGCTGCTCCATTGAAATAGAAAATTGTGCATGAAGCTAACTTGGTGGAAGTCTAAGAACTCAGAAGAATGTTGTGTCACATTGTTGTGTTTTTGGAAGGAATCTAAGGAAATGAATTACATTGTTTGACATGGAATTGGTAGTGAACCAATTACCTTGATTGTCATGTGAGAATTTTGAGAAACTTGAAATCGACAAGAAATGAGAAATATATATAGTGAGTACATGAGTGTCATCTCACGGGGTGCTAATTTTGCTGAGTGATAAATGAGAAAAACTGCCTATGATTGGGTAGATCATGGAACAAATTATATTTCTAAATAGAAATTGTTATTACGAACTCTTTCATTGTGTTTGCCAACATTATAAATTATTGAATATATATGATTCCTTGGTTGCACGGGGACTTCACTTAGTGAACCTCTTACATAGCACGTGCGATCGTGGGATATTAAAGAACACCCTTAGTTTCGAGAGATATTGACCCAAACTCTTTTTGTTGAAACCCCCTCCCAATACTTAAAACCTCCTCCCCACCCATTTTTATACCTCAAGCCTTATAAACCACCCTACCCACCCCCACCTTAAACCCCTCATCCCCCCAATACCTACAATATATTGGTTCAATTTTTTATAATTTTAAAAACCACAATATGAACTAACGTAATAGGATATTGGTCAACAAGTGAATCCCCCGTGCTTGGTTGGTCTTATGGACTACTTGGTCTTATGGTATTTAATATGTTGACTGTTCTCCTTCATGGGGTGTGCTTCAGATTGTTTCAACCAAAGCCTTAAACTATGGATTTAGAAAGTCAAACTTTGGAATTAGAAATTCTAGTTTTTTAGAATTGCATTTTGTTATATATCCTATTTTTTACTAGCTTGAACGAGTATGGTTTTAATTTAAAAGTAAACATTAATTTGTGTAAAATATATCTATATCTATTGTCTTAGTTGTGGGTGAAACTAAAGTTACATATCCAATGTTTAAATTGAGCACCAATGCTTCGCAAAGAATTTGTATCTCCTTTCTCCTAAAGCTTATGCAAAATTGTCTCAACTTCATCTTTAATGCTAGTTGAAACCTTTTAAGATAATTCCTTTATGCAATCATGGCTTAATTTTTATAGCATTCATAGGCTTGGTGGAAGACTTAGTGGTGTTGGTGTGCTTACACGATCAAAGTTTGCCTCACAACCATCTAAGATTTTGCTTTGATAGCTTTATTATCCATGCCCACTTATTGGTGGTGAGATACCTCCAAGATTACTTTCTAAAAATCCCCAAAAATCAAAGGTGGCTTAAACTTAGAGTGTGCTACTATAAGGTTAACCATGCAAACAACCATAGTGACAACATTCCTCAATTAAGAAGGCCTTGGATTGCTTATGTTAAGATTTGTTGTTTTACCAAACCAAGCACATAATCTTGAGTGGGCATGGCAGTTAGTGGTCAATATCAATTTCTAGAGGTGTGGTGGTTAGTCCAACACACCCCACACATGTAACTCGGGTGAATTGAATCTAGGAAAATGTTATAATACCATGTTTATGTTTGTCACTACACCAAAACTTACAAATAATAGCAAACTTCCAAACTAAAGACATAACATTGAGTGGGTAGCATGGTGGGTAGTTAGTTTCATATTCCTAAATTGGTTGATAATCCACAAGATCAATTCCTAGAGATTGGATAAACTTAGTCCTCAAAAAAAATTATTAACTCCTCCACCTTAACTATAAAAACAACATTTTTATTTTATTTTTAAAGAACTCAATAAAAAAAATAGAAAGAGCCACACAAAATCATTAAATCATTATCAATCAAAGACAAAGACAATTAAATACTGCTTTAAATGAAGAAGTAAAGAAGCTTGTTTAATTAATTAATCACTCCTCCAATTCTCACATAATCTACCATCCATATACAAGCAAAAGAGACATGCTTGACACCTTAAGTATATCGCATCCCTAAACCCGATGCGGTTAATGACACTAACCTCAGATTTTGAAAACTCCATCTAATCAAATGAAATATACATTATAATTAATTACAACAATAACACGTCGGTGTATACATACAAACGTTACCATTATATCCGAAGGAAAAGACGTTACCATTGGTATAATGAAAAACTTGTACTATTAATACGTAAATTCCCATATTTCCCTACGACAAATTGTAGCCCTATCCCAGCAATTATTCATAAATCACCATGTCAGACACGAAGAGATTCATACAGGATTTGATATTATATGCCGTAAGCGCTGGAGTGACCAGCATAGTTATACGTTTAATGTTTAAGAAATTCGATCATCAGAAAGAACCAGAACATAACGAGTGGGGGAAAAAGGCGAAGGAAATCGCAAAACGGTTCGGTCGACCTAAGATACACACAAACTATTATGAGAATGTGATAGCCTCTGATGTTATCAACCCTGATGATATTGATACCTCCTTCGATACAATCGGAGGGCTGGAAACTGTTAAAAAGGAACTTCATAACCTAGTTATCCTTCCATTACAGAGACCTAATTTGTTTCAACGTTACAAGCTCCTCAGGCCACCCAAAGGAATCTTGCTGTTTGGTCCGCCTGGAACAGGCAAAACATTGCTTGCAAAGGCCATTGCCAAAGAATCAGGAGCTGTATTTATCAATGTAAAGATGTCCAATCTTACAAGCAAATGGTTTGGTGACTCTGAGAAGCTTGTGTCTGCTGTGTTCACCTTAGCTTACAAGCTTCAACCCGCCATTATATTTCTTGATGAGATAGATAGTTTTCTGGGGAAGCGACGTGCTACTGAGCAAGATAACGTTAGACATATCAAGACAGAATTCATGTCAATGTGGGATGGATTTTCAACAGATCATAACGCTAGGGTTATAGTTCTTGGTGCAACCAACAGGCCAGAAGAGCTGGACGAAGCTATACTACGTCGCCTTCCTAGGGTTTTTGAAATTGGGTTGCCTGGCTGTACAGAGAGAGCTAAAATTCTGGAAATGATTTTAAAAGATGAAAACATTGCCCCTGATATTGATTATAATTCCATTGCAAGTTTATGTGAAGGTTATAACGGTTCCGACTTAACAGAGATGTGCAAGGAAGCAGCATTTTTAACAATTATAGAATTTCTCGAAAAGGAAAAAAGTGGCCATGATATAAGCGGCGAGATACCAAGACCATTAAACCAGGCAGATTTGGAGAAAGTCCTCTCTGTTTCAACGATATCCAGGGTTGCAGCAGCAGATTTCGGTAATCGAAAGAAAACAGCGGCATGAATACAATGATCGAAAGTAAATACCTAAATACGATGCTGCGCAAGTTCAAAGATTTATACAAACATTAAGCCTCTGAACAAAATTTTATCAGAGAAATTATTGTATATCCCAATTTACAAGGTCAATTAAGAATCACGATATTAAAATCTGGTATTTGGGGCTTCTTCCCCATAGCCATTTCATTAATGCTGCATTGGTTACAGACCACGAATGATTTCACTTTTTTAAAATATTTTTTAATTGCACTGAAATAAATTTGTTATTTGGACACTTTAATAAATTTCTGAGGATAATAGTTTTGATCCGAGGTTTATTTATTATCTCATTCTTTATTTATAAGATATCAATTTTAACATACTCCAAAATTTCAACCCTGCTATTCTCAATACCCTTATCTCATATCGTCCCTTAACACCCTTTATTGAATCCATACAACCCTTATCCTTGTTATTCTCAACACCCTTGTCTGCACTCTCATCTCATATAGGTCCTTACCAGCCTTATTGTATCATTAACAGCTAAGCTATACAACCCTCATCTTCTATAAGCTCTTACTATTTGTTTATATTATTTCTTAATATAAATTAAGAAAAAAATTATGAGTTAATTTTTGACATTTTTTCCAAAAACATATTAGCTAATTTTTTTTTTTTCTAAATTGATTAGCCCAAATTTCATAGGATAATTTTTTTATTACTTTAAAAATTACCAAAATTTTAGAAACTATATAAACCCTTAAAATTTTGAAATTTTTTAGAAAAATATAGTCCAACATTTTATGAGTGAAAATTTAAGAATTAGTAATTTATTTGCCAAGCTTTGAACACTTTAAGAAACTTATGGATTCTTAGATTTTACCTTGTTTAAATATGTATAAGCTCTATCCCTTATGGGCATTAAACAATAAACCCTAACACCTAATTTTGGTTATTGTCCTAACAAGCACTTGGTTGAGAGTTCTCATGGGAAAAAAAAACAACCCTACATATTGATCTAATTGTCATTTTCACAATTCCTCAATCAAACTATTGAACACTTGAACCCACACCCTCCATAAGTGGGTTTGCCGATCAAGTTTATTTTGTTGCTAACTAGATCAATGAGTTCGACTTAGTTCTAGAACTCAATTGACCATAATAGCTTGATTAAACATTTCTTAACTCATACAAATGCTTGATCAAAGGTTTCTCTTTCTTACCAAAATGGACTCATCGAGCACTTAACAAACTCTCCATTGGGCTCCTAGTAGTTGGGCATTGATCAATTGGAAAATTATGCTCTCTTTGCCCACCTTGCCAATAATTGTTACCCATCTACATTGATTCACCCATACCTTTATTAGGCTAAAGATATCCTATAAGGGTCTCATGTGGTGATCCAAGGATGTAGTCATGGTGCAGTCATGCTGCTTGAGCCTAAGAGTCCATGTTTAGGGTTTGAGGTTGTTGTTTCCCTCTCCTAACTATGGTTGGGGTCCTAAGATTGTTTTTTCCCTACCATGTCCATGAATAAGGGTGTGAGGTGATTAATATACAAAATCTACTCCTCGCCTTATATCACACTTAATGCTAAAGAAAATCTACTCTTGGTTCAATAATAACCTATTCATGGTGCACTCTATCCGAGTTGGAAGTGAATGACACCCTAGAAATGTCATATGTGGTGGATTCATGAGGAATCTTCTATGGTTCTTGGGCTTCAGAAGCAAGGTTTATATTTTGATTCTATTATTCCCCTTTGTTGATTATGGTCAAAGACTTGAAACTCATTTATGATGCCTAAGACCTTGTAATGGCACTCGTATTCAACTAGGATTCCAAAGAGTCCCAAGGGAGGAATTGTGTCTTGATTTCTTGATTTTGTTCATGGTGCTTAAGATCAAGAGGATTCAATTATATATTTAGTCCCTAGATTCCCTTCCTAACCATGTTTAGGCCTTGCTACCCATTATTAGTGAAAAACCTAATCATGGTGCATGTATCCCACTTGATGGCGTATAAGGAACCCATACAAAGTACTTGTGTGTTTTATCAAGGGCTTGTTGAAAGATATCGAGCCTAAGAAGATTCAACAATGTCCTAAGCACTTATTTTCCTTTCTCAACCATTGTCAAGAATCTATGACCCGTCCTCGGTGCAAAAAACCTTTGAATAATTTCCATATCCAAATCTTAATACAAATACCCGTAAAGAGTTCTTTTGTTGTGGTTTCTAGGTGTATTCTAGGGCGAATGAAACTAAGAAACTAGGATTAGGGAATAAAGATGAAATGTTCCCCCCCGCTAACCATGGTTCTTGAGCTTAGAAATATTCCTTCGGGGATTTTAAGGCCCTTGCTTCCACCTTAACCACCTTAGACATTTTTATTAATAAGTTGGAAACTAAAGAAGAAGAAATAATTGTTGAAGTGAACGGATCACATGTTGAGATAGAAGTTCAAAACCAACAGGAGCAGTATGAAGAGGTTTGATGTACCTGGCCTTGAAGATCCAATATAAAATATGCAATTTAGGAAAATACCTACATCATTTTGGTGAATTTTATGACAAAGTATGTCAACAATGTGTAAATATCTATAAGCATCAAAACACTAAGGGCGATGTAGACTTTAAGAAGGAGTGGAATTTAATACCCTTAATCCGATTCCTAATTGATTAAGAACTCACAATAAGTGGTTGAAACTTACTGTATTTGTATAATTATTAATAAAAATCTATAGTTGGCCATGGTCGATGCAGAATCCTAGAAGTTAAGGACTCATGTATTCACTAGAGAGATGGCAAGGGGGTTGTAGATGAACTAGGGAACTATTTCATGACCCTATTATAACCCTAAGTACCTAAAAGGAGTATTTATGTCCTTAAGTGATATTAAAAACCCCTAGTTGAACTTAAAATTGTTTAAGAGTTAACCATGGGTTAAAAGGTTATTAAGGGGGAATTAATTGCCTTACCACATGCCTTTTGGAATGCATGCAAGGAAAGAGAATTAAGTTGTTCCAACGTGAGCTTGTGGGGAGGATGTTAGTAGAAATGAGAACATAGAGAATACAGAAAAATAATGAAGAGAAAACAATCCAACAACCAAATCCTTTCCTTTTGTTAAGAAATTAAGATTTTTGTAAAAATTGGAATTTTGGAGATCTGTTTGCATCAAAAGTTGTGCCTCCCTAGAGCGTATCTATCGAGCTCCGGATTGAAATTTTTGAGTGGGTGTATCTTTGGGAAAGTGAAACCTTAGTTTTACAAGGTGAAGATTTGGAATCTCTAGAAACCAAGTGTACCAACCAACTTGCCTCAGTCAAGCGCATCTCCTAGTAAGGCCAGTTTTGAATTTTGATAAATTTCATTTTTTAGTGACCTCCTAGATAAGATGTCCCCAAACACTAAGCTCGAGGACAAGCTAGAAGGCATAGAAAACGTCCGAGCATGGAAATATAGGATTGGTCCCATTCTTAGATAGAATGGTCTTGACAAATACTTCAAAGGAGAAGTTTTAGAACTAGAAGAAGATGGAGCCAAGGAAAAGCACCAAAAGGACCTAATCAAGGAAATGAGGATCATTGTCGATTCTATCAAAGATCACTTGATATCTCAAGTTTGATTCAAAGATACACCAAAGTAAATGTATGATTCCCTATCTAGAATGTATGAAGGTAATAACATCAACAAAAATATGAATTTAACAACTCAATTGAATAGTACCAAGATGAGTAATGAAGAATTCATTCAAGGCTACTTCACAAGGGTCTCCTATTCTAACGAGCAACTAGAATCCATTGGAGACTCCTTTGATGAATATGAATTAGTTATGACTACTCTTAATGGCCTCACTATACCTTGGGATTCATTCAAACACACTGTGTGCTAGGATAGAAAGTATCCTAGTTTGACATTGTATGGGAAGATTGCGTCCAAGAGGAGGCTAGAGTATCCAACATAGAAGCTATACTTAAAGAATATGATCAAGCTCTATTCAGCCATACCAAAATAGGAATAATGCAATCTAACTTCAAGAAGGAAAGTCACAAGGAGTATCAACCACCCAAGAGGTTCCAAATGAAATGAGAAAACAGTCAGAGGAAAGACTACTCTGAATTTTAATGTTATAACTATCACAAGATAGCACACATTGCCAGAGAGTGTCCATTGAAGAAGAACAACAACAAAATACATCATGCACATCTAGCTGAAAATGAGGATGAATAAGATGAAGGACCTCGAAGAAAACAAGGAAAAGAAGATGCAGAAGAATATGTACTATTCTCTACAGTCTCTAGGTCTATGACACTTGGAGAATATATATGGCTTATTTATAGTGGTGTTTCAAATCACATGACATGACAAAATAAAACTCTGTCAAAACTTGAAGAAAAGAACTCTCCTCGGAAAGTATCATTAGGAGATGACTATCAATATCCTATAAAAGGTTTTGGTGAAGCAAGCTACAAGCTTGACTCTGGAACCCCCATGAATATGAAGGAAGCATTATTTGTACCAGGTTTAAAGAAGAACTTACTTTCTATCTTAGCATTATATAATAAAGGATATAGAGTTGCATGAAGAAGGAGGATTATATAAACTCAAAGGACATTCGAAAACATCCCTTTTCCATGAGATCACTATCCCAAGTGAACTATGACATAGAAGGCATGCTCACATTAAGTACAAATCATTACCTTATGTGATCAAAGTAGTAACAGGTTTACGATATTTGAAGATCGATCATGAAGACACTTTCAAGGGGTGTGCAAGAGGAAAGAATTGGATATGTTCCCTCCACATAATTAAGTGGTTCTAAATATTATGTTAAATTTATTGATGGATTATTCAAGAAAGACTTGGATATGTTTCTTGAAAACAAAGAATTTAGTATTTGTAAAATTCAAGGAATTCAAAGCATTGATAGAGAACCATTCAGAAAGAAGAGACAAGACACTCAGAACAGGCAATGGTGGAGAATATACTTCAAAAGATTTTTAATCATTTTGTAAAGAAGATGGAATCAACAGGGAACTAACCAATCCCTACAATCCCCAACATAATGGGGTTGTAGAAAGAAAGAATGGGACCATTATGGAAGCAGTGAAGACAATGATACATGATCAATATATTCCTATGCATTTGTGGGATGGAGCAGCAACAACAATAGTTTATGTGCAGAATAGATTATCTCATAGTGCCTTTGGATTCAAGACTCTAGAATAAATATACACGAGAAAGAAGCCTGAAGTGAGCCAACTCAAGATATTTGGTTTTCCAATATATTTTCACATTCTAAAGGAAAAGAGAGCCAAGTTGGACCCTTCCGAAAAGAAGGTAATATTTGTTGGACATTGTGAAGTCTGCAAAGCCTTCAAGACATCCCATTTTAGGATTCCATCACATAGAGAATAGTAGGGATGTAACATTTGACGAAGAATAAGCTCTTAAGAGATCCATAAAGTATCATCATGAAGAAGTACATGAAGAGGATGTACCTACTATAAAAGTAGAAGTTTCACCCTCTCTTGATAGTGAAATATCAGAAGACCATGACATGCTAGAACCTCAGGAACCCCCTACTATGAACATATCACAAAAGAGAAATCCTGCTTGGATATGAGAAATCATACAAGAAGTAGAGAAGAATGGATCTCTAGAAGGATCCATAAGAATATGAAAGAGATCAATGCCATTCTCCAGTTATGTAGCTTTGATGTGTGATCTTGTATATTAAGAACCTACCATTTATGAATAAGTTGTACAGAAGAAAGGATGTGTAGAAGCAATGACAGAAGAATACCAATAAATAATAAAGAATGACTTTTGGGATATAGTACCCAAACCCATAGGAAAGAGTGTGGTATCTTCCAAGTGGATCTACAAGATAAAACATGTAGCTGATGGGAGCATTGAGAAATAAAAGGCAAGGTTTGTGGCTAGAGGACCCTCTCAGAGAGAGGGAATTGAATATAAAGATACACTTGCGGTAGTAGCAAGGTACACTTCCATTAGAACCATCATGGAACTTGCATCCACGATGAAGTGTAATCTACACAACATGGATGTGAAGACAACCTTCCTGAATGGCGTTAATGAGGAACAAGTGTACATAGAACATCCAAAAGGATTTAAATTTGAAGACAGACAAACTATGATGTATGTAAGTTGAAAAATGCTCTATATGGACTAAAGAAAGTTCCTAGAACTTGGTATGGAAAGATAGATAGCTTCATGATAAGCTTGTGAGCTACCAAAAGTAAAGATGACCCTAACCTTTACTTTAAGGTTATGGATATTGACGAACCTGTCATATTATTACTATATGTTGATGACTTATTTTTGACAGGAAATGAGAAACAGATTGTAGATTGCAAGAAGAAGCTTGCTAAAGAATTCGAGATGAAAGATCTTGGATTGATGCATTGTTTTCTAGACCTGAAAGTGTGGCAGAGCCCAGAAGGAATCTTTCTGAACCAGGGAAAGTATGATGTGGAAATCTTAAAAAGATTTGATATGTTGGATTGTAAAACCATGACTACCCCCATGGATACCAACTAGAAGTTGTTATCTGATGAATCACCAAAATTAGTGGATGTGACTCAGTATATATAGATTATTGGGTTGCTTATGTATATGACGCATACCAAGCCATATATACGCTTTGATGTGAACACCCTGACTCAATATCTAGTTAATCCTAGATGTATTCATCTGATAGATGCAAAGCATGTGATGAGGTACCTAAAAGGTACGATAGACTTTGGACTATACTATGATGGAGATCATGACTACATACTATATGGATATACATATTTAGATTGGGTAGGAAGTTCCTCATATAGAAAGAGCACCTTATGTGGATGTTATTGTCTGGGATATGCCATGATCTCATGGTTTATCAAGAAACAATCCAGTGTTTCTCTTAGCACGTTTGAAGAAAAATATACAGGATCTTGTTCTGCTAGTTATGAAACCATATGGATTTGAAAGTTGATGTCTGGTCTATTTGATATGTAGTTGGACACCACAGCGATTATATGTGACAACCATAGTTACAGTATAAATATGGTAGAGAATCCTTTGTTCCATGAAAAATCAAAGCACATAGAAATATGGCATTTTTACATAAGCGATATGGTACATAAGGGATCTATACAACTCCATATATGAGTACCGGTGAACAAGTTGTTGATGTGTTGACCAAATCTATGTCTCGAGTAAAGTTTGAATACTTCCGTGACAGGCTTGGTGTTATCCTAAAGGACCTCCCTAGAAAGAGAGTGATGATGAGATGGAAGATCAAGTGCTTATAGAAGATGTTGTGGTCTTGTATTCATTTGTATATTTTGTGGTATGGCATTTGTTTGCACACTTTGGGGTCATGCATTCATTTGCGGAAATTATGTTCTTCCATTCATTTGTAGACATTGTGATTTTTCATTCATTTACAGGCGTTGTGCTCTGGCATTCATTTGAAGACGTTGTGGATCTTAATTCATTTGTAGACATTATGGCCTAGCATTCATTTGCAGGCATTATGGAATGGAATTAATTTGCATACGTTTTGGTCCTGCATTCATTTGCAGATGTCATGGTCTTGCATTCATTTGCGGACATTATGTTCTAGCATTCATTTGTAGACGTTGTGGTATGGCATTCATTTGCAGAAATTGTGGTCCTGCATTCATTTGCAGACATTATGGTCTGGCATTCATTTGCAGACATTGTGATCTTGCATTAATTTGCATACATTATGGTCTGGCCATGAGGGATTCACTTATTGACTAATATCCTATCACGTTAGTTCATATTGTGGGTTTTAAAATTATCAAAAATTGAACCAATATATTGCAGGTATTGGGGGGATGAGTGGTTTAAGGTGGGGGTGGGTAGGGTTGTTTATAAGGATTGAGGTATAAAAATGGGTGGGGAGGAGTTTTTAAGTATTGGGAGGGGGTTTCGACAAAAATACTTTGGGGAAATATCTTTGGAAATTAAGGGTATTCTTTAATATCCCACGATCACACGTGCTATGTGAGAGGTTCACTAAGTGAAGTCCCCTTGGGTCTAGCATTCATTTGCAAATGTTGTGGTCCTACATTCATTTGTGAATGTTATGGTTTGGAATTCATTTGCAGAAGTTGTGGTCATGCATTCATTTACGGACGCTTTGGTCTAGCATTCATTTGCACACGTTGTGGTCCTACATTCATTTTTGTACATTGTGGTATGTTAATCATTTGTAGACCTTGTTGTCTTGCATTCATTTGCATACATTGTGTTATTTCATTCATTTGTGGATGATACAACATCTTTTGATGTTGTGGTTGATATGGAATTAAGTTGCGATGATGTGGACCCTCCTCAAAAGGGGGAGTAGGGTGATGATGTTGTAGAGGGATTGTATCATCCCTGGACATTAGTCCTAAAGGTGATCTGTAGACTTTGGTATCCATAAAATATGAGGATTGCATCGTCCTTTGACCTATGTCCAAAAGGGATAGGGATTGATAACCTAGTAATTGGATCATGTGTGTTGCAGGTTATGTTGCTACTGATGATAATGTTAATAGAGAATATCAAAGTGTTGTTGCAAAATATCAAGTGATCGAGTGATGTAAGAAGATGAAGATTAAAGTGTTTCTGCAAATTATCAAGTGATTGAGTGTTGCAAGAATATGAAGATCAAATTTTCGCTACAAAGGATCGAGTGATCAAGTGCTACGGAAGATCAAAGATGAAGACTTAGTGTTGTAGAAGATGATGTTCCTGTACTGAAGATGTTAAAATTTGTTCCAGTAACTGTTCTAGTTACTGATGATTGTTAAAAACTTCAAATGACATATAGATGTATCAGCTTGATGTTGTTGATGATTCTCTCTCTCCTTGCTCCTATAGTCGATGATGTTGTTTTCAGTAGAATACCCTTCTCATTAAGGGGGAGTGTTGAAATATTGTAACTTCGAAGAATATTATAAATGTATTTTAAAGATGTAACCTATCGAATATGTTTTATTCCTCTATTGGGATGTTACTATTGTATTTGGTCATCATAGAGTCACGAGGTAAAACCTCCATTATAATTCTGGTCAATAGAACCCTCCTGAATATAATATAATATTATTTTGTGTCTTCCTAGGTGAATGCGGCCCAATAAGTTTGTTTGGGCTGACTTGTTAGGGAAAAATTCAAGTGGAAGAAAGAATATAAATAGAGGATGTGTGTTCCTCATTTAACACACAAATTCACTTGTGTATAGCGCATAGGAGAGAGAGAGAGAGAGAGAGAGAGAGAGAGAGAGAGAGAGAGAGAGAGAGAGAGAGAGATACCAACAAGGAGANGGGTTTTAACTTATACATCTATATCGAGGAAGTTTTGTTGGGTTTTCTTCCCCTTGAGGAGTTGCCAAGATAAATCTGTGTCTATCTTGTGATTGTGTTTCTTTTAGTGATCCCACTTATGCTATTGTTGTGAAATTGGATTAAACACTAATGATATATATCTAAGCATATGCAATATTAATAGATAGAACCATTCTAGCGCTCGTTGTGTTATTTAGCTACATATTTTTAATATGTGTAGCTCTGTGATGTGTGGGTACGTTACATAATTGAAAAAATCTAAAGGAGATTTAATTTCTCATCATATTTTTTTTTAAATTGAAGGTATGAAACATTTCAAGGAGAGTTATAGTGATAGTATAAATGTCTCTATTTAATATTAGTAACAAGTAATTAAGCACTTATGTACATTTTTTTCTACTTGATGAAGGAAAAAATTGGGGAATATTTCATGTTGGAGGAGATTAAGAACATTTTAAAAAATTTCACTAGGGATAAAATCTATGGCCTAGATGGTTGGAATGTGGAGTTCTTTCTTTACTTTTTTCATTGGGTTTGTTAGAACATTTTAGATTTTGTTGAAGAATCAATATTAAAATGAGAGGTGATTGGTAGTAGGAATCTACCTTTATTACTCTCATTCCTATGAATTACAATCTGAAATCTTGTAATGAGTTCAGACTTATCTCACTATGTAATTTGATTTATAAGGTAAGCTCTAAATTTATTGCTAACTGAATCAAACCTATCGTGTCTCGGGAAATATCTAAGGAGAATTTTGTATTTCTATCTGTCAAATAGATCTTGTATGCTATTGGGGTTGCTCAAGAGAGTCTCCATTTTATTAAATACAAAAGTATTCTTTCTCTTATTTTGAAAATGGATTTAGTAAAAATATTTTGACCAAGTAGACTGGACCTTTCAATGTCTTGTTCTCCTTCAGATTGGCTTACCTGTTAAAGTTTCGAACTAGATTATGGCTTGAATCTCTTCGATGAATTTGTCTATCCTGATTAATGGATACCCTACTGCTTTTTTCAAAGGCTACAAAGAAAAAAGGAAGGGTTGTCAACTTTCTCCACTTATGTTCCTTTTGGTTATAAACGAAATGAGCAGGATTATTTTCGAGGCAAAGTTTCAAGAAAAATTAAAGGTATTAAAATTTCTTCTCATCTTTCAGTAACTCATCTACTCTTTGCAGATGATGTTTTGTTGTTTGGAATTGGTTCCATATCATAATGGAGAAACTTTTCACATATTATTTCTCTCTTTTTCTCTACAACTGGTATGGAAGTGAGTTCAAGTTAGAAATCAATATTCATGTCAAACCTTATTGAGCAGGATATTTGTCTTCAAAATTTTCAATTCTTCCTCTTTCAATTGGCTTCATTGGAGGAAGGTTTTAAGTGCCTTGGTTACGTTTTAAGACCTAATTGTTATAAAAAGGAAGGCGGATTCTGGTTAATCAAAATGATTGAAAAAGGGTCTCTAACTGGTCTTTTAAGTGTTTATCACTTTGTGGAAGGTTCATTCTAGTAAAATAAGTCCTTGATGGTATTATAGTTTATTGTATGTCTTTAGTAATTTTGTTGGGGTCTATCCTTCAAATCATCATCAGAATAATGTTCCATTTCCTTTGGGATATTAATTCTAATAGTTTCAAGTTCCATTTATTCACTTGAGTGAGTTTATCATGTCCTAAGAAGTGGGGAGGATGGGATCTCAAACAATTGGACTGCTTTAACTCAAATTTGAGTCTTAAAAGTTTATGGAGATGAATTTTTGGAGATATCCTATGGAGTCAAGTTCTGAAGGAAAAATACCTTAATAAAAGTTCAATGGTGGATGGATTATGAGACCAATAAAAAATACTTACAAATTTTCTATTATTTTGAGAGGCATGCTAAAATCCTTACCTAAGTTTCCTGAATGGATTTCATGGCAGATTGGAAATGGTTGTCAAGTGGTTATTGGTATTCACCCTTTTGACAATGAGATGTGATAACAAATTCAAATTGTTTGCGTATTTGTTAGCTTACATTAACAATTTACACATCATGTTCTTAGCTCAGGAAATGAACTTTTAGGGGTATTATTATTGGTTAATAGCTCAGAATTTAGCTCTATTAGGTACTCTAGCAACTGAATGGATTTTTTATATTTGATCTCTCAACCAATTTGGAATTAGACTTAGAGAAAGAATATGTTATTCTATGGGATTGGAAGGGTGCAAATGGTCTCCCCTCTATAAAATTGGTTTATCAGGATATTTTTGAAGCATTTGTGAATAAGGAGCATATCTAGTGGTCGGGGATATTATTGAAATAGTGTGTCTCACCATAACTAAAATTTTTGTCTCAGTTTGCATCTAGGATAAAATTATTATGTGGAACAACCTTATTCACAGATGTTTCTGTGGTCTAGGGATTTTTTTTCTCTATAAACAAGATTCAGAATCGGTATCTCACGTTTTTTCTTTTTGTCCATTTTTTCGAAACGCTTGGAAGGGAATTTGTAATTTGATGAATATTAAGGATGACTGGATGGGAGAGGAATTTCAAAATTGTCCGTCTAATTGGTTTAATAACTCAATGAAAAACATAGAACTCCCTCTTTTTGGTATTTGGTTTAATTGGATTTCTTAAACTAATTTGGTATTTGAATACAAGATAACATTGGTCTACTTTGTTTGTGATTCATCACTTGGTCTATTCCATGAATAAGCAAAGAAATATCCAATCAAGTTTGTTACTACTCAAATTTGGCCTATATTTGATGACACAATTCCTCTTGGCTAATTTGATGGTGCTAAATAAAATGGGTGGTGTGGATAGGTCATGGTGTTGCAAATCCATAATAATCAATCCATTCTCCTATGGAAGGGATGCAGTAAAGGATATAATAACAAAATGGAATTATTGGCCTTATGGGGCCTTCAATGGTTTGCAAAGAATAAAGTTATCCTTCATCTTCAAATTAACAGAGATTTAAGTGCTATCATTAATTCAAAAACATGTTCTTCAAATCTTCAAGTTATCCATTTGAAACAATGGTGCTTTAGAGTTAGAGAGCTATTCGACAATTTTCTTGGTCTTTCTTTTACTCATAGTTATACGAAATTCAATCAATTAGTGGACTCTTTCTACAATAAAGCTATTGGGGAAATGAATGTCTATATTTATTTTGAAGACTTTGTTGATGAATTCCTTGATGATAGTGGATACAAATCTTATTTCTAAGTATTGTCGTTGGTTCTTAATTTCAGTTTTGCAAAGTTTTTTTTCCCTGTATGGGAGTTTTATGATGCCTTCTTAGATATGGTTAAGAAAGTTTAATTTTTATAATATTTTTTGTTGTAAGGTGAAGGAAGGATAGCTCTCAGTCATTTTTGGGGATTCTCAAAATTTGAAGAGAAGTATATGTAAACTTTGATTCTCCTATTATAAATATCAAGTTTATAGTTTTTTTCTTTATGAAAAAAATATATACTTGTTATTATTATTTAATATTGTGTATAATTTAAATATATCATATGTATTTTATTATTTATTCTAATTAATATGTTTTATTAAGGCGAGAAGGAAATGTTATGATATATCCAGGTTTGTATGTATGCTAACAAGGCTGAGCAGCAAAGCTGCATATTCCCTGCCATTGGGGTTGTAAGTCTAAATTTAGATGGTGTATTTAGAGTTGAAAGAAATAAGACATATCGACACATAGGAGTTTTTAGGGTTTGGTTCACTAGTTTCCATAGGAGTTCCATCGTTGTCCCGGTTGGATGCACCCCCTCAATGGCTGGGCGCCCCTCCTCATGTGCCTGTTCATAGCCTCAGTCTACCAGCTCCGGCAGGAAGCATGCATGCAATCCAGGTTTGCACAGATCCCAGTCCAAGAAGATTTCAGGCTACACAACCAAACATAGCCTCTTTTTCAAGCTGTCCAGGTAATGGAGAGCCACTAAGAGACGCCGCTTGGGTCTGCACTATCTTGACACTTGAGCCTTTATTTTCTCTCCAAACATAGAAATTGATCAGAGACTAAGCCCCTTTAGACCTAGAAGCTCCAACTCCTCTTGATCCTAAATCCTTCCCGATTTTCCTAAGATATTTGAAGGGGGTATCTCTCTTCTTGTGAATGACCCCGTTAATATTTGTTTTGTAGCTAAAATCCTTGATTCAGCAGGTAGAAGGAACTCCTTCAAACTATGGGGGATTATTTTTTTCAGGAAGGAAATTCACAGAGCATTGGCAACTCCACAGCCTTGGCATCTCAAGGGACTCCTTGCATATCCATGGTAGCCAGCCTACGGGGAGGAAGAAACAGACCCTCTACTTCTCAGCCTAATTCCTTCAAGGATGCAACACAGGAAGAGCTCTCTGATGCACAAAAATTGATCCAAAGCCCACACCTAGTCTACATTGTAGATAAATTCGAGGAGGTTCCCACCTTGGATATTAAGCAACCAGAAGTCATTCAAAAAATTCTCCAGTTCAAGAAGTAGACCTAATCTACAGATTCAATGGAATTTGGCCAAAAACAAAAGATCTCATCGTGTGGATCAACACAAACTGGCTTGATGAATCTCAGGTTTTAATTTGCTTTAAAGGGTTTTTTCTAGTGATTTTTCCTTCTCGAGAGGATCTTCTTTCTGTTATAAGAAAGGACCTTGGTTCTGGGGATCTGTAGAGCTTTTCATAACCCCGTGGTTCCCTAAGTTTGATCCTCTCACTATGGTAGTGTCAAAGGTTCCCATTTGGGTACGACATCCAAACTTACCAATACATTTTAGGACTCAATCGATCTTCAAAAGGATAGGTGATGCTCTGGGATGATTTTTGTCCTCCTATGATTCTTTCTTAGCATATGGTATTTTCACCTTTGCTTGCATTTGCGCCACCATTGACATCAGTTTAGGGCTTCCCGACAAGATCAACCTGAAACTAGGCAACTCCATATGTAGTCAAGCCTTGGACTATGAAAACACAGCCTTCAGGTGCAATATCTGTAGACACATAGGTCACCTTCTCAATGCATGCCCACAAAGGAAGAACCAACAACTAAAAACATCGAAGGCCTACAAATCCAAAAGATGGCGATCTTGGATGCCCTCGCATGAAGAAAACAATCAAGATGACCAGCCTGATATCACCCTTAGAAAAATAGGATCAGAGATCCACTCCACCTCTGCCTGAGGTGCACATGCCTCTTCAAAAATATGATAGCATGAAAACCGACCTTCCACAAGGGAAAAAATGATATCATGAATCTTCCTCTTCATATTCTGATAAGGAACTCCACCATGATTCCTGTGAGGAGCGAAAACTAGCCTTAGTCTACCCAGACTCAGGGGGATGGATTCAAGTCAAGAAAAAACAAGGAAAAAAAGGAAGACCCGAGACTCAGCCCGATTAGGGTCGAGACCATCTTCTTTGTGATCTCCTTGTCATAGATTCTCTTTTAGCTATCCTCTGCTACGATCCTATTTTGGATCTATATTTAGTGTTCAGCTGTTCCTTTCCAGCTGAATGTTCTAGGTTCTTCTTCTGGCAGTCGGCTTCTCCTTTCCACCTTACTTGGCTCTTAGGAAGGTAGCAGAATTTGTTTGTAATATTACTTTCTTTTCCAGCAATTCAAGGTTCCTTAACTTACAAAAAAAGGCAATAAGACATATCTAGGTTGGAACATACTTCGCAAACCATTTGTAGCTTAAACCATATTTGACTGGGTAAACAACGAAAACATCAGACTAGAAAACCATTGAATGTAAATTTTAGAAGATATTTAGTGAGGGTTGACAAGCTACTAAAAAGATGTTTGGTACTCATGCAGGTTTTTTTATTTTTTTAAGTTACCAAAACATAAAATGAGTATTGCAGATGAGCTAATTAATAACAAACTTATTAAGTAAACTTACAAATGGAATAAACTAGCCTATGTAAACTTAACTCACCAAAACATAAAACATTTTTAGGAAAATATTTAAAAGACACAAATAATGAGATTAATATCTATATTTTGAAGGTAGAGCTATCAATACTGAATTTAAGTTTTTTTTTTTAATCCATAAAACTTGGCAAAAGATCAAAGCAGTTATTTTAATCCACTAACTATGCACATAATATTCTAGACGTTTCTATCATTGCCATGGATGAACCTTAATTTAGTAACATAGTACTACTTGAGCTGTGAAATGTGAGAATAACTTCTATTTTATTTTGTGAGAGTATTGAAATCCCTAGTGTGGATGGGGTCTACAGATTCGTAATAAGCCTTAATGAGTTGTATTGAAAAGCTTGTAACAATGTATATAAATAGTTATTTCTTCCAGATAAGAGAAATGTTTATAGGATATGGAATTCTTACCAGAAATTTCTATCAAGGTTCGTCGTACTGTTGATATTTTACTCAAAATTTAAATCTTGCGTTATTTCATGTGAAGGATTCGATATAGTTTAAAAAATAATCGCACCATTAATTTTTTGTATCCCTTGTGGGAAAGGCTCAATCGAGACCTTTCAACTAAAGAGGTTTATGATTGTTCAACCTTGTATTGTCTTCCTAGAGGATTCTCAATCTGGTTTGATTTCATCTAGTTTCACAATCAATGGTAGATAAGAACCCACTCTCACTGAAAATCAACCATTAGTTGAGATAATCCATTACCGCATTGATTGAATTTTGAATGATGATGCGTTCACCAATGATAGCCTAGTTTAGTGCACATAAAGTGAGGTGGTAAATGACATGACATTTGTTTCTAATTTCCTTATGCACTTATTGTTATCCGTGGAATAGACTAAGGGTTCTTTTAGTTTTGTTGGTCGAACAACTATGTATCCGACTGGTGATTAGAGGCCTAGGGAAAAGGAATTCCCATTTTTTAATAATCAGGCCAAGAAATGTACATCAGGCCTTAGAGAGATAATAGGTATTTTCTGGGTTTGCAAAATTTCATAGAGAGTATTTGTATGAAACATTGCAGTTATGGCTCTTTCAGTTGATGAGATTGAGTTTTTAATAAACCTATGCATGAGTGAAGAAGTGCATGAATCAACCTCTGTTGGGATCTTGTTTAGTGGGAACATTTATGAGCTAAGGAATTCGATATGGATTTCTTGGTGCCTTATAGAAAGGAAATTCCATAAATTACTATCAGATCTGGTTCTGTAACAGTTAACATCATCCATAATACCTAAGACTGGGATTGTGTTGGTAGAAGGTGAGATTGACCCTGCTATTGGAGGAATGACCCATTGTTTGAAGCTTATATAGTTGCATGGGAATGATTCATTCCCAATTTTTTCTAGCCTATGTGGAATCTCTTGAAGAAGTCGTTATAGTGTTGTAAGTATCACCATGAATCAGTGCAATGGAATGAATGTGTTGATTCATAATTTCCATCAATTAAATAGTGGTAGAGATTATCTTATTCAATGAACATCTTGTCAATAAACACACTTGGATTCCTCATGAACCATGTTCATAAATTAGAAGGTAGTGTGAATATCTACTCCATATTGATTCATGCAGCATTATGAGGTTCTCGTTGTTGGAGACATTTACCACCATACACACTCATTTTGTTCAATTTGGCCTAGTTAAACCACTATCCTAAGTATTATTGACCTAATTGACATTAGTGGAGCATTAAATGGCATCATCTAGATCACACCCATGCCTATCTTCAGTCAAGGAGGCTAACTTAGCCTTCTCCTACATTCGGGGAGGCTTACTGGAGCACTCCGAGGGTGATCTAAGTGTCATTAATGCACTTTATTGCTAACTGATGGTTACAATCAGTTAAACAAGGCAGTGAATGCGCCTCCCTTCATTAAATTGATTATTTAATGATTATTTAATGAACTGGAGTCAACAGGGGCACCTCCAACCACTTCTGATGTTCCGTTACACTTCAGTTAACCTCATCAGGGTTCATTGGAGTCATTGAAGTGCTACCACTTGATGGTTGGCTTGCTGTGACATGTGTCTGATCTCTTTCAGTTAAGACTCAGTCATTTATTGCACTCCGAACTCAGTTAGGGCTCAGTTGAGTCAATTAGGGTTTTGATTAGTGGTAACTTGAGTGTTGACTGTTGCTTACATTCAGTTAAGCTAGACTCACTCATTCAATTCGAATGACCTCCTTAGAGATTCGAATTGATTTGGCATTCATGCTTGCAGCATGATATTGAAATTGTAATAATTCATTCTTTATGTGAATATACAGTGCGACTACTCATTCTATAGCCCTTTTCACCATTTTCATGAATTATTGTCATTAATCTATTGATGAGACTGTGTTTAGTCCCTAGATCACTATGCAAGTTTAATATGGTATCAGAACCAGGTTGGACAAAGCCCAGATCTCTCAAAATCAAGGTTTTTGACAGATCTTGCATGAAAATTGAGCAATAGCTCAAAAATCCAGCACTGCACCAGAAGCCAAGGCTTACCACTTAATACCCCAAGTAAAGA